>OZ038489.1:61693323-62073323 GCA_964036315.1 Acanthosepion esculentum | reverse complement strand
ATACCGTGAAATCTAATTTTCATAAAGAATGTTTTGATCACAATGTGACTCATTACAGCGTCACTAACGGTCCACCTGTACATGCAAAACCCAGGCGTTTGCCACCTGAAAAATTAAAACCTGCGAAAGAGGAGTTCAGTCAAATGATGCAGCTGGGCATCATTCGTCCCTCTTGTAGCAATTGAGCTTCTACCCTTGAATTTAGTTTCAAAAGAGAACGATGCATTTTGAGCGTGTGGTGATTATCATGCATTTAATTCTATCACGAAACCTGATTTATATCCGATCCCGCATATCCATTATATTACTGCTATTATACAGGATAAATCGATTTTTTTCAAAATAAATTTGATCAGGGCATATCGAACCAGCAGATATCTGTAAAACTACTATCACTGCCCCATTTTGTCTGTTCGAATTTCTACACCT
Organism: Acanthosepion esculentum; assembly: GCA_964036315.1. Taxonomy (NCBI): domain Eukaryota; kingdom Metazoa; phylum Mollusca; class Cephalopoda; order Sepiida; family Sepiidae; genus Acanthosepion; species Acanthosepion esculentum. Next base: position 62,072,894 of record OZ038489.1, on the reverse strand, counting down.
ACAGTTTGGCCTTCGTAATGCCGGTCAAACTTTCCAGAGTTTTATTCATCATGTTTTACATGGTTTAGATTTTGTATGTGCCTATATTGATGATGTCCTGGTGGCAAGTTCTTCAGCAGAAGAACACATGAAAAACTTAAAACTGATTTTTGAAAGATTCGAAAAATATGGGATAGTAATTAATCAAATTAAGTGCGAATTCGGAAAGACGGAAGTTGCGTTTTAGGGTCACCGTATAAATATAGCTAGCATTTCCTCGTCCCTTACTAAGACCGGAGCTATCCAACAATTCCCAGTGACCAAAAACATGAAAAGTTTACGACAATTTTTAGACATGGTAAATTTTTATCTAATTGTGCAAGTATCCTCCAACCTCTTACTAATCTTCTCACAAATGTAAAAAAAGAAAATTTGATATCGTAGTGCCAAGTGATGCACTGACTGCCTTTAGTAATATTAAAGCTGCTCTAGTAAAAACTATTGAATTATCACATGTCCTTCCTGATATAGAGTTGTGTTTGACAGTTGTTGCCAGTTCTGTTGGCGTTGGAGCAGTATTGCAACAAAAGGTTTCTAGTTCTTGGAAATCTATTTCGTTTTTTTTTCAAAAAATCTAACCAATATCCAGCGTAGATACAGCACATTTCGAAGAGAACTATATGCCGTTTACACAGCCGTTCGTCACTTCAAGCATTTTCTGGAAGGGAAGCGTTTTTTATATTTTTACGGACCACTAACCACTTGTTGGTGCCTTCAGGCGAACTCTGAGAAATGTTCTCCAAGAGAATTACGACAGCTTGACTACTTGATACAATTTACCTCCAACATCAAAGGAGCTGAAAACATACCTGCAGATACTATGTCCAGGACCATTAATGCATTTTTGTTGGATCTGTGCACAGAAACAACAGAATTTGTGGAGGCGCAGCTTAAAGATGAGCAACTTCAGAAGCTACTTAAAGACAATTCTACCTCACTGAATTTCGCAAAGATACATGTTCCCGACACCAACCTGGATATTGTGTGTGACACCAGTACTGGGAGAATACACCCTTTTGTTATCGAGTCATTGCGACGTATTGTTTTCACAACCTGTCTTATCCAGGTGTTAACGCTTCCGTCAGTTTGGTCATCAAGAGATTTGTTTGACCTCGGATGAAGTCAGATATTCGATTGTGATCGAAAGCTTGTGTACAGTGTCAGAAAGCTAAAATTGGAAGAGACACACGGACACCTGTTGATTCTTTACCGTCTCGATGAACGATTTGAACATGTACACATCGACATTACAGGTCCTTTACTTTCCTGTGAGAGATATACCTATATTCTGACGTGCATCAATCGTTTTTCTCGCTGGTGCGAAATTCTCCCAATGATGGTCATTAATGTCCATACTACAGCAAAAGCATTTATTTCAGGATGGGTGTACGTTTCGTACACAGCTATCATCTCCACTGAGAGAGGTCAGCAGTTTGAATCGAATTTGTTCTGTGAGTTAATGAAACTTTTGGAGAGCAAGCGTATTTGAACAACTGTATACCATCCTCAATCGAAAGGCTTGGTGGAAATATTCCATCAGTTAAAAGTCAGCCTTGAGAGCCATGCTGAATCAAATTGGCATGAAAACTTACCTTTGATATTTTTAGGACCCCGTACTGCAGTAAAAGAGGGTAACCAATGTTCATTTGCTGAGATGGTGTATGACACCACACTCAGACTCCCAGGACAATTTTTTCAGCCTTCACAAAAATCATTTGACACTTCTTTTGTGGATCGCCTGACAGCCAAGATGGCAAACTTGCCTTACCACTCTGTAAGAAAACAACATATGTTTCAAAACTATTTGAAACACCTACACATGTTTTGTGCGTGACTCTAGGACACATTCCCTACAACCACCTTATAAAGGAACTTTCAAAATCCTCGAAAGATATAACAAACATTTCACCATATCCATTAAGAATTGTACTCGGAATATTTCCTTGGATAGGTTAAAACTTGCCTCTATGGATACTAAATGGCTCAATGTGAGCCCACGAGTAACACTACCACCCTCAGTTGTTACTAATTTCACAAAACAGACAGTGCATGATCTGGTTGTCGTATTCGATATCACAAACATCTTTTATGTTGAACTATTTTTCCCTTCTTTACAACCTCAATTTACAGGCTTTGTCATATCATCTATTTTGTGAATATATTTTTTCTTTCAGAAACTTTTCTATATTGTAAAATGACCTTTTCAATGTATTTGTAATATATTTCATTTTTCATGTGATCCTCATCTTGCGGGTGGAATATCATGTGACCTCACATCATGTGACCTATATAGGTCACATGATATGAGGCGGTTTCTGATTTAGATTTCTCTAAACCACGTGGGTTTAGAGAAATCTGACCACGAGAAGAGATTCAGACCTGCTCTGAAGCGACACACAAGGAATTCTCTCTGCTGTCACGGTACCAGTTACCAAGGTTATACAACTTATCTAGCCCTATACAAGGTGTCTAGTCCTATTTCACTCCACCTGGTGGGTTAGTCCGCCTGACATATTTTCTCTATATAGGAAAAGATATTGTGTTTATGTTCATCGTGGTATTCATGTTTGTAAACGTAAATGAATAACTTTATTTAATGCTGATAAAGTTTTCATTCTTATTCGTGTTAGTCCCAAAGCAACGCGGGACTAGCACCATACTTGTAATAGTCTTTTTCACAGGTTGAAAAGTTATGGTGTCTCCGGGCGAAATTTTTGAACTGATTCAATCTTCTTTATCAAATCATGAAATGAAAATCGTCCTAAACGGTCAATCTTCTAGATCTTTCTATACTAATGCGAGTGTCACCCAGGGCTCTATTGTTGGTCCTACTTTGTTTTTAATTTCCATTAACGACCTTCCTGATGACATCAGCTCTCAACTTGGAATCTATGTTGATGTCACAATCATTTACTCCTGTCTGATCAGTTCGATAAGGTCAAATTAGCGGCTGGTCTGAAAAACAAGTTACAGTTGTTAACTGAGGAAAGATTTTAATACCTCTAAAACAAAACTGCTCTCTATTAATCATCTGAAAGGGGCCTTTCTGCCTAATATCAGCATGGATGATGTTAACCTCCAAGAGAGTAAATCTTTTCGCCTTCTCGTCTTAACATTCTCGGCTGACATGAAGTGGAAAAACCACATTTAATCTATTGATAGGTCAGCTGCTAAGAAATTGATTCACTGTGTCGTGCTAGACAATTTTTTCTACCCAGAATCTATCTTAAATATCTATGTCTACCATTCGCCCATGCTTAGAAAATTACTGCCACATATGGTTCGGTGCTCCTGCTATATACTTAGAGATTCTTGATAAAATCCAAAGAAGAATCAACAATATTATTGGTCTTGATTTGACATCTCATCTTCAGGCACTTTCTTACCGTAGTAAAGATGCTTCCCTGTACCATTTTTATAAATACTTTCATGCTAACTGTTTTGATGAGCTCTTCGCTATGGTGCCTAAACTTTATGAGTACTAGATTGGCAACAAAGTCTCATAAGTTTACAGTTGAATTGGCTTGATGTAACGGTAACATTTTCTTTTCTCACACTTCTCGCTTGCAAGGCCAACTTTGATCTCCAAAAATTTAATGCAATCTCAATCCTTATCTACTACCTTCCTTGTACTTGTATTGTTCTCGTTCCTTCATAATGTTTCTATTTTCTAATTCTTTCACCTCCAGTAACATCTTGTGTCTTAGTGGCTTTACAAATTTGACTGGGATAAATTTGATTAAAAACATAAAAAATTATGAATACTTCCAAACTATTGACTATTTGTTCATGGTTGGCTCATTAATAGGTTTCTGCATACATTAAAAAAGAACAGTGACAGAATAATTTAAAATCTCTCCACTCACATTATGTATTTTTAAATCTGAAGAAGTCTTTTCCAAGAGTTGGTCAAAAAGTTTGTTTTAATTGGTCAAAAAGAAAAGATAAAATGGAAATCTCAAAATACAGAAATTCCTATTCAAAATTATTTTTATAAAATGCTATTATTCAGTTAGTGTTACAAACACTTAACACTTCCTCGGTTGGGGTGCTGTGTCTTCTTAAGCTATGTTTGGTTAGTTAATTAAGGGACACTCCTTCAAAAGGACGAATAACTTTTAGCAGAAAAGTAAATGGAGTTAATATATTCGTTTTCATTCCCACGCTAGCCCAAATTAGACTACTACACGTTGCTACATCATAACTTCATAGACTCAGTTCTTTCTTACCCAACAATTCTTTCTTAGCACGACTTTTGAACATCCACGTCAACCAATGAAAATATTCCAGTTAAAACGAATTCTTGTTTATCATTTTCTAAAACTCCCCTTTTCTCCTTTTTAATTATCGAAATTCGTTAGTCCATCCTTTGGAACAAAGATTTATGACACCAAAAATAAAGAAAAATCAAATTCCTCTAGATATTTTAAACTCTTAGTAAAAATAAAAATAAAATAAAACCTAATTATTTTGACTTTTTGAAGTATATTATATTTTTATTTTTTGAATCAATCATTTGTTAAAATTATTTTTCTTCCTCTGAGTTCGTGGTCAATCAGAATCAAAATTACCTTTAACAAAAAGAAGCCTTGTCGGTAGTTCTAAGTTCTTATGTTTCTCTAAGAAAATAGATAGTAACTGATAGAGTCTAATATTGACTTCTCCTATCCAAGCTCTTGGAGTTTAGCAAAACATTCACGTTTCATGTTTCAACTCGTTTTTCGATGATGTAGCTTTTTCCTCTTCGTCTCAAGCTTAGCTTTAGAGATTTTATTTTGTAATAATAGCATATTTCGACTTTTCAGTATAAATCGTTGTAACTTACTTGTAAATCCAAGTTCCATTTGCTTTCTAGGCATTTTACATTAACTTTACATGACTAATCCTATTATGAGCGACTGTTAATTGTAGATATTACTTAATTATAAAACCTACTCATCATAGCGCGACATAATTTCTTTTGTAGCAAGACTGGTAGTTTCACCCGAATGCGCTTTTCTGTGGCGATTTGGAAGATCTTTTTCTGCAAAGATCGTTGTGGAAACTTGTTGAAAATATTTTCCTTGTGGTATCTCTTTTTATTTCGTACTCTAATCTTTCGCATTACTGTTCGACCAGTTGTCTTTCTGTTATATTACTGTAAAGTGTAAATAATTACATTCATAAAATTTATTATTCAATAAAAGTTCACCAATCTCTGGTGTAAGTAAATCAATAAGTCTGAATGCAGTGTTGATCCTTATCCCACAGTGTGTGTGTGTGTGTGTGTGTGTGTGTGTGTGTGTGTGTGTGTGTGTGTGTGTGTCACTCTCTCTCTCTCACTCTCTCTCACTCTCTTATAGATATATGTTTCAATCATTTTTTAACAATTTACGTTTTATAACGCTTTTGCCATTTAGCTGCAAACAAATAAAAGGAAAAAGCATTGTCACTGAGGCAGACTGCAGATATATTAGTTCAAAATCGTAAGTATGAATTAATTTCGCAGTTATAGCAGTACGTTCATAGATATTTATAAACGTTGATTGGCTGCAATTTTAGGTACCCTCTACGGACAGGATCTATTGATTTTAAGCTTTTTGTTTTTTATTAATGCTTATAAAGGATACTTTTTCTATCTCTATTGTTTCTTTTTGTTTTTGTATTTCTCTTTCTCCCATACACACACACATTTACTATGAAAACTATTCTCTTTTTCAATATACCTGAGACTGCGAGAGCATATTTAGATCAATTTTGGGGGGTGGAAATTGATTTGATCAATTAATACTTGAGTTTCCGGGTTTTATCAGTATATATGAAAAGCATTAACATCTTGTTTGTTATACATAAAGTATACGAATTAAGAAAAACACTTTAGGCATCGTAATTTTTAAAATAACTTAAATTATATGACTCAAATACTACCATAAAATAATCCTTTATGTTTTCTTATCACAATATTTAGTATAATCTTTATAAAAAATACATTTAATCCTTTATAAATGCAATTTAATGAATATATGCAATAGAAAATAATTATCTTGCAAATTGATTCATTCATACAACGTTAATGGAAATCAATTCCAACGTTTTAATGACTGATCTTTCTGTCTATGTATCGTTAATGTTTAGAATATTCAATTTAGTTCGATTTCACCATTCAGATTTTACATTTGTAAATACGTGAATGCAATCAGAAATGTAACAAAATGCTCAGTTTACTGTTGACTTACAGCTTAATTACTTTTCGAATTTAGAAATATTGGCCTCGAGAAATTACATTCAACTTGACGGATGAGATACACTAATATAACTAAAGTCGTTCGATGCAATGGAAGTTTTAAAATGCAATTACTTTTAAGCTGTTCTCTCTAATTAATATATAATTGATTTAACTACATAGATTTATAATATATAAATTGGAAAAATAAACTTTTTACTTTAATTGTATCGTTGCAGAAATTAGATTGTAACGAATTTTAATTATTTATTTATTGTTTAAATAACACACATTCATTCAATGCTAATGAAATATGAAAAGGAAACATTAAAATAGCACGTTTGTACAGTAGTCGTACAGGACCCAATGCATGTTCGTCTGAATAAATATATTCACTTTTCCATTTTCTGGCTCAAAATTGTGACCATGAAAGTATCGCTGTGCATCGAGTGTGTTGTTTAATTTATGTTCATACATTCTTTTCTTTAAATTTTGGCATGTTTTGCCAATGTATTTGGGGTGAAATTTTCATTTTGTAGTAAGATATTTTGAAGTGGGACGAATTCTAAGAATTCAAAAAAGTGACAGGAAAATATATCGCTGAGAGAAAACTGCGTATGTAAAAACTATTACTGAATGTGAAAAAACATTGCTTAGTACAAAATCAATAAATCTTTATGACATTATTGACTTTTAAGGAGAGCTTTGTTTTTGATTTTATATGGTGGTACCTTAGATAATGTATGTTCGTGTAACATCAGAACATTAGTTCTTGGTGCAGTAATTTGATTTATATGATCGAATTAGATTTAATTTGATCCTGTAAATCAATTTGAATTAATAACTCTCAATTATCTATTTACAATATTTTTTTGAAAATCTGTGTGAAATCTTTAACCCCAAACAAATTTCTTTTGACACTTTGATTATACATTTAATGAAGAATTTTTTCACAACGAAATTACAAAGCCTTCTTTGCTTTTCCTAAGGCTCTATAATTTCGTTGTGAAAAAATTGTACTTAATGTCTGTATGTTTAGTTTCTTTTAAAAAATTGCTTATATATTCTATGAAAATATTTGTAGAAAAGACAGAAGGAAACGACATCACGTCTGTGAGAAAGTGACTGAAGTCGAGACGCCAAGTCAAGATCGATTAAATTGCAGATCATTCTTTGGATTTTGTCAAGAACCTCGAGATGAATAGCAGAAGCACCACACCCGATATGGCAACAGTATTCAATGCACGGACGAATGATAGATTTGTAAATGTGCAAGATAGATTCTGACGAGAAAAATTTTCTGGCACGACACAATGAACCAAATTTCCTTTGCAGTATATGCCGCTATTGATTCAATGTAGTTGTTCCACTTCAAGTCAGTTGAAACCGTGAGGCCAAGAAGACGCAGTGAGATGCTCTCTAGGAGTCGATCATCAGCCAGGCGGATGGCAGACAGTGTAGTTTTTCTATGGTGGTTAAATGAGAGCAGTTTAGTTTTGGAGGCATTAAAATTGACAAGCCAGTTCTTGCTCCAGTTAACCATTGATTGGAGGTCCTTTTCAAAACCAGCGGCCAAGTTAACTTTGTCAGTTCTGATGGATTTACTATTGAGACAGGAGTAAATGGTAGTGTCATCTACATAAATACCTAGTTGGAAACTGATGACATCAGGAAGATCATTGATGAAGATCAGAAACAGTGTAGGACCCGAAATAGAGCCTTGGGGAACACTGTGCGTTCGTGTGAAAGGATCTGGAAGCGAGCCCGTTCAGAGCGACTTTCATTTCAGGATTTGATAGAAATGATTGGATTAAATCAAACACTCATCCTGTAATACCGTAGCCCTGAAGCTTACGTAGAAGACTAGCATGCCAAACCCTGTCAAACGCCTTTCAGATATCCAGAGCCACAGCTCGAGCTGAAAAAGATATAGCTTGTAAAACTGATTAAATTTTTATATACATTTTTGATCACAAATATTCTTGTGTATTTTTTATGATTCATATTAATGTGTAAATTTTTTTCGATTGCTTAAAACTGAAGCTTAAAGTACAAAATATTTTAAATGTACAAAAAAATTTAATGTCTTCTATATAATTAATGTAGGTTATTACTTTTATGTTTTTATGCAAGTTACTTATTCGTAAATTTTTCCCCAGTCTCTTTAAGAAAAGATAAAATCTAATTTCAAAAGTAAAGCAAATGTTTTAGAAGTGGAAATTTATAATAAAATTACTAACAACTAATAATTTGATATGAGTAAGATATAAGTTCCACCTGCATATAGCGTTCTATTAAATAAGTATTAATAACTTCCAAGCAGTCCAAATTAATTTCTCAATAAAGCATGGCTTTCAAAGAAATGTTCATTTTATCAACAGAAAAGTAAACTGAAGTACAAACATATTAGAGACAACTTCGTCCGAATAATGGCAGCTATTCGACGAGACATGTTGTGTATGAATTACTACTGTTACATAAATATATCTCTTCAGGCATGTTCCACAGCTGTCCATAACTTAGTTGTGAGTTACTGCTGGGAATTTAGTAAAGTTTGCAACATATCCTACAATAGGGTTTAAATTTAAGACGCATGTAAACCAGTTGAGTGTCCAAACCCGTTACTAGTGCACAATGAGGAGAGGCGTTATCTTGCTGGAACAAACCCTCATCAGCAGAAAACATGGTAAGTAAATGCAGTGCATCTTCAACGAGATCTGTACATGTGACACCAGTCAAAACAAATATCAATTTCACTGGAACGCGCACTCATCATGGGCATGAACAAAATCCTGCTGATATGTTAGATCCATAACCTTATGTGATCCCCTCCTCACATGAAAATTGTCTGACCAGGTGATAAAGGGACAGTCTTTTACGGTCCATTAGCAATGCTCAAAGTTAGGTGCCGTATCTAATGCCATTATTGGTTGACTATTAATGCAGTGGATACTGTACAGTGCATTGACTGATGATTAAGTGGCACCACCGCTGTATTGGTATGTAATCTGATGCAATTTTCCCCTTCGTTAGGTGGTTATCATTCTTGTCACTCACCAGCGATCCCCTCCATGCACATATAATTTCCACGTGCTGCTGTCTGTATGGAACTCACATATTTCTTGTATAGTTTATCATCGTCAAGAGAAAAATAAAAACTAGATCAGTTGTGACATAGGAGATAGAGTAAACCAATCTATTTGGTCCCATTATTTCTTCTACGGTTAAATAGTGTTGAATCCTGAACGCGTCCTATGGCTACCACAGCTGCACTACATCTTTAGCTATTACACCACATATGTCATTCGGCTAGATTCATTTCTACAAGTGGAAGAGAGCGAAACCATCTGCAGTTTAATATTTTGGTACTACTATGTAAAACAAATTTCAATTATTTTGCTGTTTCATAAAAAGTAAATCCTTTATGTCAAATAATGATGAATTTAACATATGAGTAATAAGACTAAATGAAAATACACCTTAACCAACTCAATGGAAAATCTAAACTACGAATTATTCTAAATATCCTTATTACAATTGTGTAATGCTAAATTAAAGTAAAAATTAATGCTGCTAGCTTAACAAAACAATGAAAAGAACTCCTGTGACAGCTTCCGACAACAAACAAGGCTGTAAAAGACATGTTACGTTTTAAAATTAACTATGCTTAATCTTTTTTCTTTAAATATCGTTTAATGTTTTCTATTAATGTTTATAATGTTTAGAATCAAAGAATTTAAAAACTCATGGTCTATATTTTCAAAGAAAATGAATTTATTGTCTCTCTCTTATCATTCTTAGGGCACATTTAATTTTCACCCATTTTTAAATGACATTCAGGCTTAACACATCTTAGAACTGTAACTAATATATATATATATAAATTCGGTTGAGCTCTTTGGTTTGAGGTGTGAGTTTGTAAACAGTGACTATTTAAGCTAATATTGCACGACTCTTCAGCAGAATTGAGTCACTGTCAGTCACTGTGTGTTTATCTAAATCTAAAAATAAACACGCTAAAATTCACCTTCATCCCTGCCTTGCGCCGACGGCTTACTGGTAGACGTTCCGACTGACGCAAATTCAGTCGGGTTTCGATCCTAGCTAGAGGCAACCGGACGTCTAGCCACACTGATGAGCTGTGAAACAGCGAAACAGTCTGTCTGTGGATGACAAAAATATATATATATATATATATATATATATATATATATATATATATATATTAGCATGTGTGTGTGTGTTGCTACTTGTGTTTCCTTTTATGGTTTATCAATTAAGATAAGATTTGATAGAGGATTTTTAAAGAACAACTTACCAAAAAAACATATACACTAATACAGGATAGTTTTAAAAAATGAATAGTCAACGATTTACACTGGAAAAATGATTCTGTGCATGTATAGGTATTTATAAAAATATATGAGCTAAAAAAATTTTTTAAATATATAGGAAAAAATGAATATACAGAAAACGATAAAACATAAATATAGATTGAAAGAAAATATCTACGAAGGTATGCTGAAAAAGCCCGAACAATTTCCCAAAATCTAATTAAACATAAAATCCTTTTGAAAGAACTTCTTGGTTGGACCAAAAACTTTTCAGTTGTTTCTCGTATTTTTATTCTTGTATAAGGTAATTTTGTAATTGCGCTAATGAACTTGTAACAGTTGCTAAAATCATAACTAAAGCCTTGGTAGATATTCGTTGTCAACAATAAATTAACACAAACAATAAATAACCAGTAAGAGGTTTTCACATAAATCTGAACTGGCCTCAACTAAATTCTCTGTGATACAACTTCAACAATAGTTGATATTAAACACAGAAATATATTTTCAATACGTTATCTCCACGCATACTTTATAGCTGATTTTTTCTCAACATGTTTTAATTCTGCACAAGAAAGAACTTACATTTATTGCTCATACCTTTTAAGCGTCTAAAGACCTAAATTACATAACTTATTTTGGGAGAATGGCATGTAAATTTATATATACCAGAACAATGTTAGGTAAATAAATGAAAAAGTTGAAAAATTGTGTAACGCATTTCGTCCTCTAGAAGGACTTCACCGGAATAAAGTAATGTTTTTATTGGTGGTATGTGTATGAAAGTGGATATGTAAAAATTTATTTTGATTGAGATTTTCCAGAATTTGAGACGATAATCCAAACATCGGAAAATTTCAACAAAAATATTTTATATAATTTATGTACTGATAAACCTTGTGTAAGATAATTAGAAATTTATATTTCAAGAGAAAAGTCACTAGAAAATATCCTTATTAATATTAGAAGAGTTATTTAAAAGGTTTAGGTTCTCATAATTCAGATGTATTTAAGTTTGACTGTAAGGAATTTAAATCTTGTATATTTGCATTGCTTATTGCGCAATAAACCTTGAAAAAATATTTTCGATAGAAGGAAAAATGTCTAATAGCATTATTTGAGCTTTAAACTAGGCTCATACATACACACAGACACTAACACACACACAAACACACGAGGATAGACGTATTTGTGAAAGTGGAGTTGTGGATTGCCATTTGTGTTTTATTCAGTTCCTAGTTAATATGAATGCGTTTTACAATTAAGATAAACAGATCGTATAAAAGTACAAACCTTCCAAGAAAATAGAGTTTCATTTTCAAAATCATCTCAGAAGGATCAACATTTCTTATATTGGGTTGCTCAAGACGTTGCTTCTTTTTTGTCATTAGGTGCCATAACTAATATTTATATTTAACTAGCTTCATTACAAAAGTTGCATTAGTTTTGTGACTGTTGTGATATAAGTATGCATTTTTTAAAAATTTATTGAAATAGGTTTATTTTTTCTTTTGGTTCTAACAATGAAAGTGGAATAAAACCAGCAGTACTTTGTTTTCATTAACATTATTATAAAAAGACTTCTTATGTTTACAGTAAGTTTCACCCTTTACAAGTCCTGGGGGGCATTCGAGGTAGAGGGTTACGTTAGGAGGCAATTTGTGCAGGTAGGAGTGGAAGATAACGGTTCATCATGGCCTTGAACAAGTTAAGATTGTAGTGATCGGAGAAACATTCACTTCAGAGTCGGTTCCACAGGGCAGTGGTTCACAGGAAGAAGATCTTAGAGTGGAACTTACTTCTCACCGATGGAATACGGAGAGAATGTGAATGGTTTGTTATTATGTAAGTAGTATGGCGTGTCCTTGCAGTGAAGATTTGAACTGGCGGGACCAGGGAATGTGGAAGAGACGTCGGAGGGTAGAGAATAATTCGTCACACACAAAACATCGAAGACACGTTTGAAATATAAAAACAAATATAACAGTACCCAATTTTGGGCCTGATCTGGCTCTTGTAAAGGTAGAGGATAGCAGGAGGGGCCAGGTACTTACGGGAGCGGTACAGGGAGTCGACCATCTTCGAGGCTTGAACAGTTTATGGAGAAGTTACTATGAATGAGTGAACACAACAAAAGTAGTTTACAAAGTATTGTGCTGGAAATCAGTCTAGGTCAAAGCATTTGATCAAATCAAAATATTATTTGAGGAGATAGTCATCAAGCGATGGAAATCATTAACACACATTTGATTTTGTTAGTCAATTTGAGCAGTAGTTTCCATATAAACTAAGCTAAAAGCTACTGGACTATATTTTTATATGCAGTCCGTATTTTAAAATAGTAAAGTATTTTAAACGATTTGTGATAGGCAATGAAATGTGGATAATTTACAACAATATAGAACACATGTGACAAGAGAAATGAACCACTGATAATCATACCAATGATAGGTCTTCACCAAAAAAGTTAATACTATCTATATAATAATTATTAGACCAATTGACAGAAACAAACCACGAAAATTGTCCGGAATTACTTAAGAGAAAGAGTATAATTTTCTATGAGTTTAACGCTATTCTTTGGTGTAAAGTATTGTTACAGCTTTGTTGACTAATAAGTCCTCATTCCTCCACTGTATTCAGCAGATATTACACATTCAGACTGCAAAATGCACTTGAAATAGTTTTTCGTGGGGTGGGGAGATGAAACGCTTTGAGGCGATGGAATTGAAATTACAAGAAAGATTGCAGAACATAGTAGAACAAAACGGTAAATATGTTTAAAAAATTCCCTTTTATTTTACTTAACCAATTAAACCTTTTTGCTCAACTCTGTATTACTCAAATCTATTTTAAGATTTGTATTATTAACACTGAATGACGACACACATCTGCTCAGATACTAATACAAGTGTATGAATGAAAATGACATAATTTTAATAATTTTACTCCTCACTGTTTACATATTCAGTCAAGGGTATTCTCAGAATCCGTTTGTAGAACCAGATATCCGTCGTTTGAGTCTCTTCTTCATCAGCAAGGAAATTGTCTAGCAGGAAAGATACAACATAGCAAATCAGCTCTCTTTTCTTTGCTTCTAACCAAATTTTCTTATATCTTAATGTTTTGTTTCTGGAAGATGTCTTTTTCACTATTCCAATGCGCTTTCGTTCCCCGTTGTTTCTTACTACATTACCCAGATAGTTGAATTTCTGTATCAAATCGATTCTCACATCTCCAATTCATAGCTCGGCCCTTAGGGTCTTTCACTTGCTGAAGAATATACATTCTTTCATCTTGTAGATAATAGTCTTTTTTTCTCGATTCCCTCCTTTACTATCTTGTCTGCAGTTTTTATTCTACGTCTGCCAACAACAGTATCATCTTCGTTTTATGTTGTTGAGATTATGTCCACCGATAATAACTCCTGGTGAATTTTCTAGTTCGCTTAGGATCGTCTTGCTGTATAGGTTAATTAAATCCGGTGAGAAAACGCAATTTGTTCCCAGTAAATGTTATGTATTATCCCTATAAGTAACAATTTTTACCTAGGCTTTCAAATATGTCTTTGCAACATGCCTTATTAAATGCTGTTGGGCAATCTATGAAACATAGGAATAGTTTTTTTGCATTTCTATTGCTCGATCTGATAGCATTTTGATCATAATGATAGCATATATGCCAGTGTCTTGAACAAAGCCACACTGTTCTTCCACTATTTCTGCTATAATTCTACTACGCGTTCTATTCATTAGAATTCTCATAATTTTATTGGATCATTAAGCTTTACCCAAGTGTTTGTATTCATTTGCTCTTTGTTTTTATTTTTTGGGGCTTTTTTTGGCATCGCTATGAAAATAGGTTTATGAGATCTTCCATTATTTCATTCATTATTTCAATAATATTATCGATCCCGAAATCGTCTTAGGCTGAAATAAAGCAAATGAGGACCTGATTCGATATATTTTAAATTTAAGTTACTTACAAAAAAGCTTAAAATGTGGTGAAAGTTTGGTGAAAATGAACAAGAAAAGTTAAAATGCGGTGTCCATACGTTCATAGGAACGAACTATTGTCTTTAATCATAAAAAAAACAGAAAAAACTGAAACAATATGACTTTTTATTACTTCACTCTGTCATTTTTTCTGGCATTGTGTGTGTGTGTGTGTGTGTGTTTGTGTGTGTGTGTGTGTGTGTGTGTGTGTGTGTGTGTGTGTGTGTGTGTGTGTGTGTGTGTGCACGTGCTTGCGCACGTGTCTGAGTGTTGTTTAAATCTTGTAGGTTTTATGTAAAAATAATTCTATTATTTAATTTCTCAAACTTGCCGTTGTATATTTTTCCTGAATTAGAAAGAATTTCTATTCAAGCTATTTTCAAACCCTTGTAGATACTATGTTTTTAAAAATCGAAGATTCTTATTAAAAATAAATAGATACGTCAAACAAAATATTTTACGAACTTGCACTGACACGGCAACTATCGTTATTCAGAGATAAAATAGCAGTTCTAAATGTAAGAAATATCATTTTATACAAATATTTTCTCTATTCCATCCTGACAAAAACATATATAGCTGAATATGAAGTATTTTTTTATGAATTTGATTTTATAAATGTATTTAAATTAATTGATAAGAAAGATAGAAATTAAAATAAATTGATTAAAAATTAGACTTTATGGGCCGTGCGTTCATCTGACATGTGAAAATTCATTGGGTAAAAATAATAAATCAAAGTATTGAATGAAAAAACTGTTTCAAACTTACAGCGGCGTTAATAATTAATCATGGTTTTAATTACTATAGTAAATAAACTGTCCATAATTGCAGTAAAATTAAAAACTGCAATTTATTTACATTTTTGCAACAACGTCTTTGTATGTAAAGGTGTGTATAAGCTTCTTCTTTTTTTCTGTGGATGCATCCTTTCAGCGCAAGTTTGAATTTATTATTTGAACTATTTGCAGAACTGGACATGTGTTTAACATAAAAAAGGTCCATACATTTAACAAATCTCATTTCCAACAGCTTAAAAGATAAAAGGAATTGCAATCGCATTAACTTCTAGAAATCAGCATGTAGTTTCACTGGTCACCGAGGCTTTTGATCGCGTTGGAGAAATGGAGTCTATATTTGCGTAGACAAACTGGATTTGACTGTCTACCACCTGCTACAAAGACATATTTATCTTTTGTCAGAGAATACAAAGTCGCTTTTTTTTACTTTAAAAAACAAAATCGTCCTTTTATACCTTGTGAACTGTTTTCTACTACATCCGTAAATTTGTAAGTTTAGATTTTATTTTTGGCGGTTTTCCATGAAACCTACCATTTTTGTATGCATATTGTTATTTTTACTAAGGTCACCTTAGTTTTAGCTTAAGGGCACAAGTATAGGGCCCCCATTGTTGATCGAACTTACCGAGTATTGTATGACAATGAAGTGCCTTTATATAAAAAGTCAGGAAAACTCATGGTGGAGGCAGTTGCGTGTGTGTGTGTGTGCGTGCGCATATTCATGTGTGTGCTCACGCGTAAGTGTGTGTCTGCGTGTTTATCCTATTTTGTATGACTTTACTCGCTAGCTATTTTAATTATTAAATTTTGATTATTACTAAAACTTGTTTGCTTTTCCTGTGAATGTGATGAAGGTATGTGAGTATTAATTTAATCTCAGTTAAATAAAAGTATTATCTTTAAAATATTATAAAATTGCAAAAAGGAATTTCTAAAATTCATTTACAAATACCCTTTAAATGTAAGTAAAAGGGTGTGTTAAAGGAATTGAATTACTAATGATCAATGATTTCAAGTCGTGGTTTGTTTAAAACAGAAACTGAGTTAAGAATAAAAATCATCATTGTCATGAAGTAAGTGCTCTCAAAAAACTAAATATTTCAAAAAGTTATCTAGTGTTAGAATCGTGAGGACGTGTAATCCCGCTGTTTTAAACTTTATAGGTAATATTAGAAACTAATTTTTTTTTTACTATAGCTATACCATCAACACCACAACCCGACGTTACAAGTTTTTATGTTGCCAAAACAGAAAACTAGTAAATTTTGAAAGCAAACGTACACTGAGGTTATCTCGCTTTTAACGATGAAAACAAAATAAGGTGATAATCAGCAGAACGCTTCGTCTTTCGATAGAACAGTTTGTTTTTTGTTTTTTTGTTTTTGTTTTTTTTTTGTTTTTTGTAACTGAATTTAAAAATAAAGAAAATCGATATCATTTAGAAACACTCAAATATGTTGATAATTTATTGTAACTTTCAGATTTTTTAAATAAGTGAAATAAATATGTGATGATTTTTTTTACATACTCTGACTAGAGTACAAATGAAAACAAAATAAGCTTCAGTACGTCAAATTCAAAATATTAAATATAAAATAATTTTGTCAAAATTTATTTTTCTTCTAATATGATTTTCCAGTTAAATATTTTATGAGTACATCATCATCTGAACATTTTTTTTCATTTTACGAGAATCGCTGGCTACAATCGTATTTTGATTGAAAATCTGACAATACGGTTCGGGTTACAGCTTACACTTTTAGTTTTTTAGCAATCATTTCTGTTTAGTAAATTACCTATATTTATTAAAATTTTTAAATGTCTAGCGCTATTGATTTATGGCAAGTGACAGGTAATTGATTTTTATTTTACTGTATTTCCTGAAATATAATTATTTTAATATATCGATTAATAATGATAACGTGAATCAGAAAAAAGTTCACCTATAAATTAATTAAATGATATATTTTCTTGTGAAAAATGCGTCTTAAACACAAAGGAGGAGTCTTTGTTGTTACTGTTGTTAGCTTTAGAGCATAAGTTACGGACATTGAAAAGTGTTGACAACTTTACACTTTCTTTTACAGCAAGAAAGGGGAAAAAAACTTTTAATTCTTCATATGACGGAAAAATTTATGAAGTATTTCAATTTCACCCAAATAAACTGCATTCGTTTCTTCAACAACACTGTCTAATTTGCCTTTATAAAATTACCGCTGAATGCTTAAAAAATGTGACCATTTCATAGATTCTGACAATGTATGTATTTGTTTTCTTTCTTTCTTGACACCTAAACTTTTAAAAATGGAAATGTTCAACTACTGGGTCAAAAAATAAACATTTTGGCTAAGATACCAAAGAGTTTTATAATGTCTAATAGAAATATTTCTTTGCATTAGTGACTACCGATTTTCTTTTTTTATAATTTAGAGATCGTTTCAAATGTTCTATATTAGATACATGTTAAAATTAAATATTATTACCAATTAGAAAATATAGTATCTTCCAGTGACGTGCTCGTAGCTCACCTTCGAAGTGACGTCTCCACAGCCCAGTATTTATGCGCGTGTTAAACTTTTCGTTCCTTGGCAAAAGCTCACAATACTTAAGGTCTTGCGTTATGAGACAAAATCGAACACCGCACTCAGACATTTTTATTGATTTTTGTATTGAATTGATATTTCATACCAAATAAATTACACCAAGTCAGCAACAAAAATGACATTTATTTAGTCATTTATGAAAAATAATGCTAAGAAGCAGCAAGCATTGTGTAGTGGCTAAACAAAAAAAAAAGAAAAGGACATCGTCCATCACTTACCGTGCGAACAGGTTCAGAACCGTTAGTCCTCCTCCTTTTTACCGTAGTTCCTGAACTCTTCACAATTTAATACTCTCGTGTCCGCCCTCACGCTTACACTCTTTGACACTTAAACACTAACCCACACACACAAATGCGCGTGTATCTATCCGCCTCTGTAACTTGAGAAATGTTATTAACTTTTCTCTCTTGCTTTCTGTTTACTTTTTAGTTTAATTATTTTTCTGCTTTTTGTTTATTCGTTTATTTTATTTTTCGAATTTCGCTGTCTTAGTCTTTGTACCTTTTTCGCAGACGTCTCTTCAGTTATTGCTTTCAGAGAAGTGATTAGAAGTCCACGTTGTTGCTTACAAAAGTAAGCAGAGAAAATGATGCTCCGATTAATTTGATTCAGCAGAATCACCGACTAGTTAGTTGAGCGACTGACTCGCTCAGTGTAGTAAGTAGTATTATTCACATGCTCAAATGGAAGGCTGATTCGTTGTGCACAAAGGTGCGCGAGCGCACGCGCGAGCGCACGCGCGCGTGTGTGTAAGCGAACATGCATAAGCGTGAATATCTAAAACCGAAGCAGCCACCTTACAAGGCTATCAGTTTAAATATCCCCATGTTTACTTCTGGAATATGATATGAGTAAATTTCGATTTTCGTAGTACAAGTAAGTAAATAGTAGTAATAGTAGTAACGATATAGCAGAAGTTGTTTTCTTCAAATATTCATTTAAATTAAATGAGGAAAATAAAGAATAAAAAGTGCACTCACCTTTCGATTCACTTGAAAAATGAATGGAAGATAAAACTGAAAATAAATAATAATCTTGTTTCTTAATTTTAACTCGTAATTTTCTTTCATCGTATTCCTCCAAGACAAAATAATAATTGTTGACAATGTTTTATCTAAAATTAAAAAAGAAATATAAATTTTTTTATTATCTTTGAAATATTCATTAATGAAAAAATTCAGATATGCTCTGGTAAAATGTTCAACAATCAATCTCAAACTAATCGAAGGTCCAGTTTTCGATTAGAAAGGAGTTGATGAATTTGTTGCACAACAGAAGAGAATTAAAGTAAAGAGGATGTTATGAAAGTAAGAAAGAAATAAAGAAAGGAGAAATCAAATGACTAACTGCAGTTGCATAGCAAAATATAGAAAACGGCTCCTAGTATGCACCTTTATGTTGTTTGATGGTTAGCAAGCACCTGCCGTGGTCCATATTCGCTAGAATATTGAGTCCGATTCTCCATTGCGTATTCCACAATATTTTAGTGACAAACAGAATAGAAACAGAACGGAATAGAAAAACTAATGTAATTAACACGGCACAAGGATGTGGAAAAGACTAAATCTTATCAAAATATTCATTTCCGAATGTAAAGAAACAATTCAAATAGAAAATAAATTTCAGTTCATGTTTTTACTTTTCATACTTTACTTCTTTTTCAAAAATATGCTGAACATATTTTTTAGGTTTTTTACTATTGAAATGGTATTCACTAAGTATTCAATATATAATATTAATTGATATTTTTCTGGTATGACAAGTATTAGATCTTTTAGGGAAATAATTTTAAAAACTAGTTTTACAGATATTCTTCCAAATAACATTAAGCAAAATATCATTTCAAATGTCACTTCAAATCGTTGAAGTTTTGAAATAAATTAATTTGGAAAACACTAATAATTAGTATATAAATATATATTATACGTAAACCACATATTTTCACGGTTTCTTGGATTTTCAAAGAAACAGATATTTTTATATCTCCCTTTACAAAGTTGATGATTATTAAATAAATGGAATTTAAGACATAATTTCTAAAATAGAAAAACTACTTTGTTATATCAGATGGAATTCTAGAGAAGATTCTTTTGTTTTGAATGAATAGAAAGAAAGGTGGAATATTGGGACACCCGTTAATTTTAATCTGAAAAGTTTACCGAACATTTTTTAGACAAGCTTAAATTTCTAACAAGATTTTTAAAAGTCTGTGGAATTAGTTGTAATACTTTGTTTGTTATGGCTCCTGTCAAAGATATATCTAAAAATTTGCAAAATGTGTTTTGCTAGAATATGTTTTGTTTTATTATTGTTATATCCAGCGCATGGTTGCAAAGGAAAGAACAAGCAAGGATTAAATACAAGCTTGTATTGACCAATTTCCATATATACACAATACTCAATGCAAGCATACGTAGTTTTGTGACTTATTTGGTGTGGGTTCACCAGTATGAGTGCACGATGGTATCACGAAGTGGGTGTTGTAGGCAGGGTTGATCTAGTTGTTGGTAAGGCCTGAAGTTGACGCATTTGTTGCGTCGGTTGACCAAGGTTACGATAGAGGTGAGGAGAGAGACGCGGGGTGTGATAGTGGAGCTGCAAATCTTGTTGCCGTTACAGTGGGTGTGTAAGGAAGGTGATTTGAAGAAAGGTGAAACTTGGTAAAGCCAGGAGTTAGTGCGTTTGATGGGTCAGCTGGCCGAAGTCGCGGTGGTAACGACGAGACAGGTCTTCAGTGGATTAGTGAAGCTGCGAATTTGATTTTGCTGATACAGAGGGTGCGAGCGTGAACAATCGGGTGAAGTCACGAATCTAACTTTGCCTATACATAGGGTCTTTGTGGGCATGGTATGGGTGTTCGAAGGAGGTTGGCTCTGGAGCGAATGTGTGTTACAGCAGATTGTAACTGTGGTGACTAGGAAAGTGGTAGTCATGGTGGTGACGATGAGAGTCCACCGTTGCCGTCGGCCGGGTTCTGTGTTGAAACGACTTTTAAAAGGCTTTCTTTTAAGCAAATCTGATGGCTCCCAGACTCAACTTTTTTCTTTGGTGGCAACGATCGTGATTGGTTATTTGTATTTTAGATTTTTGCGGGGATTTGTTTTGGGAGATGAATGTGATGCCCGGAGCCCCTGTGCAGAAGACATTTTTTTTAATTCAGGATTATCTTAGAATTTCTTTTATTATAAATTAATCAACTTATTAATTTGGTAAATACATACACACACACACACACACACACACACACACACACACACACACACACACACACAAATAGTGCTTAAATATGTAGCTGCACATACATATATGCTCGTAATACTAAATTTAAAAAATCAGAAAAATTAAATCACATGCAATCATTGTATGTTGTCAGTGGCGTGCCACAACTGGGATTCATTCATGATATATGTTTGGATTTTTTCTTAGTCACCACAGTCAGATATTTCTTCACTTTATATAGCTTCCGCTATATTGAGTGAATATCTTTAATTGCTCTGAGATCAAGAACACAGCGTGAGCAGAGTGGGTGTGGATCGATGCGACCATTGTCAGTGTTCACCAGCGCAGGGATAGCTCTGTGGTTAAAAAGTCGTCCTAAGACCCTGAGGACTGGACCAGTAAGCTTGATTACACCATCGGTTGTAGGCGACGTGAAAAGGGGTTATATTAATTGGTACCGTGACTAGAATTTGACCCTGAGTTGCTGACCGTGAACCAGCGACCAATTAGCCAGCTCAACCAAGCCAGGAAGAAGAGAATAAAAGAAAAACAGTAGAAAGAAGATAATTCGTTACAGAAGTAAGAACTGACAGACTTTAGTCAATTGGCTATAAGGTTCTGAAACTGTATGAGCGTGTTTCCTATTTTATCAAGTTGATGCCACAAGACAAGTGACAAGTATGACACTATTTGGTTTCCTTGTGTTTATATTCTCTCGTGTTGATTTCTTTTTGCACCTCGCCAATAGATTTTTTTGTTTGTAACTAAATTTTTGTCTCTCTTTTCCCTTGTTGTCGGTTGATTAGATACATAGGGATGAAGGAGCGCGGGTCTGATGTCATACTTAACAGGTCTGTAGATGGAAACGAGATGAACAGACCTCAAATATCGAACACTTTTAAAAACCTATTAGGGGAACTCTGAGTGCAAACATATAGAGGAGACCCGCTGGAATTTTAAAAAGTCTGCTTGACGGCTATTGAAAAAAAACAGTTTATCTACGAACTGTTTGAAGGGGAGACGTATGATGTAGCTGATGGCCCGGTTTGCGATTTTGTTGGGGCCTAACTAGCGATGGTTTAACATGGGTTGAGTTAGAGAAACTGCTGAAGGCGAATACGCAGATAGTAGCCATGAGAGGCCTCATGTGACTCATCTAGGCCAGGGATGAGACTCCAGGAGAATTGGGGACAAGAGTGACGAAATTGTTAGCCTTGGCCTTCCCTGAGGAAGTAAGAGAAAATGCTGCCATTCAGGCACAGTTGTTGGACATGTATGTTGATGCGCTGAAGAACGAGCGCATCAAACATGATGTAATTAAAGAGGCTCCAGCCAGGTTGTCAGTGGCTATAGCTCTGGCCAAAGATAGTGGGAAAGTTTGAAAGAAGACAAGAAGTCGGGAGTTCGGATTCAGTGTCAGGACAGTGGCAAAGTAAAGAAGTGCTCGGAAAAGGTGAGGATGTGTCCGAAAAATTGGGAAGAAGAGGCCTACTCCAATAGAAGAGAGTGGTCCCTGAAGCATGGGTACGGACTGGTTTGTTGGGCTTGCAACTATGAAGGCCTTAGAGCGAGCAAATTTCCAACAAGATGGGTGTTGCTTCCGGAAACCGTGGGGCCAAATTTTGGTAAAGGCGACCAGTTTGGCCATGAGTCGAAATCGTGTAGGGTTTCGAAAAAGAACCCCCTAAATCTACTTCAATAGAATTCCCAACTCCAGAAAACAGAACCAGAGAAATGCCCAGGGGCCACCCTGGCATAAGGAATTAGAGGTAAGTTGGCTCACGTAATAACGAGTAAAAGTAGTGGTATGCGATGTTGGACATGTGGATGGGTTGGTCACTTTTCCAGCAGCAGTCCGATGAGAAGGTGCTGGCTTTATTGGGAATTGGGCCATCTGAAAAGGAATTTCCCCATTAGAAACAGCGAGAACAAACCTCAGAAGAGGCACCCACAGGTTCCGCAAGTAATAGCAGGCAGTCGAGAACACCGTTCTATGTAGAGGATGAGAGGTTTTTGTTGACAGCACCCATGTCAAGAAGTGGGTGGATCACGGATGAAGAATGATGGAGAAGTTCGGGTGGACACCACTCCAAGAAAAAGAGGGCTAGAGTATTTTCCTTGTTGACCCAAGTGGGGTAGCTCCTCTGTGAGGCAGTAGTGAAAGGAAAGGCGATGAAGGCACTGATAGACACGGAGCATCTGTGTCCTTGATTAGGGCGGATCAGTATAAGAAGTATGTTTGAAAAAACTTGAATAACGATTGGGTGGGCGAATGGAAAGGAGATGACGATAAAGGGAATGGTGTAGCTCCTGATAAAGCTAGGAGGAACAAACATTGTCTGCAAGTTATATGTGAACCGGGTTTCTGTGGAGAAATTATATTGGGTGAGTATTGATTGGATCAACATAGGGCTCAGTTGAAATTTAACCCTACGGTTGGTGTAGTAGAGATGCCATTGGGAAGCGCCCTTAGTGAACCAATATCGGTTGTGGTCGACACTGACATAAAATAACCTCATAGGACGGTAGTGTCTGGTAGAGGTAGGTTGGTGACGAAGAGGAAATTGGAAGGCAAATTTTTTCAGATAGCCCCTGTTGGAAAATACAGTCCTGAAGAGGAGGAAGTAGCTTTGTCTGAGGTAGTAGTGGAAGAAGCAGAGATTGTGCCTATTATTTTGAACAGTCTAACAGAACTGTGAGAATATCAAAGGGAGAAGAGGTAAGGAGGGCCCTACCAATAAGGTCCATTAAGCGTGTAAAATATGATAAGCAGAGAAAGAGAGAATAGAATCGAATGAGGGAAGTGAGAGAAGAAAAGATAATAGCCGCTGAGAAATTTAAGGCCAGAGTAGAGTGACTGCTAAGAGCCGACAGAGTTCGGGCAGACACACAGAGTGAGGATAAAAATCGATATCGGCGACCCTGCGCCGATATCGATTAAAACCATACAAAACACCTCTCCATAAGAGACCTCTGATGGAGGAGGCGGTCAGGGACATGTTGGAGTCGGGGATTATTGAGAGGTCTGGGTCTCTCTGGGGTTTCCTAATCGTGGTAGTAGATAAGAAGGATGGAGGATACAGGTTTTGCGTCGACTTTAATAAGTTGAATACCATCTCAAAACCACTGACAGTTCCACTTCCATTGATAGATGACATCTTAGACCTTCTGAGGAAGGCTAAACATTTGTCAACAATAGATTTGAGGTCGGGCTATTGACAGGTAGCTCTCGATGAGGCAGACCGTGAAATGCCGTGTTTGCGTGTCATGTGGGGTTATTTCAATTTGGCCTGGCCAGCGCCCCTGGTATTTTCCAATAACTAATGTCGATATTGCTGAGTGAGATGGAGGGCTTTGCCTATTTGGGTGATATCTTGATGTTCTCCGAAACGCCTGAAGAGCATTTTGACCAGATAAAACAGGTGCTAGATCGGTTAAGGGGGAACAGGCTAAAGTCGAAACTGCCAAAATGTCATTTCCTGAGGGAAGAGACAAGGTTCTTGTGTTTTTGCCTAAATAAAGATGCGGTTAATCCTGATATGGACAAAGTGGAAGTTATAAGACAAGTAAGGGGGCCCATAGGAGCTAATAGGCTACTGCAGAAGTTTCATCCCAGCATTCTCAAGACTGGCAAACACCTTGATAGTATTGACTAAGAATTATTCCAAATGAACGGAGAATTGCCAGAGAGCAATTGAGTAGAGAGCCTCATGGAGAAGCTGACAGTGATACCCTTGTTGACGTATGGAGGAAATGTTGCATTTCATTGAGGACAACTAACATATGAACTGGTTAACCATTAACATTCAGGAAGTATGTGAAACTAGATTGACAAATAATGGAGACGAACACAGGGGTATAAACGTAAGCAGTGAAAAAAATGGAAGATGTATTAGGACTCACACTAAATATGAAGAAATGTGCTCTGGGTTACTGTCAACTTTCTGGTAGAATTCTTTCAGGTAAGCCGAAAGGGAAACCGTTTGATATAGCCATCATGTTAGTATATGCCCCAACGGTATAAACCGTAGAAGCGAAAAATGATAAGTTCTATAACAAATTGAATAATGCAAATCAGGAGAAATTGCCTTCATAATTGGAGAACTAAATACTAAAGTAGGAAGGGAACAAGACGGAAAAAGTCGACTATTATCCCATAATGAGCGCGGAAAACAAATGTCCCGAAAGGTGTATATTAAACGACCAAATTATTGTGGGAATCTGACATACCCACAAATGGACTCTTCTACACTTATATAATGTGGCTACCAATTTCTAGTAGAGAGGAAGTCACCGCGTGACATTCTCTGTGTTAGTTTTTTACCGACCGTTTACGACCGGTAATATTTCAGTTCGTGGGATTATCCGACTACGTCAACGACCTTTTGTTTGTGTGAACTGTTTTGTTACGTTAAGTTGTTTTTCAGTTTATCTTTCGTTTTATTGTACTGACATTTTTTGCAAAAAAGTTTGATTTTTTTTTCCATTTTTTCATCACCCCTCTTTTCACTATATTCATTTATTTTCTATTTATTATTATTATTATTATTTAGGTTTTTATTTTGTTTATTTTGCTGTAACCCTCCCCCTTAAAATCTTTCCTTGTTTCCACGTATTTATTTTGTCTTACCTCTTCAATTTCTCTTCATTTATTATGTGTTAATTGTTTCTTTTCCTTTTTAAAATATCATTTAAGTCCGTTTTTTTATCGTTTAGCGTTCTGTGTTAAAATTTCCGTTTATTTTGTTTAATCTGTCTTTATTATTGTTTGTGTTTCGTTCGTTTTCTGGTCGGACTAGATTTTTCTAGTGGCCATATTGTAAATTTCTTAATTTGTTGTTTCGTATTTTTTTAACGTTATCGTTAAACGTTTTCTTTTTGCCTATATTATTGTATTAATTTTTTGTTTTGCAATTATAACCTTTCTTTTTCCGTTTTAAAAGTTATTTTGTGACCGTTACTTGTTTTATATTTGTATTTTTCGTTTAACTTTATTGTTTTCGTGTTTCCGTTTTTCGCCGTTAGGCAAACGTTGTTTTTTTTATTTCTGTACGTGAACCTTGTGATTTCTGTGTTTCTGTAATTATTTTTGTTTGTTGTCTCGATCACGGGCGAGTTTTGTGTTCTATTTTTTGCTTTGTTTTTTGTCATTTTTCGCTAATAGGCGAACTTTATTTAGTTTCGCCCGCTCCCCGCCTATAGGCGATCTTTGTTTCTTTCCATCCCTCCCCTTCCCTTCCCTTCCCGTTGTATGATTTTTAAAAAAATGGATAAAAAGAAAAGTAAATCCACTTCCTTTCTGATAAAAAAAAGAAAAAAACCTGTAATAGACATTAAAAAGTCTGTTAAAAAACATTTATTTGCGGCTAATAAAAAAACACCTGACAAAGATGACCCGTTAGAGTATCCAGTTTTAGATGTTACAACTGAAAATGGTACTATGGAGGCCAAAAATGGCCAAAGTCAAAAACCTATGGAAGCCAATAATGGCCAAAATCCAAAAAGTATGGAGGCTAATAATGGCCACAATCCAGAAAGTATGTAGGCTAATAGTGGCCAAAATGACAATGATATGGAGGCCAATAATAGCCAAAACAAAGAAAAGAACAATTCAGAGGTCGGGGAATCGCCCTCTTGTTGGTCGTCCCCACCAAAATGCATAATCAATTCAGCGGAGTTCTTGGAGCGTGCTAAGAGTTACGGTCACCTTGTCGTAAAAGGTGGACTCTTAGAAGACCCCATAGAATTGAAGAAATTTGAAAAAAGAATTGTGTCAGTTTTCGTCGTTGACAAGCGTACGCGCAAAATTTGTCGCTCGACGAAAAACACAGTGTTGAAAACACTAGAGTCCTTGGGGTTTAAGCCCCTCAGAATAGTTAAGGGAGCAAAATACTTCATGTGGGACGTACTGCTACCCACGCCTGAAGACTGCGTTGCTGCGTCGAGCCGTGAATTAATAACAAAAGATCTAATGTTAGAACGGAGGCCGAAGACGGACCATGTGGCAGTATATGAGGTCCCTCTTCGTGTTATCGGAGAACACCTTGCTGCATTTTTGTCCCAGTATGGCGAAATTCTGGGTGCCTCCTGTGATAGCCTGAACGGGGGGGGGGGAGCTTTGATATCATGTTGGACGAGAAAGCCTTCCGGTCCATCCTCAACAGTCTGGATGTTGGAAGCTTGAAGTTACCGGTCATAGTAACTGGCCGAAAACCGGTATGTTGGAAGTGTGAAGAGACTGGTCACCTCTCCTCTTCCTGCCCAGGGAAGAAGGCCTCTGGTAGTCAAGCTCCAGTAGACCAAAATCCCCCTCTGACCGCGTCTGTACCTTCCGCCTAGCCAGTAGTGGGCGTACCAGCTTCTGCGACCGGGTCGGTTAATCCTCCGGTTGGTGCAACATCGGAAAACACATGCCCGAAAGAGCCTTCGCCCACTGCTAGTGCAGTTGTGGAGAAGGGGGAGGGGGAATTGCTGGTAGCTGGTAAGGCCAGAGGGAAGCGCCGGACAGCGGGTCCTCAGTCCCCTGAAGCCCCAAGGGCGAAAGACACAAACAGCCCCACTCCCTCTTGCAATGTTAAGGGTGATGCCCCGGCCTCTCAGAAATCCTTTCAAGACCAACAGCCAAAAACAGACTCCAACCACAAATCCTATTCCATCCACGTCGTCTGCCCGGTCCGCACCTTCACCCAAGAAGAAACCTTCCCCTCCGTCAACCCCGTCCAAATCTCGTCCTTACAGCAGAGATCCCAGCCCCTACAAACATAAGTCCTTCTATACTCCCCTTCATACTCCTAGTCTTTCCCCTGTTAAACCAAGATCCTCCTACACACCTCTGCAAACTCCCAGTCCTTCCCCTTCTAAAAAAGTAGAAATGCCTCCTCCCGCTACAAAACGGCAAAGAAGCCCTGCACAGGAGAAGAAAGAAAGAAAAAAAGCCCAGAAATTCATATTCAACACCGGGGAGGATGTCTGTCGTGTTTCACCGGCTAAGGCTGAGAGAGCTCGCGATTACGGTAATCGCTTCAAGGATTTGAAACATTTGCTATCCATCAGTCAGTATGCGGACTTAGACGTAGAGGTTCCACAGAACTTCCCACTTGCCCAAAAGGTTCTAACAGTGATCAGAACCGGAACTGGTGCTAAGCAGATATGGGCAATGTTAGATGAGGCCATCAGGGCTTACAAGATGGCCTTACCTATAGCCATTGTCGAAAATGAGCAACTTAAACATCTGAAACAATTTTGTGCAGGGAGGGTCCCCGTTTTAGTTCACCCATCCCTGTACAGAGCTTTAAAACTGACATTTCCCTGGGATATCGGCGGAATCTCCCAAGACGGCACTATCAGGACTGAGATGGGCCATGGGTCTATGGGAGAGGCTGTCGGTATCCTCACCCCGGCCATGTTCAAACCAGTATTACAACACTAATCGGTTTTCACTATGGCCCTCTGGTTAGCAAGTTTGAATGTCCGGGGCCTGAGGTCGGAGTCTCGAAGGGTGAGGCTCGTTCGCGATCTTCAGCGCCTCGGGGTGGATGTTTGTTGTTTTTATCTCACGACCATGATGACATTCTGTCTTAGAGGTTCGACCTCTATTCAGCATGTTTTGATGGACGCTCGAGGGGTACTTCCTGGCTGGTGAGCAAGTCTCTGGATGCGGCGTGTGCTCTTGTCTTCGCGGATCCGGCGGGCAGGCTTTGCGTGCTGGATATTACCATAAATGATAAGGCTCTTCGTCTCATTGGGGTTTATGCGCCCAATGAGCATGCGCAGCGGTCTGTTTTGTTTCGGCAGATCGTGCCGTTTCTGATGACATCTCGTTCGGTAGATCTAGCGGGTGATTGGAATGCCGTCCTTGATCCCGATATAGATCGCATAGGGCAAAAATTGGGTACTAACAACCCGGATGTTAAGCCGTTTCGGGACTTTATCGACGGGTTTGATCTCGTCGATAAGTATCGAAATGAGCACCCCCGGGAGGTAGTATGGACTTGGACTAGGGCCGGCAGCTCGGATTCGGTGATCAGCGCAAGCTACATCGACCGAGTTCTAGTTAAGAGAGTCGAAGTAGACTTGTTAGAATGTCCAAGTTTTCATTTTATAGTTTACTCGGATCATAGGCTTGTCCGGGTTCGGGTAAACTTAGATAAGCCTAGGGTTAGGATGGCTGGCTACTGGAAATTGAACTCGTCATTATTTGGCGAGCAAGATTTTCAGGACCAGCTTCTACTAATGTTACAGCGGGAATTGTCGGGGGCTGTGATTGGGAATAAGTGGTGGGACGCTCTAAAATCTAAACTTAGGTCTTTTGCTACTGATTTTAGCCGCCGACTCAATTTAGCAGGGTTAGCAGCGCAAAAGGTTTTAGAAGCCAAAGTCGATCGGGCGATCAAATCCCGTGTTAGTGGGGACGTAGTCTTAGCTAAGGCGGAGCTGGCCTCCTTGCTTGTCAAGAAGGATCAAGCTCTAGTAGTTAGGGCTAGGATAAAAAGAATGTCTTGTGAGGCTTCGAACATGGCCGCTGAATTGCGTTCAGAGGAAGCTCGTAGGGCATCGAGTCAGCATATTGCGAGCATCACATTGCCGGATAAGCGGACGGTGACTACAGACGTGGGCATTTGTGAGGCTTTTCGTGACTACATTCAGCAGCTGTTCACCAGGGAGCCCGGTCTGAGCCCTGCTCAGTTCGATACCTATTTAGCCGACTTTCCCCGCCTTGAGGCGGCTGAAGCGGCTGGGTGCGAGGGGCCCATTACAGAGTCTGAGATCTGGGATGCGTTGAAACAGGTTGGCCTGGACAAGACACCGAGATTAGATGGTCTTCCTTACGAAATTTACTTGAGGCATTCACCAATTTTTGTTCTTTTGCTAGCACTGATTTTCAACAACTGGTTGAATCAGGGGTCTATACCTCAACGCTTCACCAGGGGTGTGATCAAGTTGCTTCGCAAGAAGAAAGATGGTGGGGATGGGGTAGATAATTTTCGGCCTTTGACGATGTTAAATACAGAGTTGAAGATTTTAGCCAAGGTCTTAGCTGGCCGTTTGCAGGCTGTCCTCTCTAGTCTGATTGGTCCCGAGCAGACTTGCGCTGTGAAGGGCAGGACTATTCAGGACGACCTCCATTTGGTACGCTTGATCATCGAGAAAGTCGACAGTGATGTCGCGCTGATCAATTTAGATCAGCCCAAGGCTTTCGATAGGGTTGACCATCGATTTCTAGAGGCTGTTCTTTCGGCCGCCGGTTTCGATTCGAACTTTCGCACTTGGATCCAACTGCTGTATGCGTTCCCCGATGCGCTGGTGGAAGTGAATGGGGTAAGATCGAAGCCTTTCATTTTGACCCGCTCCATTAGTCAAGGTTGTCCGCTGTCTCCATTGCATTACGTTCTTGCGTTGGAACCTTTCCTGCGTAAGTTGAAGACGAATCCAGTCCTTCGCGGAATTTCCTTACCTGATGCTACCACCTCGGCCAGGTACTCCGCCTATGCTGATGACGTTTCGGTCCTGGTGTCGAGTAAAGCCGAAATTAACGAAGTCAGCAAAGAAATCAAGGGATATGAGATGGTGACGTGGGCCAAGATCAACCGCGATAAGTCTGTTGGCTTGCGGTTGGGTTCGTGGAAAGAAGTTTCTCTTCCCGGATCTTTTCTCTGGACGGACGGGCCGGTCAAGATACTCGGCGTCTGGTTCGGTCCCGACCTCCTGTTGGAAATGAATTGGTCGGAGGTGCGGGAGAAGGCCGAGTTTGCAGTATGTCT
This sequence comes from Acanthosepion esculentum, assembly GCA_964036315.1. Lineage (NCBI taxonomy): Eukaryota > Metazoa > Mollusca > Cephalopoda > Sepiida > Sepiidae > Acanthosepion > Acanthosepion esculentum. Next base: position 62,041,941 of record OZ038489.1, on the reverse strand, counting down.
GTGGACTCGGAGGAATCTTTCCTTGAAGGGGAGGGCGGAAGTATGTGCTTCGCACATCTACCCGATTCTCCTTTACCGACTCTCCGTGCTTCCACTCCCGTCTAGCACTTTACTGGCGTTTGTAAGACTCTTGTTCTCTTTCTTGTGGAAAGACAAGGCTGCCATGGTTAGTCGCGAGATCTGTTACCTCCATCCCTCTGATGGCGGTCTGGGGATGCCTTGCGTTGAGACTCGTCAGCATACGCTTCGAATTTCATACCTAGACCGGATGTGTATGCAACTGGATGAGAATGGCGAATTCTGGAAGGAAGACGCCCGTAAACAGTTTCCATCCTTGAGAAATGTGTGCTCGTGTGAGGAGGAGGCCGGCCGTACTCCTCGAGGCGAGGGCTCTATCTATCGTGAATGCCGGATTGCCTTCAAGTGACTCTTACGTGTGAAGGATGGCCTCTCCGACATCCAGCCGTTGTCTCGTAAGGCATTATATCAGATGTTAGTTAGGGGGAACGTTCAAGATGATCTGATAGGCGAGCTCGGTCTGACGAAGCGGGAGGCTCGCTGCATATGGCCTTGGGCGCCCGGGTTGAAATGTTTCACTAACCCTGAGGCATCACTCACGTGGCCGGTGATTCGAGGGGCCCTCTGGGTCGCCAAAAGACTTGGTTCGGCGTTCGCTGCAGTGGAGGGGTGGAGACCCTAGGTCACGCCTTTTTTCATTGTAGTGTCGTACCTCCGTTAGTCAAGTTTGTTGAAGACATCATGGTTCGCATGCTGCGCGGAAAGTTCTTTGTCCTCGAGGCCAGTTCCGTCTGTAGCAATATAGTGCCACCGTTGACTAAGGCTGAGCACTATGTGTTCCTTTGTTTACTGGGGGTTATGCGAGTCGTGATATGGACGACGCGACAGAATCCATGGGGCCGAGAAGTTTACCTCTTCCCAACTGATCTTGTTCTTTAAGCATCAGCTTAAAGTCAAGATCAGGACGGAAAGGAAGCGACTCCATCCATCGGAGTTTGGCGAAAGGTGGGTGAGTCTTGCGCGTCTCTGCCGAGTAAAAGGTACTGACTTAGAGTGGCATTTTTATGCCGGTTAGCAGGATATTGTTTTTGCTGGGTTGAACATTAGCAACCCACCCCTTAATAGTTTAGTGTATGTCGTTTTGTTGTTTTAGTTTTCTTTTTCTTTTTCCGTTATTAAACTTAGCTAGGTTGTGTATGCGCATTGGCCCCTTTTACTTTTGTCCCTATTTGTTTTTCTTTCGGTTTAATTCCCCATCCCTCCCATCGTTAGGTGGATAGTGATGTCAGTTCTCTGGTGGGTGCGGGGCGACTTTCGTTTCTGGTATGTTTTTTCGTAACTGTTTTTGTGTTTGGATGAGCGTTTGATTGAGTGAGTCGTTGGGATGCACAAATGTTTTATATTTTTCTTTTCAAGTCCCGTATTGATTTCGTCCAGTGAACTGGTGTTACTGCTACATTTAGTTGATTTGTGGGGGTTTTTATTACTAACAAAAATTTTGTTTAGTTTCTTGTACATAGTTCTTATGGTAAGTAAGAATGAGTTGTTTTGGTGAAAGGAATATTGTCAGTATGTTCGGGTCAGTGGTTGCGGCTAGCTAAGTTTAAACGTTAAGACAGAAGAAGACCTTCCTTTTCCCCTTTCCCCACTTCGACCTTATGCCATATTTGTACATTTAGTACAATAAATATAGGAAGTCACCATGTGTGACTCCTGTCGAACTCTCTGCTTTGGCAGAGAGGAACTCGGACGAGGCTTTGCCGCAGGGTAAAGTTTCGTCCGGGGAGGTAGACAGTCCCTGAACCCGTTTATACGGGTTCTAATGGGCATATTTTTGGCAGAGCCTACGGACTCGGATAGCCCACATTAAACTGTCCTTGTGCCATATACGACCCATGGGGGGTGTTAAATATCGAAAGTCACCAGATGTGAGTCAGCAAGAGTGTATCACCGAGTCAGTGTATGAATGAGTGAGTCAGGACACCAGTGAATGAAGTACTCTCCAGTCCACATACTTTGTACTACGTTTCCGTGAATAATATACCGTTTAACTTTATATCCAAGTCTGTGTTATTTTTCTATGGTTTCAACACAGTAACAACTGGCGACGAGATTCGAAACGACCTCACGAAGGGGAAGACCAAAATTCTCTCTTGTCGACCATAACAACTGGCGTCGAGATTCGAAACGACCTCACGAAAGGAAAGACCAAAATTCACTCTTGCCGACCATAACAACTTGCGACGAGATATTCCGAATCACACAAAGGAAAGAACAAAAATATCCCTTGCCGACCATAAGAACTGAAGAACCAAAGAGACACTTCTACCTGAAGAGAAAAAAGGGTCACGCCATAACTCTAAAGATGTCTTTAAAAGATCCCACTGTGTAAATCTCAAGTCTGGCGAACAAAGATAAATCTTTCACGAAAGAAAGTTACATATACAACAGTTATATGTTAATACTCAACTGAAAAAAAGGACACTCGAACCGAATGACTGACAACGTTAAATACGAAATAAGGCTTTGATACGGACGTCAGATATATTTAGAAAAGTATAAAAGAAATATTTACTCAATCTAAAGTAAAACCAAAAATTTGAAAATACTTACTAGTGAAAAATTGTAAGATTTTTTCCCCCTTCAGTGCTATAATTGTTCTTTGCTGCTCTTGACCACACAGAAAAAAAAAGAAAAATATATGTTTGGCAGCGTGGTTGTTTATGCAAAAAAGATTTTTCTCCTTTTAGAGAAAAATTGAAACACTCAGACTGTATTAGAAAAAAAACGTTGTTTTTCTTTAGTATTACCAACCAGAGCTGAGAAATATTAAGGAAAGGAATTCCTTTCTTTTCCCCCTCTTTGAGAAGAAAAATTGTCTAAATTTTGTTTTCTTTCTCTCAGAAAACACGTATTATGGAAGATTATGGAAGATTTTAAACCAATTATTGTTCAGATGATAACGGCACAATTTGAACTGCAACAAATGTTGATAGAAAAATTGCTTCTACAACAAAAAATAACAGGAAGAAAAACAAAAAGAACGGGAAGAAAAATTGCTCGTACAACAAAAAGAACAAGGAGAAAAGCAAAAAGAACAGGAAGAAAAATTTCAAGAATTATTTCTAAAGACATTGGGTAAAAAGGATGTTAGTGAAAACAACACTGCATTTTCTCACAACACAATTTGGAATTCTATGGAGACATTTAATTATCTTCCTAAAGAAGATAAAATATTTGAAGCTTTTTATAGAAGATATGAAGATCTTTTTGCGGTTGATTGTGAAGATTGGCCGAACGCTAAAAACGTTCGCCTACTTTTGAGAAAGTTGGGAACAGCGGAACATAGTAAGTTCTGAAGAAAACAAGTGAATTGGGGTTCGATGAAGCAGTAAAACTTTTGTCTGGGTTATTTAGCACTAATACAACACTATTTCACAAAAGATGGAAGTGTTTTAACTTGTCACAACGGGATGACGAGGATTATCTTACATTTGCGTCCATTGTTAATAAGCACTGTGACGATTTTCGTTTGGCTGAACTGACAGCTGACGATTTCAAATGTTTAATATTTGCCCAAGGTTTAGTCTCTGCAAAAAACTCGGAGATTAGACGCACAAAGGGGCGCACTGTAGAAATAAAAGGAATAACAGAAACAAAGTCAGACAAACTATATCAAACGAAAAAGTAGATAAGAATCTACGAAAATACGTTGTAGTTAACATTCTAAACAAAACAGTTAAGCTGCAACTAGATTCTGACTCGGATCTCTCAATCATTAATCTTCAGACTTGAAGGAAATTAAAAAAAACAACAATGAAAAAGGCAAACAAAACAGCACGTGCAGTAACTGGTGACAAAATCAAATTTGAAGGTAAGTTAACGCTACCTGTAACACTGAATGGCATTACAAAGAAATTAAAAGTTTTCGTCCATAAAATTCTGAGAATTTGTTTGGAACGGATTGGATGGAACGGTTTAAGTTGTGGGATCAACCAATCAACAATTTTTGCCAAAAAGTGGAAAATATGACAACAGATGCCCAAGACCCGAAAGAAGAATTAAAAGAAAAATTTCCCGAAGTTTTCTCGGCGGGACTAGGAAAATGTAATAAAACAAAAGCCAAATTTGAGCTGAAAGAAAACGTTCAACCCGTTTTCAAAAGTAAAAGAAATGTCCCATTTGCATCAGTTGAAAAAATCAACGAAGAATTAGACCGACTAGAAAATGCCGGTATACTATCCAAAGTGAGTTTTAGCAAATGGGCTGCCCCTGCTGTTTACGTAAGAAAAACGGCCAATCAAATTCGTGTTTGTGCGGATTTTTCAACGGGCCTCAATGCAGCTCTAAAAGATTACCATTACCCTCTCCCCACACCGGAGGAGGTATTCAATAAACTAAATGGTGGGGAAATATTCTCCAAATTGGAGTTAAGCGATGCATACCTTCAAATCCCTGTTGAGGAGTGCGCAAAACTTCTATGTATCAACACCCACAGGGGTTTATACAAGTTTGACAGATTGTCTTTCGGAGTCAAAGTTGCACCCGCTATATTTCAGCAGGTCATGGATACCATGCTGGGTGGCTTGGACTTTGCGTGTGCCTATCTAGATGACATTGTTTTAGCATGCAAATCTACCGAGGAACATCGCAAACATATCCACAAGGTTTTTGAAAGAATTCAGGATTTCGGTCTCAAAGTAAAAGAATCGAAATGCGATTTTTATATGAATGAAATAACGTATCTTGGGCATGTCATTGATAAGAATGGAAGACGACCTGACCCAAGGCGAGCAGAAGCTATCAAAAATATGCCTGCCCCAAAAAACGTCAATAAGCTCCAAAGTTTTCTGGGACTTGCCAACTATTATCAAGTATTTATAAATAATACGCACGAGTTACGAGCTCCTCTGAATGAATTGTTAAAAAAGGGAAAAAGTTAGAACTGGACAACGGAGTGCCAGTCAGCTTTCGAAAAAATAAAAAATATTCTAACAGCACACAGGATGAAGTGGAAGATCCCATCGAGATCATTTACGACACATTTGACCTCGAAACCCCGCAACATACGCCTGAACAACGAAGGTCGGGGAGAAAAAGGAAATTCACCGAACCTTTGACAATTAACCCAAAGAAGAAAAGGTATTAACCCTTTTTACCAAGTAAAAGGCTTGGAAGTGGGGTATTGTGGTAACCTGACATACCTACAAATGGACTCTTCCACACTTATATAATGTGGCTACCAATTTCTAGTAGAGAGGAAGTCACCAGGTGTGAGTCACCAAGAGTGTATCACCGAGTCAGTGTATGAATGAGTGAGTCAGGACACCAGTGAGAGAAGTACTCTCCAGTCCACATACTTTGTACTACGTTTCCGTGAATAATATACCGTTTAACTTTATATCCGAGTGTTATTTTTCTATGGTTTCAACACCATAACAGAAATAATAACCAGCATATTGTTTCAAGATCATATAAGACACTCGCAGAAATGGAAAAGTTGAGGAAGAACAAAATTGTCCACATCACAATCAATGAGATTCTGAAATGCAATTCTACACTGTAAAACCTATCCAAATACCTACTGTGGTGGTGACTATGTAGGCTTAAGCAACAACAGAAATGAAAAAAATTCAAAGCAACGACGTAATTACAATACAGCTGACCCCAGTACGATTCGACTTGCAAACAAATATATGCTGAAAGAGTTAAGAGCAAATTTAGTCGCAGGGATGCGACCAGAAATTTAAAGTGAAACACATTTAAGGAAACTGTAGTGACATCGGCGAACAAGATCATCCTAGGTCAAGAGTCAAGAAAAAAAGAAGTCAATGACAGATGAAACTATCAAAGAGATCAAAAGGAGATAATAATACCAAAGAATTGTATATAATACAGAATACTTAACACAAAGATTAAGAACAAATGCAATCAGTCAAAAGAGGAATGGCTCAAAGGAAAGTGCGTAGAAATATAAAGACTTCATAGATGAAGCAGGTATGCATAAAAGAATTTAAGAATATAAGAAATAAAAGGCCAAAAAGACGTGCCCCTCGACAGGATGCATGAAATCGAAAGAAGGAACGCTGATAATAGAGAAATAAAGAATAGATTTCGGTGTCGACAAGATTACAGAAACAATAAATGAAATATGCGACTGGCAGCATACCAGAAAACCTTATTAGACCAATCTTCATAGCTGCATAAGAATCCAACTCGTCATCGTCGACTTTATCTCGTATCCAAGAATTTAATTTCTTCTTTCATCGCTTCCTTTATGATTAAGTAGACCAATTCTTGCATGGAAGAGCTGACGGCATTCACTACATAGAAATGTTGGTGAGGACGAGATCAATTTTGTTGAGCCTTTCTATCTTGTCGATTGACCTCTTCCTTTTCACTTGTGGTGGCCTCAAAGTTTTTGCTTCCATGGATGGAATATGACCAATTGGTACGGTAATCTTATGCATGTCTTTTAAATTATTTAGGCTCAAATCCAGTGGCTTTCAGTGTTGTTTTGAGTTGCTCCTTGTACCTTTGAAGAGGTATTTTCCTGGTGTGATTTCACTGAATAAGACTTGATGTTGAAACCTTGATCTTCCATTCTTGCTACATGTCCTGACCATCGAAGAGAGTGTTTAATGATCAACGATTTTATAGTAATTCCATTTGATCGTGTTCAATCTTGACCATCAAGTGAAAGTGTTCTAATTTTTGGATGTCACGACGATATAGAGTCCTGGTTTCGCAACCATATAGAAAAGTTGAAATGACAACAGCATTATAGATCATAATTTTTGTTGTTAATTTCAAATCTTTGTTGTTAAAGACACGTTTGATTAGCTTTCCAAATGCCTCGTATGCAGCACCAATTCTGTGTTCCACATCATTTTCTGAGCACTTGTTTGATAACAGGCTGCCTAGATATTGAAAGTGCTCTACTTGTTCTAGGGGTGTATCACAGATAGTAATATTAAAATCTAGTAAGATGGTTTTGGGGGCTGGCTGTGCAAGTAACTTGGTTTTCTTGATGTTTACTGTAATGCTAAAACAATGGTAGACCATAACAAAGTTGCTCACAGACTGTTGGAGTTCTTCTTTTGAATGACAGAGGGCAGCGTTGGCATCAGCTGTTGAGTTTAGCCAGTTTTAAGACTGGAGCTATGTGTCTTTCTAGTCTGTCACTGATGTCAATATCGAGAAAAGTTCTAACATTCCATGTTCCAAAGATCATATTCGTAGTCTTAAGTTTATTGTTTCGACCGCATGATAGGTGGCTCGCCAGGTGTGGTTTCCCAGTTGAGCATTGTTAGTGACTTCTGACGTTTAGTCTACATTTTCTAGGATCTTCCTCGATTGAGTTAGGCAGCGGTATTCCTAAACAGGCCTGTCCAAACACGAATGCAGGAATGGACTCCTAAGTAGTCACTGGATCTTAGGAGGGTGACCACCACACATTCGCCGCCAACGTGCAGGTCCAGGACTAGAAGCTTCCAATTTCACCAAAACCTAATCCCGTCATCCATTTCATATCACCGTTTGGCTTGGCAATAGTTTGTTGGGGGTGAAAGAAAATCAGAGTAGAAGAAAGTGCCGATAATGTGAAAGTGCTCTACTTGTTCTAGAGGTGTATCACAGATAGTAATATTAAAATCTATTAAGATGGTTTTGGGGGCTGACTGTACAAGTAACTTGGACTTCAATATGTCAGGAAGTGTCTCACACCATAGATTCCAAAGCCTTCCTCTTCGGCACGTATGGAATGAAACATGCAGAATCCAGTTATAAAACTACAACGGACGGCCGTTAACTCGGTTATAATTTCGAGTGTGGTCTTCTGTAGCATGTCCATGCGTAGCCCTCTTTATCCGCTGGTTCAACTGTTGAGATTTGTTATAACCATCATCCGTTTGCTCTACCCTTGGGATCTTTGGGGTTGGTCACGTTTAGTCTGGGTCCTCATCTTCGACCTTGCCGCCAAAGGTAGCCCTACCAATTTAGAACTCCCTAAGACATCGCTCTCAGAGTCATTGGACCGCGCAAGCCCCTCCACCTAGACAAGGAGCGACCATCAGATGATAACACGCAAATTTGTGGAGCTTTCCATATTTCTATTTATTTGTTTTTCTTTACATATATATATATATGCACATAAGAACATACACGTATAAATTCAGGAACTGCAATCGGACAATCCGGTTATTGAGTTATATAACTAACCAGCTAGATTATGATGGATAAATCACATGGTAGAATTAGACCGGAAATTGGACAAAAACAAGTTACGACACAAGTATCAATTTGAAATGTTAGGAAAACTTGATTTATTCGGGTACGATATTTGAATAATACAGAATATTTACTGAGAATTAACTGCCTGCATACGGATAGAAATGGATAAAACAAGTACACAAAAACAGAAAGGAACTTAAGTCAGTGGTTTTATTAACCTATACAGCGAGGTGATCGTTAGAGAACTAGTTCTACCAGAATGTATTTCTGGTGGACACATTCTTAAGAACATAATATACGCGGATGATACCGTATTGATTACACACAGAATAAAAACTGCAAGTACTTCTAGACAAAATAGTAAAGGGAAACGAGAAAGGAATAACTATCGATTTTAAGATGACAGAATGTATGGTAATTAGTAAGAGGGACACGATGCTAGCTACAAATCGGAAACGTCAAATCAAGCAAGTACAGAAATTTAAGTATCAGAAAAATGTTATGACAAACTATGGGAAATGTGACAGGCGCATTGGAATAATGATAGATCCCTTCCAAACGAACCATATTCCAGTTGTAGTCGTTTTTATGCCTTTGTGTTTCTATATGCTTCTCACGGAAATATATCATTTTTGTCTTTTTCAAATTATGATGTTGAACTAATGTTTCTTTAACTTTTTAACTTTTTTGAGTAGATGTCACGACAAAAGTAACAACTAAATTATATATAGAAACAAACAACAAGTATACATTAACAAAAGAAAGGTATATAACGACAATAGAATGTTGTTGCGTGTTACAAAACAATGAACATGAATTAAGAAAACATTTAAACTCATGAATTATTTGTGTGTGTGCGTATATTTTGGTGTAGGAGGAAGGCCTAAAAAATGAAGAGAAAGGAGCATGCATGTGTGTATGTGTGCACGTGTGCGTTCCCCTGTGGCGAAAGCGTTTCCCTCGTTCGGCCTACATCTTTCCGTCCCTGGGTGAAATAGTGTAGGGGACCGGCGGGTTAATGTGAGGATAAAATCTCTGGACTAAGACTTCGTGCTATGATGGAGTCCAAAGAAAGCAAAATAAAACGAACAAGACAGATATATATGTACAAAACAATTATATATTAATGACAAACAGATTGATACACGAATTTACAAATACATCATTTAAAACATGAATAAAGCGTTAGTGTCTGTATGGAAAGTTGTTTGTATGTGTGTTGAATGTCCGTACAGTTGTGAATTTCGTTTTAGCGTGTTCCCAGAATATGGGAAACGCTGGTTGTGTATTAGAGTTCACATATTGGATATGTTAGAGAAGGTTTTTCAGTACCTCGCACCACGTGCGAGGTTGCCGGCCCCAGGAGAGGCAGTTTTGGCCGCACGTGTGCAAAGCCGTGGGAAGAGCCGTGGAAAGAGAAAGAGGCCCGTATTTATACTCCCGGGAGAGAGAGACTCCTGTTGAAGGGTTACGAAACGAAGAGGAGATAACCCGATAATAGGAAAATGAGAATGACTGAGAATATTACAGCGTATTTATAGGCTTAGGGGGCGTACCTAGCGGCGTTTTTTAGGAAAAGTAAATGGGGGAACTCCCCACCAGATGGGGAGAATTTTATTCTGTCCATAAAGTTTGTGTATGTTTTTTTTGTCTTTCGTAGACTGAAAAGAAAAAGAGTTGAACAGTGTGGCTGCGAGGTGTGTTGATGAAAATGTACTTGGTTGAAGTACTGTGTCATCAGGGTGCTATATAATTCTCTAGTGGGTCAGAGTCGTGGGTGGCTACTTTATATGCGTCTCTTTGTACTCTTTCTGCATTAGCCTCTTATCCAGCATTTAGTTCTTCCGTGAATTTATTTCAGATTTCACGCAAACCCTAACCAACCGTTAATAGAAGCACTTCTCTTTTCTGTTCAATGTTTGTGACATCCGAGCTTGTGAGGAATATTTCCAAATCCATTTCCCAGTTCACTCATCTTTGATATAAGGGTTTCTGATTGACCTACAATTCTGTCCAATTGGTTGGGCGTTGTCTTGCCGCCAAGTGCGACAACTTTCGAAATTTTCGTGTTTATTTAAATTAAACTTCTTTAAAAAAATAAATATGAATAAATCATTTATTTCCCTATTTTCTTGTCACATAAACGCCTTTTTGGTTGTTCTTACGTGCGCTTGTTCATTGTCTTCATTCTTTTTATATACGACTTGTTTTAGTTGGAAATTGGTTTGAGACTTTCTTATAGCACCAAATCTGTTCATAAATATCTAAACTGTATACAACCTCTTTCTCAGAATGATGGTTAAAGATAGCTTCAAGCGAATGGAGTCAGTCATAGTGAAGACCATCCTTCTTCGAACCTCGTTGACTGGCGCTACAGAATCGCAAAGAACTATAACAAATAACAGAAACTACATCACTTGAAAAGAAAATAAGGACATAATCATTAAACTTCCAAACTACTTCAAACAAAAGGGGATGGAAGTAAATGCAATAACGGTTACTAGATTTGAGAAAACCATTTTCTTAAAAAATTGTTTTAAGAGAAAGTTTTTTATAAATTTCAACCGGCAATGGTATTGGTTGCTCCGTCAATGAATGCCAAATGTGTTCTTATAAGTAAACACCTAATATTTCAATTACTATTCTACACAAACTTCTATAATTGTTTGCTTTTGTTTCTCCATATTGAATCTATCTCTTCCTCGTCACCCGTTGCAACAAACAATAGTTACGTATATGGTTTAATATACTTTATATACGTGGATGATATAAATACAGCATCGGTCAGCCATACTAGCTTCTGCTAATACTTCTGCTAGAGGTCTCATGATCCTGAAATTCTAATTAATCTAAAAATGTCTGTTGACACTACCGCTTATATCGCGATATAAATGTAAATTATACTTACTGCGAACGGTGTCATTAACTGGTGTCCGCGCATGTGTTCAGTACGACGAACTGATGATAGTTCAATCGTAGTCCTATATTGAAATTATTACGGAGTCGCTAACTGGGTGCCCTGTGATTGGATGAAAAACAACCAATCACAGGCTACCTTTTTAGATCTTCACCTACTCTCACGAGAGCGGTTTTTACGAACCCTCTTCCTCTTTTGCTTGTTGGGACTTCAGAGACAACACGTTCCCCGTCTGCACTCTCCGTCATCTAAATACCATGACACGTGTGAGGATATGGACAGCAACTGAAGCACAGAAGTCAAGGCTCTATTTCTTCAACCCAGCCAAAACGACACAGTAAATGTGTTAAAACCGTTAAAAGGACGCATCTTTCAGATAAGTTCCGCAAACCCGACTGTTTGCAAGAAACTTTCCTCTCTTTTCCTACAATACAAGTATTTTCAAACAATTCCATCTGTGTTTGTGTTCCTTTCTTCTTGCCGGCGTCACAATACTATCGTTATCAAATATAATTGGGAAAATCCCAATAATTTGCAAACAGTTGAAACTGGCGTTTTACGCTAGGGAAGTAAGAACCACGTGAAATAATTTAACACGAAATAGATTTGTGTAAATTGATATCAAAACGTGACGTCGCTTGAGGAAGAGGTATACGTGCCAATCCCATTTTGGTGTTTACTACTAGGATTTGTAGGGGTTACGTTTCGTCCATCTTTTCCTTTGTTCTTAATTTGTTTGTGTAGATATCGTTCGCCCAGCAGGATGAATGACTTTAAACAGATTAAGGCCTTAATTTTTAATAGGGATTCCTTTAAAAGGAAAATAACTTCTGCTATTGAATTAATGTCAGCAGAAGCATCCTTAAATAAGACTTGTTTTAAAAAACAAGAAAGCCTTATAAATAAATGGTTGACAGAGGTCGACGCAATTAACACAAAAATAAGTGAAGCTTGTGAAAAAGCCGATATTAATTTAGAAAAAAGCGGTATGTTGGAAGAGGAACAGTTAGGGGCGGAGTTCGTTTACAACATATTTAAAAGGCTCACGGGACTGGAAGAGAACATTTCTAGTTCCAATACAGAACCCGTCCCAGTTCAAAATCCACAAGTGCCACACACAACATCGTGCGTATCAGCCCCAAGGTTGCAGTGTGTTAATTTCAGTGGAATACAAGCCGGTAAATTTGAATTTTAAAATTTCCTGGTTCAATTTGAAAACTGTGTGGACGCTGTACACTCAAACAAAGCCAAGCTGTCGCTTTTAAAATGTTTTTTAACTGGCTACGCGTCTCAGTTAGTGTCTCATCTTTCGTTAGAAGATGAAAACCTTGAAGTGGCTATCAATTTGTTGAGAAAGGAATTTTTGGATATTCCTCTCATTATTGATGAAATTTTTAAACAATTGCTGGGCAGTACCCCTAAATATGACCCAGAGTTTGTCAACATGAAAAGATTTTTGTCAGAAATTAAAGCCGACCTATCTGAATTAAAAACTTCGTATAATTTGGATTTTTTTAAGAAAACACTCCAGGCTATGATTAATCATCCATATAAATTTTCTCAAAATTACCCTCAAATCTTCAAAAAGAATTAATCGGGAAAGTTGACAGTAACTACCCAAAAATAAATCAGATTTTTGATAGTTACAACGAGGTTATAAAAACCTTAATTAAAACAGGTTTTTAAAAAATGCTAATTCCCACCAAGACAATTTCAAGTCGCGGGAAGGGAATTATACTAAGAACAACAACGTAAAGAAAAATGTTCCAACATTGGAAAACTTTGCAATAAAATCTAGCAAAATTACTAGACATTGTAGATTTTGCAACATCAACGGGCACACCATGAACCATTGTTCAAAATATTCCTCCCTTGAGTCGAGACGTTCTAGGTGTAGGGAGATGGGCTTGAGCTCTTTTTGTACAAGTGCTAGTCATAGAACGGAAGACTGCTATGGAAAAGCAAATAAATTACCTCGAAAATGTGCAAATTGCAAATCCCGAGGCCACGTTACCCCCCTTTGTGATGAAGAAGATAAGAGTGGAAACAGTTCATCTGCTTCCACGCACGTGTGTACCAACACTGGCACACAGGAGCAGCCTTATATTTTACCGATAGTGGCAATTACTGTTTCTAAAGGGAAACGTAAATACAAATTGAACTGCCTCTTTGATACTGACAGTCAAAGGACTTATTTTTCTAAGCAAGATATTGAAAAATTAGGGTGCTATAGATCTTTCCTCACTCCAGTGGAATACGACGTAAAAACCTTTTTAGGCTCTAAAAAGAAAAAATTAAACCAAGTTGTATTGGGGATTGAAGTAAATAAGGGTAATTCCTTGCCCCTACCTGTTCTTATCGATGATGAATTCGGTATGAACTTAAAATTCGATAATTTTAAATCTGTTAAGAATAATTTACTTAAATTAAATTAAAAACTAGCTGTTTTGCACGGAAAAAATGATATTAGGGTTCACGGTCTCTTAGGCATCGATGTAATTCAATTTATCAAGAAAATCAAAATGGTGGATTGCATGAAGGGCTCTGCTTGGGAGTTTTCTACAGGCATTTCCCCGTGAGGCAACTGCCAACATTTTTTATATGAAAATCAAAGTACTCCTAAAAATGTACAGAGTAAAGATTTTCAACACAATTATCATGCCATAGTGTCTAAATTTAAAGATAATTTCTTTCCTTTTGTGCTGATATCGCTGATAACTTTCTAAAATTTGTTAAGCGAGACGCAACAACGATTCTTCATGCATGCAGAATCCGCATGATTTGTTTTCTGGTTTCCATTCTCTGATACGGTTTGGTCGACGAAAATTTGGAAGTACATTATTTTATTTTACCTCTTTAATATTAGAAGGTGTTGTCATTGCTACTATTTGCTTTCATATGATTACTTGCAATGTCGTGAAAGTTTCCAGTCAACAATCCATCAAATTTTTAATACTTTCAGAGAATCCTATTGATTTGGTCAATTAAAAGTCGGCACGAAAAATATATTCACGTCAGTTTTACAGTTTTACTTTTCTGGGTCCACTTTACTGTTTTAGAAAGAGTGCCAAAATTGAGACTTCTGAACCGTTTATAACTACATTTCTGCACTTATCTGTTTCTTACTAGATTCAAACATACTCCATTGGTTTGTCCCCACCGACCTTAGAAATAACTCTACAACTCCGTCTGGCTGATAGGTATTGGGATTTTCCCAATTATATCTGGTAGCGAAAATATCGTGACGCCGACAAGAAGAAAGGAACACAAACACAGATGAAAATGGTTGAAAAAAACTTGTATTGTAGGAAAATGTGTAAATTTTAGTGTCTTTTTAGCGCTTAAAAACACATTGATTTTGAAATTCTTGTAAATTTCAAATAATTGGCGGATTTATTCAGGAATTATTTGCATTAAATTATTTTAGAAACGTTTCTTTTTTAGAAAATCTTGAGAAAAACTTTCGTTTTTACATTCGCTACCCTCCACTTATTTAATTTTATGAAATTTCGAGAAATTCATTTTGTGCCGATTAATGTTTATATTAGTTATATGCAGAACTTTTTGTAAATCAGGAAACCCAGTTACCGAAAATCTGCTCTGAATCGTAAAATAGAAAATGCGATAAAATTAAGATATTATTTAATTAGAAAAACTTTTAATTGCTTTTGTGAATAAGATATATCATAGACACTATTTCCTTGATAAAAATATTTCTTCGCTAAATAATGAATTTTTATAAGAACTGTTTCCATTTCTTTTAAATTTAATTAGAATAATTTATAAAGTTTTAATTTCTGTATTAATTTGTATTAGGTGATATTGTTATTAAATAAAAACTATATTTACTAATCATAAATGGAAAAGTTTACTACAATTCAGCGACTCCCAATATTTTTAAAATATTTTTTTTAAATGTTGGTGTGTGTGTGTAAACGTGCCGATTTTTGTAAATACGGATGTCCATACACGACATTATCAGAAAATAAGAGCGATAACTATAGAAAATTTAAAGCCAAAGTACCTAAAATTTAATAAAACATTAGATTATGGACAATATTTTCCTAAATTTTTAAGATTACTGGTAGTTAAAAATTTAAAAAAAAAAAAAAAACGTCATTCACCTTATATTCTTTAAGCAATTTTTACAGATATGTCTACCGCAGAAAAAATAAACTTCAGGTATGTCTGTCAAGGTGTCAACAACTTAAATAAACAGCCGTGTTAAAGAATGAATTTCTGCAATATTTTTAACTTAAAGTGAGCAATATTTGTTTAGATTAATTAAACTTTAAATTAGTTAATATTTACTTATGTCCTAAGGGTCATATGACAGACTGAGCGTAACGACAGTCGGTTGGCGAAAATAGTACAATTGCTAATTAACTCAATTAACACAAGCTTGTCAGCCAGCGACGGTTAGAATAAGGAGTGAGAGATATGGGTCTGTAGTTAGAAATAAGTGGTGGAATTATTTAAAATCTAGAATTAGATTGTTTGCTGCTGATTATAGTCGAAGGCACAACCTAGATAGATTAGCACGTGAACATAGAGTAGATCGGACTGTTAAACTGGGAGATAACTATCTCCCAGTTCAACAGCCCGATATACTCTATCTTCATATGCTAGACTTAACTAGATTTAATTAGATTTTAAGATCTTAACCCGCCGTTTGCACGCTGTTCTGTCTCCCTGCTATTCAACCCAACCTGCATTTGGTACGCTTGATCATAAAACAAGTTGGTGACTATCCAGTTGACTCACGTTGCCTCGTATAGAGGTAAGGCAACGCATTGCAGAAAACATCATACTATAGTCATCTAGTACTTTAATGTGAACTGATCTTGAGCAAATGCAAACGAACAAGAGTCCATATTTCTACGTTTCTTTCCTCCCATCTTTGATGTACAATGAAGCAAAACAACCCATGCTATTGTAGGTAAATACAGGAGTGTTTTCAATCGTTTCTGAAGACAGGTCCATCGTTTTCTGGGTGTTTTTGTTTTTTGTTTTTTTCGCACTCTTTCTCAGTTTTCTGCATTTGATACATTTGGATCTATAGATGCCATTGTAACGGATCTTATTCATGATTATGCAACGGCCTTGGTGGTGCGCCATTTTATGATAGTTCCTTGTAAGGAGACGAAAGATATAATGCTCTTTCGGAAAAATACCTACTTGTTTAATACGAATATGAAGTGTTGCTTGTGCCAATCTTCCCTTATGATGTTTTGATTGTAAACAAACTTAGCTTGTTCATCTTGAAACTATCCAGATGAATTACTTACAAAAATACGACATCTTTTTATTTGTTTTAATCGTGTGAGTCTACAATATTTTGAGCTCTGGGTCTGTAGCATCGATTTCTCCCACTTTAACTTCTTCTTCTTTGGGTAGTTCTCTTTGCCCTAGGAAACTTGGTCTAGTGGAACTGTAGCACTTTGCAATTTCTCTGGCTGTGAGTACGGATTATGTACAGAACCATTGACTTGGCTTTGCTCTCGATTTGATGCGTCGGATTCGGCTGGCGCAGGGAACCGTCTTGCTCTTTTCGGTCCCTCAATACTAGTTACTTCTTTAACTAGTCAATTCTTGTGGCTTTAATTTCAGCCGAGAGTTCCGGTTTTGGAATTGCTGTTACTTTTGCTGGAGAAACTCTTGCCTCGATCATAAAATGTGTGCAGGGGGCATTTTAAGTATGTGAATACCTATATCCAAACACGTTGGTGTCAGAGAAATAGTACAGTTTATAATATTGAACGTCCTTGAGGTTTGGTGGCATGTAGCAGCTTGGTATCTCGAGCGTTGACTGATAGATTTCTCGAAGTCTTTGGGCAGTCGGGCATCCATGCCTGTCTCGTCTCGACACATTCTTAGCTAGATTTCCTCCCAAATTAGAATAAAACAAATATGAGGTAGATCACAATCTACTGTAGAAAGCACTCCTTTTCTGGTGAAGGAATTTTTTTATGTGTAGCTTGGATTGGAATTTGTCTGAGGATATGCACTCCTAAACTCCAAGCGCTCTTTCTATTTTAGTTTATGCTAAGGCCAATTTAAGGTTAGTTGGTCCCTCAGCACATTCCTCCTTTCGGATCATGTCAATCACCTTTTGCTGTTGGTGCAGAAGTTGTGAAAGTGGAGTTTTTGGAATCACGGATACCTCTAGCTTCTCTCACAAGTTGGATGGCTTCTGCATCAGTGTTCACACTTGTCAAACCGTCAATAACATACAAAATCTAATGAATAAGATGAAGTCCATTTTTTGCACATCCAGGAGAAGTCGCTCCAAAGAGGTGAAACTTCATGCGAAAAACTGACGTTAGATCATTCATCTTTCATCACCACAAGTACCTGTGTTAGTCCTGGTCCTTTGAAGTGATATGGAAAAGTGATAGCAATTTGTCCCTTCTAGAAACGACACAAGATTCCTAAAAGAATAATTATGATCTCAGGTCCAGTCAGGGAAATTTGGCTGAACAGTCAAAAACTACATTGACAACGACTTTCTTCTTGGGGTGTTAGATACCATGATGAGTTTGCTATCATGTCTTCTGTGAAGGTATTGTATTATTGCTCCGAATTCTTGAAATGTTCAGCACAAACTTTGTCAGTCTCTTTTATAAAACAATACCATCTCAAAGTGTACATTTTGTTTTCTGGTGATACATTTCTTTAATTTTGCCAAAAAAAACAATTTATCTTGTGGCACAGTAGCTTCTTTGTAGTTCCTTTCAATGAAATCTAACTCGAAGATTTTCATTATATCATTGTTTGTTTGACTCTCTTTCTGCATACAATGTTGACTAGATTTGTATTTATAGGATGCGTCTACAGTGGCACTACACGTTTCATGCTTATCCGGTGACTGACACAATTTCATCTCCGTAATCAGTTAGTTATAGCCATCAATACTCCAATTCAACACAGATTTTTTGTGTAAATAGATCATGATTCTTGGAAGCATGGTTTGGGTTAATTATAACATATAAGCAAATCCATTTCACAATCTAGTTTTGAGGTATTTCATCTGCTTTGGTGTTCTTATTGTTCCCAGGTTTTATCATTTCCATATGTAGGTATATGAGATCTATTGGTAGATATATCGTCTCTGGTATATGGTATTGGGTTCTTGATTTTCCTTCGTCATGCATCTAACTTTTCAGTTTTGGCCGGGTTCCTTTGTTTTAGATGTCGTAGAGATCTTTATTTTGACAGGTTCCTTTTGAATATTCAGAGCTTCAAATTACTTTAGAAGAAAGATGGTGTTATTATGCATATCTAACCATAATTAAACCCCTTTTCTGTTTCGTCACTTGTTGAAACGTATACAGAATTGACTGTGCATTTTTGCGTAACCGGTGATGGCAGTGACTTTTAACTGATCTGGCCCTGATGAAAGCACGTTGAGTGTATCTTTCTACCTTTGTCACATACATTTCGGGAAGTGTAACATTTGGAGTTGATCACAGAGCAGCTACAATTTCGGATTTCCACTTCGACCCAACACTGGAAAAACAAGTCTGACGCATGGTTCAAACGTTGAAAAAATACTTTCCTGCACGAATTCTCAAGCAAGGGTGATGCTTGGAAGTCCCGTCCATTGATGAGAAGGATCGGCACTGAGGAACACAAGCGTTTCATCAAGTTTATATTCCCCAAACAGGTTAATGATTTTACTTTTTCGGAGATCATAAACAGCTAACAGACATATTCAGTAAATCCATGTTTAATGTTAGATATTTTAATTGTCTGAAGTTGAATAAGGCATGTGGATGACTGTCATGTTCGCGAGTATTGTGAGCCGTGAATATGTGAAGTTACAACTGAAATCGCTCACGCAAGATCAGTTTAAGTGTCTCATATTTATTGCTGGGTTACAATCCCCAAACGATGCCGACATTTCGGACACGGTTGTTGTCTCAACTCCAACAAGACAAGGACATAACCATGAAAGCGCTGACGATCGTATGTCAACGTTTAATCAAACTCAAGCAGGACACGCTTATTTTGAAACAGTCTGCTAACCCGTCTTTTACCGGCAATATTCGAGCGGTACGAAAATCCCCAACCCCAGATTTAAAAAACTACCACCCACTTCTTGTTGGTCGTGCAGCAATTGGCATTACGCACGTTATTGTCCAATCAATTTTCCTCGTGCTGGGGCCACAAGGGCGGAATTTGTGATCCCCAGAGACAAAACTGTAACAACAAAAAGAATAACTCAAATTCAAGAGACAGACAAAAGTTTGTAGTCGGAGATCTAAGTCGAATTCAGTTTATGCAACGTTCAATGTAGATTTCGAATCTCACAGGAAATACATAACTGCTTGCATTAACAACTATCTTGTAAGCTTCGAGTTGGACACTGCATCTGATATCACACTCATATCGCATTCGACGTGGAAATCATTGGGAAAATTCACCTTAACACGCACAAATCATATCGCTCGTAGTACATCGGGTAACACGATCCGACTTGTGAGTTACATCGTGATATCTCCTTCATAGGCAGTTTTCAGGAGTGAGTCATATCACCGATTCATCCAACTTATACGTTGGTTTGGATTTTATTTTCAGTGTCTCTTTAAAATCTGTGTTTAATGCATTTCAAATTACATCCGCACCAAAAATGGAAAAGCATTTCACAAGCATACTCCAAACCAAGTCCAGTAAATTTTTCAGGAAGGCCTTCGATGCGGCACTAAGGTGAAGGCTACCCTCAAGCTGAAGACAGATACCAAACCAACTTTTAGGCCAAAGCGCCCTGTGCCATACGCGGTATATCCACGATAGAAAAAGAATTAGACCGCCTTCAAGAAGCAGGTGTAATCTAATCCACAAATTACTCATCGTGGGCAGATCCCATAATCATTGTGAAAAAAGCCAATGGCAAAGTACGTCTATGTGCAGACTTTTCCTCAAGATTAAATAATTCATTGGATACACATGAAGACCAAACCCAAAAATTGACCTTGCAGACGCTTACTAACAAACGGAAGTTTATGAGGAACACCCATAAGAGTTTATTTCAACAAACAATGGATGCTATGCGCACAGTATTGACAGGAGTCGCTGCTTACATTTATGGCATCATCGCCATAGGTACAACCCAAGAAGAACTCTTACAACGTTTATTTTGTGTGCTCGATCGAATCCAACAATATGGATTTCGCCTAAGGGCTCGTAAATGTGCATTCTTCTGAACATCGATAAAATATCTCGGATTCATTTTTGACAAATATATAAAAATGATTATAACGCATATGACAGCCCCAACGGATGTTCAAACATTACATACCTTTCTGGGACACATAAGCTGCTACAGCACATTTTTATCAGAAATGCATCGGATACGCGGTCGGCAAAATCAAATCTCTTCTGAGTTCGGAAACACTGCTCACACATTACAACCCGTCCCTGGATCTTGTTGTTGATACTTCAGATTATAACATTTCGGATGGAAACAAAAAAGCAATTGAACTCACATCCAGAACACTTAAACCTACAGAAAGCAATTACAGCCAGATTTAAAAGAAGATTTTGCCATAAAACAAAACATAAAATGCTATATAGAAGCTACTTTACACTGATCACAGACCACAAACCTCTTATTAGCATTTTTGTTTTTAAAAGAAAGGCATTCTCGTCTACACAGCCAACTGTCTACTACGATGCTTTTCGACTATAATTTCCCCATCAAATATCAGTCAACAACATTGGCTAAACAGATGCTTTGCAGTGTCCTAATCAGCAGCAACCAATAATGTCACCCAGTCGTCTTTCCTCAAATTTCTTCAAACCACCGTGGTTACCATTTAGGCCTAAAGAAATTTTATTCTCCACTCGTTATCGCTCGACTCGTTTTCGTTGGTATCGTGACTGCATGCACGGTTCCACTCGACATAGCTGACATTTGTCTGTTCACAGTTATTCACTCCTCTGCCACGTCGTGTTTTTGATCTCAGAGAATGAGATCACTGATTAAGCAAATTTGGAGTGAAGACGGTTCGATCATTTGGGAGCTACACAAAAAATAAGAATCCTTTGAAATGAAGAATTGACTCGGGTTAAAAATGTAACGACGATTTGGTTTATATATGATTTGTTGTATACAGCGGTTTTAGGCCTTCCTATTTGTTGTTATAACCAAATGACACTGGGACCACCTTCGGAGTCTGCACCTTGTTTTAGTAGTAATTTAAATTTTTAAGTTCTGGTCTTCAGGTCTGGTACAAGGTTTTGGTCATGCGGTTTCGGCGAACGATGCAGATTCCAGTAGCAGTAATATATGTACTTTCTGTGTGTCCCTGCTGTTCGAAATTTTCAGCTTATATGGAGTCCTGCGTCCGGCAGGTGTGGGGTTGACTTGAGTCTCAGCTTGGTTGTCTTCTACCATAAGCATCAAGATTTTCTAATTTTTCTTATATAAAAATACATTTACTCCAGTGGTTTTCCAAACTTGGGGTTGTCCAGTTCCCTTTTGAGAGTTGTCAGAGGGATCAAGCCACTCATTAAATCCAACTCTCTTTACGCCTCACCTCCCACCACAGCTGCATATAGGCGGTGCTAATTTCTGTCTCTATCTCTTTCTTCTCTTCCTTCTCCCACTCGCAGCGAAAACAAAAGAGATCTTCAGTCATTAATCCTTATCTATCATCTTGCCCCATGCTGGGATCTCTCGATCGATCAGATGACTCAAGAATTGGAAAAGGAAAGAAAAATCATTTCCACTCTCCTTAAAACGAAAGTTTATCTAAGCATTTTTGTACGATCGAACAGACCACCATCCATTTGTCCATAGTCACTTCAAAATTGTAATTAATTTTTCCTTACCACTTGAATCCAAAGGAACCCGATTTAATGTTTGGATATAAAATATTCTCTGGATGAATGTCATCGAAATTATAATGACGAACGTGTCCAGGCGATCTCTGTCTGTGGGGATACTTTTCTTTTGTGCGGCTGATTCAAAACAGATGTTTTTCTGGCCCTCTTTTTTCTTAGTCCAGAGTTATCGTGAATGTTATTTATTTCGGTGATCGCCCTGGTTTCTTTATCCTCAACATATGATTTTATTTTATGTGACATTTTCGTGGATACCTTAATGTTCCCTTTCTTATCGGCGGGAAGTGGACAAGGACGAGTAGTCTTGGTTTTGCAATTTCTTACTGAATTCCGTTTATTTTGGGTTCGATTCCCCTTTTCAATGCATTTCATTTTTAATTTTCTTCTTGGCTTTTCAATCCATCTTCCTGCAATTTCAATAACTATCATCCAGTTAGCAGAGTCTCTCGTCTTCCTTCTATCTTTCTTTCTTTCTCTTTTTGTTTGATCAACCTCCGGAGATCTCAATATCACATCATTATCCAAACCCATCTCTTCACATCGCAAGCTACCGGAGGATACATCCGTTGCTGCTCTACCGGAGGATACATCCGTTGCTGCTCTATCTGTGGAACCAGAAGTTGTCTCAGCACTTGTATCCACAGTCATGGTACTTCCAGTTACATCAGAAAATATCCAGGAAGTTACATTCAAATCCATTGCTACAGAAAGTCTTGTGCTTTCACTCCACTAACTGACCAACAGCATGTGCTGACAGGCAGCTAAAAACCATTCTTCCAACGTAGATCTTACTTGTCTGAAGTTGATGGTACGCGTCGTCGTACGTAAACACTGCAAATCAGAGTTCTCAAACAATTTAATTCCGAACATCAGGGAATAAGCCGATTGAAAGCCTTAGTGCGCACTTATGCCTACTGGCCGCGCAATGAATATGAACATACAGAAACACGAGCAAAATTGCTCAAAATGCTAACATGTATTAAAGTCCCCACGGAAAAACACATTATGTTCATGGCCAACACCAGAATCTCTATCGTTACGACTTCATGTTGATTTTGTTGGATCAATCAATGAACAAGACTACTTGATCCTGTTTGATGCGTATTCGCTGTGCGTTCTTGTGTTGAAACCTTTCCTTCGTAAGTTAAAGACGAATCATGTCCTAGGCGAAATCCAGCCTCGGCCAGGAAATCCAGCCTCGGCCAGGTACTACGCCTATGCTGATGACTTGACTATTATGTACCGAGCAGTACTGAGATTGATATAGATCAGATAATCACGAATAAATCCATCGATCTAACGATGCAGAAGTTTTGTTCCCTATGTCTTTGGACGTCATAGTTAAAATACCTCACTAACAATGAGGCATCACTCACCAGGCTCGTGCTGTGATGGGTACTTTGGGTCGGCAAGAGGTCTTGTTCAGCGGGACTGGTAAATTCTGTCTGTAGCAATGTGGTACCGTCGTTGACGAAGCAATATGTGATCTTTTGTTTACTGGGTATTAAGTCGTAGTGTGGACGACGCGACAGAAGGAAATCTATGGGAATGAGAAATTTACCTCTTCCCAAATGATCTTGTTCTTTAAGCATCAGCTTAAATTCAAAATCGGGACAGAAATGCGGCAACTCTCTATATCGGAATTTGGCAAAAAGTGAGTGAGCCTTGCGCGTATGTGTTGAGCTGACTTGGAGTGGCATCTCGATGTCGGTTAGGCATAAAGATTTTGCTTCAACGTCGGTAACACAGTTCAAAACAGGGTAGTTTAGGTTTGTTTTTCTTTTGTTTCTTTCTTTCAAGTTAGCTAAAGGATGTATGTCCACCGCGCCACGCTTCAAATATTTTCCCCATCTCTCCGTTGTTAGGTGACAGAGACGTCAATTCTCTAGTAGATGCGGGACGCTTTTCGTTTTGGTTTTTTTGTTTTTTTCGCGGGGGGGGGTGGCGTGCTTTCGTATTTGTTGTTGTGTTTGGATTAGTGTGTGTTTGGGTGAGTGTCTGGTAGAATGACTGATTTTATTACTCTATCCAGTCCAGCATTAATTTCGTCTGGTGTTTCTGCCACAATTTAGGACTGTGAGAGCTTTTTATTACTAATATTATTTTGTTTAGTTTTGTAAATAGGTTTTTGTACATAGTAAAAATATACATTAGGTTTAGCCGCTGTCACAGCCATCAGACCCTTCTGTAACCCTGGTGATTGAGACTGGCGCATCAGACACCGCCTCGGTAAGACAATCTGGTCAACCGGTAGCGTTTTTTCAAGACCACTCTCGCTGTCCGAGCAGCGCCATTCCTTAATTGAAAAAAAAACGAATAAGCTGTTGTTGAAGCAGTAAGGAAATGGCGACACTACCTGATTTAATGCCATTTCAGATTACCTGCCGGCTAGAAATTGTTTTCATTTATGTTCAATTCCAAAAGAACGAGCAAAATAAAAATGAAAAAATAGCAAGGTGAAGGATGAGCTTTCTTGCTTTTCATTTGATATAACATATTGCCCCGCCAAAGAAAATGATCGACGACACTCAAGATGGTGACCAGGAACTGCACCGCCCGGGCGTGACGAGAGGCTCCATATCATTCGAATCAGAAACTTACCGTTTTCAGTCGAAGGCATAAAATGGGCTGTAAAGACCTGCCAAATATTTACGAAATTCAAACCTAGGTTCTACAAGCCCAACACTGAAATAGTTATAAAACCCGCCAAATCTTTTGAAAGACTTTCTCTTGATTTAAAGTGACCGCTTCCATCGAAAACAAGGAATAAGTACATATTAACACTTATCCACAAGTACTCTCATTTTCCGTTCCCCATCCTCTACCCAGATATAATAGCGACAATTGTGATGCAAGCCCTCTGTTTGCTTTTTGCCGTTTTCGCACTATCGGGGGACCCGCCTTTATATTAAAACTTTATATTGAGAGAAGGAGCGGCCGTAAGTAAGACAACGCCATACACCTCTCAAGAAAATGGACAATGCTAAAGATACAACGGCATAATCTGGAAAACAATACAGTTGGCTACGGCGAACCATGGATGTTCAATGCGCCGTTGGGAAAGTTTCCTCTCTGAGGCCTTATGCACCATTAGAACACTACTTGGCAGTTTTCTTTTCCGCAACGAAACTCTCCTATCACGGCTTTCGTAACCTGGAGCAGTGCTGCTAAAACGCCATGGTCGACAGAGCAAGCACGGTCCTCTTGTAGACGTAGGAGAAATAGTCGAACCCCCTGTATGCACGAGTTCGATATCGAATAAAGAATTCGTGATATTTGCTCCGAGAAAATCATCAAGTAATGATCCTGCTGGCATCGCTCCCTGTTCTCTTTATGGGTACAGTTATCGAGCTCAAGACCCTCACTGTGCAACACGAGCTCTGACGAATTCCGGTATCCAAGAAACGAGCTCATTCTGATGCCGACTTTTCGCTTTCAGAGGGCGAACGGCTTGAGCACCAAAGAAGGCGAAAGCTCGTCAGGTCGAAGTTCCAATGCCCAATTAGCCAGTTAGTGCGACTTGTCCTGAAATCTCATCAGAACCTGAAGAGGATTTGCCGGAAAGATCTGTTGACGATGAGCCACACCGATCATTCCAAAATACACGCAAGATGCTCGGTCATTTGAAAGACTTTATTCCTTATGAATAAAATAAAATAGTTGGAGAGAATGCCGTGATAAAATCAGTTCGACTTACCTCCCCTTTCTATTGTAACTCTTCTACGACATTTTCTATTGTAACTCTTCTATGACATTTTGTAGCTAAATAAAGCTTCAGTAAGCACCACTGTAATTTTTTGTCGTTGTACATTACAGTTTGTCCCCAAATGTATGAGTTTAATTTTAATCAAAAATTAATGGTAATCAAAACCAAATTTTTGATTGATATTTTTTATTTTATTTTCGTTGGATTTTGTTTCAACTTTCAGATCATTATCCTATGCTTGTTAGGTAAGCAGCATGAATTTTGAAATAAAAATATGCCTCCAGTGAAATTGAAACTTGACTACCTGTCTTTCCGATCTACACTACTTACATAGTTTTGATATAAAGCAACAGTAATTTGATGAAAGAAATACAAGTTTAAATTTATTGTTGGCCGTTTATGTATGGACGAATAATGTGTGGAATCTGGGAGCACGGCATCATATTCAAATCGCATCAAAGAAACATTTTTTCTAGCAAATAATAATGTGTAGAGCCCAGAAAGAGAAGAGCGATTTTGCCCAATACCGTTGGAGGAAAGACTTACGAAACTTTAGGAGCGACAACAGTAAAATTAAATCAACTGGAGAAATTATTGGTTGGTTGTACTGGGATCCGGACCAAATCTTATGACTGCAAAAGTTGCCAATTACTCTATGAGTTACTGGGATTGACTTGGAGCATGATGTTTTAAGAAATTTTTCAAACCGGCTTTGGGTACTTTACATATAAAACCAAATAGTACCGCCACGTTTTATGAAAGCGTGATCTGTACCATTAACACTTCAAAAAAGGTGAAAGCCAAATTAAATTGAATGGGTTCTGGTTCGATCATCAAACCAGTTCCTTTTTCTGAATGAGCTTCCGGTATTAAAGAAAAACAATGCTCACTTTATATTTGTTGTAACATTAAACAGACTATAAACGTAAACCCTGCTTCGCAAGTAGATAAATATATCCCGTACGAAACATCGACGACTTGTATTCCAATGTCTCGGATGGAATACAAGAGGAATCTGAGAGATTTTCATTTACAAATTCCTTTTGATCAAATGTCATAAAAACTAACATTAATAAACACTCCAAAGGCTCTCATTATGTATACCCAATTGTTTTTTGGAATTGTCTCTTCACTTGGATTGTGACAACATATCATAAAGCAGTTAATTCAAGGAATAAAAACACTGCCTATATTGATGACATTCTCACCAACGTGTGAACGAACAGAATGATAATCTGTGTTTAGTATATAATTGTATTCATGAAGTCCTAATCGGGAAATTATAGTAGTATTTCTTATGTCGTGTGGGTGAGAGTCTTGAACTGGGGGAGTGACATTTGTATGTTCTACTTTTGTGGCCACTTGCACCAAGGGTTATAAGTTCTAAAGTAAATATGTGCACGACATATTTTCGATTTTTGATCAGTTCCATAGGGTTTCAAGCATATAGATATTTGTTTATTATGCTCTTTATTGTTGGAGTCTGTGGTGTGTTTCCTATTTGTTGATTTAGATTATTGGGCGACGATCACTGGCTCGTTTTAAATCAAGAGCATTAGCTCGTCTGCCAATTTACCTATTTTTGATGTTGTTAAGTATTTTAGTAATGCTACTACTAGGACTATTGACTGTGGTAGAACTTGTAAAAGATTGTGTAGCACGATCTCGTTACCAATACCGAGTTGTTTTGCGATGGCGAGTGTTTATTGTGGGCCTGCTAGTTATAGCAGTAGTGAGCATCAGTTTATCCACCAGTTCTTATTTTGTATGTTCGTACGCTGCCATTAATGTCCGTTTACGTTCGTCATATTTCTGTCAATCTAATATTGAAGGTGTTATTTTTGTTACCGTATCCGCTGGTAACGACACTGTCACTCTATAAGATTTTGTAGTGTTTGTGGTGATTTTTCTTAAATGAAACTGGGCCTCAATGATGGGGAACCACGCACTTATAGCGGTTTCCATGAATGTTCACTCGCCCTATGGCATCTTCTAATGGATTGGTCTACAGTGTAGTAGAAAAATAATTTTGTTTGTGTGTTCGGGGGTCCACTGCTTGTAATTAAGGTAATGCTTTTCTCGTACGTCATGGTCAACATCTGTTGTGGTGTTCTGGTGATGCGTTGACCTTGTCTGAATTTTATGTTTTTTATATATACATGTATTTTTAGGGTTAAAAGGGGCATCACAAGACTACAACTGAATTATAACATTACAAACAATATCATATATGAGATACAACGAAATAAGCATAGGAATAAAAACGATAAATTTAGTATACATTTCAGAGAAATGGGTGTATATTTTAAAGAACAAATACGTATACCGTAATATTTGCTTATCTGTTAGTAACAACATGTTTTATCCGCGACTGTCCAAAAGATCTATTTTCATCGGCAGTGAAAAAACAAAAACAGAAAATTTTGATTTTTGTTTCTATTGGAGATAAAACACTTGTTCATGGGAGTATTCTATATTTTATTTTATTTTTTTATAATCTAACTTTAACTTTCTTTATCGTTAATTACCATTCTTATCTGTATTTTTTATTTCTTTAATTTTTAATTATTTTATTATTAATTTTTTTTTTTTTAAGCGTATCACCCCAAGCAAGGCCGGTGGCCACTATCACGCATGGGGTTACAGAAGGGTTGGAGGAAGAGCAGATAGGAGTGGTAAAGGAAGGGATGTGGAGAAAGAGAAGGACGGAGGGTCGATCAAGGCAGGGGGGTTACGGAAGATAAAGAGCGAGAGCAGATAGGAATGAAAGATGTCAGGAAGTGGAGAAGGGAAGTGGATAGATCAAAGCAATTGGAGATGACGATTGACGCTACACTTAAACCGTTGGAGATTGTATTTGTCAGGGAAACAGTAATAGGGAAGGGAGTTCCATAGGCGAGATGTGCGAGACATGAAGCTATTGGAGTAGAAAAGACGTCTACATCTAACAGTTTCAACGGTGAAGGGGTGGGAACGGGATGCCAGTCTCGTAGGACGCTTAAATTCACGAGGCTTAGGGACAAGCGAAAGCAACTTCTCGGAGCAATTACCGTGGAAGTACTTGTAGAAAAGGCAGAGCGATGCAACATCGCGTCTGTGCGAGAGCGACTGCAGACGAGATGACAGATCAGGGCCAATCACATTGCATATCCGTCTCTGGATCTTATCAAGAACCCTGAGGCAACACGCAGGGGCCCCAGACCATAAATGGCAGCAATACTCCATGCAAGGTCGAATGGTAGACTTATAGACTTGGAGGATCGATTCCGGGGAGAAGAATTTCCTGGCTCGGCACAGGGAACCAACTTTTCTTGCGGTGGATTTGTTCCATCTCAGATCAGCGGACAGCGTGAGACCGAGCAGCCGCAGAGAGGAGCTCTCGAGAAGTTGGTCCTCAGATATTCTGATGGGATGCAGGGATGGGTCCTTGTGGTGGTTAATGGAGAGCAGTTTTGTTTTAGAGGCGTTAAAGTTGACCATCCATTTCTCTCCCCAGTCCACAACCGATTGGAGGTTCTTTTCAATTTGAGCTGCCAGGTTAATTTTGTCCGCCTCAGTAGATTTGTGCTTGAGGCAGGAGTAAATAGTAGTGTCGTCAGCGTAGATACCGACTTGGGAGTCTATGGCGTCAGGAAGGTCGTTTATAAATATGAGGAACAGAGTAGGGCCAAGGATGGAGCCTTGAGGAACACCAGCGGTAGTGGGATAGGAGTTGGAGAAGAATCCACTGAGAACAACCTTCAAATCCCGGTTTGATAGGAACGATTGAATTAGGTCAAACAATCGACCTGTGATACCATAACCCCAGAGCTTGCGAAGGAGGCCGGCATGCCAAACCCTATCGAATGCTTTGGAGATGTCAAGGGCCACGGCACGGGCTTCGCCGTTACTATGGATAGCTTGGTAGACAAATTCAGTGATGGCCGTAAGCACATCGGCAGTAGACCGGGCAAAGCGGAAACCATACTGCTTGTCTGAGAGCAGATCGTGGGATATCAGGTGAGTAATCACTTCGGTGTTGATAATGGCCTCGAAGACTTTGCCGAAGAGGGGAAGGAGACTAATTATTTTTGTTCCAGACTATTGCATAGTCTAGTAATAGGGGTTGGGTTCTATTTAGTTAGTTTATTTATTGCTATCACTAGAGCTCCTTTTCATAAAGAAATTTACATTCTAAGAATCAAAAAGGTTGTTAATGTAAGCTAAGCTGTTGGTACATTACAAGCCTAAATTTAAACTTATCATTTCTGTGGATGTTTCTCTAGTAGCTGGATGTTTTCTCTGGTTGGTACAATGCTGTCTTATATTATGCCCGATGGAATTGAAGAACCAGTATACATCGCCTCTAGAACTTTCAAATACAGAACAAAATTATGCACAAAACTTGAAGGACTTACAGTGATTTGGGGGGTAGCAAATTCCACGAATATATCTTTAGTCGTGAGTTTACAATTTTTACCTATTCCAAACCATTGCTTGGAATATTGAAAGAGAAACAGATAGTACCACCCACTGCAAGTGCTAAAGGGCAACGACAGGCTTTAATTTTATCTAGCTATCACTATAAGATTGTGTACTATCCAGGCTCAAAGATCCTGAATGCTTATGGACTCATTTGTTTACTGATGAAGGACAACATTATACCACTGCCTTGTCCCGAGGAAATTATACTTTCCATGTCAGATTTTGACTTAACTCCAGTCACTGTGAAAGCTGTTGTTTTACACATCTAGACATCCAGTGTTATCAAAAATACACAAAAGGATCGCACAGAGTTGGCCTGACAAAGGATTTTCTGATTCTAATAGATATACAAACAGAAAAGATGAGCTATCTCTACAGTTGAGTTGTAACTTCTGAGAATGGCAGGTGGCCATTCCTGTTATATTGGCAATTGTGGTTAAACAATCTGGTTAGTATAAGAAGACTGAATATCGAGAGAGATGAATAGACATGTCTGAATCAAACATGATATTTTATTAGACTCCATAATACAAATATGTTCCCCAAGCACAGGAGAGTTCCACACCGTAGGCTTTGAGCTTCTGTGATCGAAGGGAGATAAGGGGAAGTAATTCTCAGATTACATTGATAATGATGATGGACTATATATCTTCCTTTTTTCTTTTCTTTTTTTAATATTTATTTTATTCTATTGTTTTTCTATATCTGCAAGGGAGAATTATTTGTCGTCCACTTCTTGTAGTGCTAACATTCTGCAATGTTGAATTTTGTAGTTGAGGTGGCTGTGTTCTGTTATCATGTGTGTTTGTTGACATTGGGAGTATATTTTCATAATCTATTTCTTTTGTTACGAGAATGTTTTGTTTTGAGTAGATGGCATCTATTCCGTTCGACTGTATTCCCTTCCTCGGTTAATAATACTAAATATGATCGAGGTTGTCCTAGTTTTTTTTATTGTTTTACGCTTTCTAAACCAATTGTTCTCGAACTTTATTCTAACAGTGTCATGTGGTTTTAATTCTGAGAGTTTTGTTGAAATTTGATTGCTTTTGTGTATGTGACTTGAAATAAATTTTACCATGAAGTATGTTTGGGAGATTTGTCCGTAATGTTCTATTCATTAGTTGTTTTGCAGGAGATGTGCACCATTTTAACGTTGATGTGCGTAGCACTAGGAGTACTAGTTGTGATTCTTCACCCCTTTTAAATTCTTTTTTCAATGTCTTTTTAATCGTCTGTATATTTCTTTCTACCATGCCATTTGCTTGAGGATAATTTGAGCTTGAACTTATGTGATGAAAATGCCATTTTTCTGCAAATGTCTTAAATTGGGCCGACTTCAATTCTGGTCCGTTGTCACTGACAACTGTTTGTTTGGGGAATGCCGAATTTGGCAAAAGTGTTTTTAGTCTTTTGATTACAGTTTTTGTCTGATAATCTTTTATTTCATGTAGATCAAAAAATCTTGTTGTATAATCAATGAT
Source organism: Acanthosepion esculentum (assembly GCA_964036315.1). Classification (NCBI taxonomy): domain Eukaryota; kingdom Metazoa; phylum Mollusca; class Cephalopoda; order Sepiida; family Sepiidae; genus Acanthosepion; species Acanthosepion esculentum. Next base: position 62,010,272 of record OZ038489.1, on the reverse strand, counting down.
TGTGACATAAGATTTTCCAAACAAGTTAAATATGTCCATACTTACTTTGGTCCAAGGAGTAGTGGGAAATTCATGATTTTTCAGTGACTCGGCTGGTTGTTGATTTTTATCATCAATGCAGTATGAGCACGTATTAATTTGATGTGAGCGTTGATGCCGGGCCAGTATATATATTCCTTGGCTCGTTCTGTGCACTTTTCAATTCCCATGTGTCCGGTATGAATTTTTTGTAAAGCTTCACTGCGTAATGATGTAGGGACAATAATTATTGAACCTTTTAAAACGAGTACATTGACGATCGATAATTCATCACGAACAGAGACGAATGCTTAAATATTGGCTGTTGTGTTTACAGTCCAAGGGAAATAACTTACCATTAACCCTTTGATTTCTATACTCTTCTGAAAAAGAGATTTTAATTGTATGGCAGTTTCATGTTCTACCCGCTGGGCAGAATAAACTTTGTTATCCGTCTCTCTCGATTTTGTGCATTCATTTTTAAGACACAATAACTGGCGACGAGGATTATAAAACTGAATTAATTAACAAATTAATTAACAAACCTCAAACACAAAAAAGAACAAAAATACTCCCAGACTGATAGAGAATTCCTAGAAGTTGTATATGGAGTTGAGCATTTACACCTTTATCTGTTTGGGGCACATTTTACAGCTATCACAGACCACAGACCACTCAGGAATAATGAACAGTAAAAAAAAACACACAGTCAAGCTAGAGAGATGGCGCTTACGCCTAATGCTATACAACATGGATCTGATATACAGACCTGGACACGATGAAAACAACCCTGCTGACTACATCAGCAGACATCCCCACGAAATACCCAAGCATGACAATGAAGGAGAAGTATATATTGCATATAACTATCTGACTTTGACAGAAGTAAAGTCTGCAACTGGGAAAGACCAACAGCTCCAAAAAATAATGCAAGCTATACGAACTGGCCACTGGATAGACCCAAACATAAAGGACTTTAAAAAATTCAAGGATGAATTGTCCATCTATGATGGGCTTATCCTCAGGTAAAACAGGATAATCATACCTGAAACTCTGCGTCAGAAGACTATAGCTATTGCACACCAGACTCACCAAGGCATAATCAAAACAAGACAATGTATCAGAGAAAAGGTGTGGTTTCCAGGAATTGTTAGGTTTGTAGAGGATACAGTAAAATCCTGCATACCATGCCAGGCATCTCACCCAGGCCACAGCCCACACCACTACCACCAAAACCATGGAGCTCCCTTGCCATTGATCTTGCTGGTCCTTTTCCCTCAGGTGACTACTTACTTGTAGTCATAGATGAATACAGCCGTTTCCCTAAGGTAGAAATAATCTCATCCACCTCAACAAGAGCAGTCCTGCCAAGACTTGAAGCCATCTTCTCAGGTCAAGGAATCCCTACCTCAATCAAGACAGACAATGGTCCCCCATTTAATGGGGAAGAGTTTTCTAAAGCTATGCATGAGTTCGGGATACAACACAGAAAAATAACACCTCTCTGGCCAGAGGCAAATGGGGAAGTGGAACGTTTCATGATCACACTAAACAAAAACATTAGGTCATGTATAACTGAGGGTACACACACATGCAAGTCTCAACTACCCACATTTCTTCGTATGTATAGGGGCATCCCTCATACTTCGACAAAAATGTCCCCTTTTGAGGCTCTCACAGTTAGAAAAATGAAAATCGGCCTACCTAGCATACCCTCTCAAGCCCCAACCCCAAACAACACACATGACAAAATAAACAAGAAAATCTGTGAAAATGATTACAGCAGTAAACAGAAGATGTGTGAATATACTGACAGGAAAAGAAAAACCTGTCCCTCAACACTTCAACGTGGCATCGTTGTCCTAATAAAATAACAACAAAAAACAAACTAACACCACCCTTTCCCTCCTGCCTTACATAATAACTCAAAAGAAAGGCAGTATGATAGCAGCACAACGTGGCCAAAATAGCATCATACGGAACTCATCTCATTTTAAACCCATAAAAGATTTATCACCTGCTTGTTTGGAAGGAGAAAATGAGAATGGCACAATAGATGCTGAGAGGCCTTGCCATTCAGCCCACATGCCGTTTTCAACTGAAACCTGCATTGACACCACACCCATATCATCACTAAGCATCACCTCTTTGCTGGAACCAGAGATTTCCTCATCCGAAACCCCTAGGTTCTTCCAGAGACTACATGGAGTGTAGACCACAATGCCAAAGAAAACCCCCAACTTACCTAAAGAACTATATAACTTGAAACCCTTATCCAAAGTAAGGGACGGTTGTTGTGTTTACAGTCCAAGGGAAATAACTTACCATTAACCCTTTGATTTCTATACTCTTCTGAAAAAGATATTTTAATTGTATGGCAGTTTCCTATTGTATCCGCTGGACAGAATAAACGTTGTTATCCGTCTCTCCGATTTTGTGCATTCATTTTTAAGACACAATAGCTGGTATTTTGTCTTTTGAATGCCATTCTGTTCCTTATACGTGATGAGTGCCTGTAGTAGCGAGTCGTCCGTAGTGGGTTTTTTATATTCGTTAAGTTTGATATCGTTCATGGGGTAATTTTGTATTAGTGCGTGTATGTGCGCTTTCATATCTGCGTCTGGTATTTCCGGAATATTTTTGTTCAAGGTATGCGTGAGATAGGGTATTAACAATAATAAATTCTTTACCAGGTATATAGTTCAGGTAGAAATCGTACCTTTATTGTGCTAACAGAAATATTTGTATCCGGGGAGGGGCATCTGGTGATTGATTTTCTGAAGATTTGTTTCAACGTTTTATGATCGTTTTCGATTAGAAAATGAGTGCCGTATATGAACTGATAAAATTTCTTACACGCAAAGGCCATGCTAAGAGCTTCTCTATCTCTCTCTATAGGGCAATAATTATGTTCCGCTAGATAGCTATTTTTCGTTGTTTTTGTTCCAGTATTGTCCCGAGTCCATGCTTACTAGCATCCTTGGTCATTTTTAAAGGAAGATCCGGGTTATAAAATTGTAATACTGTTTGCCTGGTAATCATTTTCTTTGGCTTTTATTGCTTCGATTTGCTCTGTGGATGAATGACTGCAATTATTTGCGGGTTCACTGTAATGTGATGAGTTGTTGGCAAGATGTCGATTTCGCTGAAACACTCTTCTTCATATTCTTCCAATAGTTCGTTTACGTTCGACGAATTTATTTTACAAATTCTCTGAACGAGGTTCAGATCTTGTGTTGTTTTCGCATCTATGACTGCTTGTGAGTCCGTTTCTGCAACAATAAATTTTATAGGCTTTGCTATTTCTTTGTGTTTAACAACTGCTATGAATTTTCCTAAGACTTTTATGGCTGTGTTGTTATAAACTATCAGCCGGGTTTATGTTTTTGCAGTTCGGGTCATTTATAATTTTTTTTTTTTTTGGTATTCTCTGAATGGCAGTACGCTCACATCTGCGCCAGAATCGATTTTGAATCTTATGTTTGAGTTGTTTATTTTTAGTTCCACAGTCCAAATATCTTTTTGAATCTTGAGTGCTTCGATTTTGTGTACACTTTATTCATTTGCAGTGATTGCATTGAGTGTGTGTTTACCGTCGTTTGAATCTGAAAATGTTTTAATCTTGTGTACAAATTTCCCTCTTTTGCATATTTTTGCATAATGTCGTTTTTTTCTGCATTTTTCACATATCTTGTGAAATGCTGGACATTTTTTTCTTTGGTGTGAGTCACCACAATAGTGACAGTTATTGGCGTAATATTGACTTCACGCCTGAATTTTCGCGTGCTTTCTTTCACTTCCGTCTTCTTCGTTGTAGCATCTCGAGTGAACTTTTTGGCGCCTTTTCTGTCGTGTTGACATTGTATTGCGTTTTATATTCCTTTTTGTGCTTATTAACATATAAAAAAACTGGCATTATACGGGTATTAGACCCTGACAAATAAATAAAAATATTCAAAATTGATGGGTGTACGAATAATTTCGTCGTTGACTGTAGAAGCTCACGTGGTATTATCTACATCTTTTTCCATGACGAGACAAATGTTACATCGCACATTCGCTACATATAGAGTTTTGTGATTGTGTCTGATAATGCCAGAAAGTTTCACTTAAGATGAATTCTCCATATTCTATGCCTTAAATGAATTCTTCATATTCTATGCCTTAAATATTTGATATTAGCTGAATCAACCATCATCACTTGGTGCACACGTAATCCAGACCATTAATTCCGGACAAAAACTTTCATGTCTTCATATACTTATTTTTTAATTATTTTATTTTTTTGGTTTAATATCTTCTGACTCCACAATCAGTAACAGAGCAGTCCTTGGCAATATTGTTAATGGGTTGACAGCTTAGATCCCAAATAGATCTACTGTACTCTAATTTATCAGACTGAGCCACCACTAAAGTGGGTAATGCTAAAATTATTGTGAATACAAAACACTGTGGAAGAATGCTTCATGTTGGAGATACAGTTAATGTAAATTTTCAAGGAAAATCCAAATGGATGTCTGGGGTTCTGGAAGAACAATTAGGCTTGTGGGGCGCTAATGAGGTTTGGTAAGAAATGTATCAGGTTTTTGATGAAGGTTGCGTTTTGAAATTAGCACACCACATTTAATTTGCAAAGAAACACGAAAAAGAATGACAAGAGATCATTGAATGTCAACAAGAAAAACATGTATTGAAAACAAGTAAATATACAATTGTGTTAGTGACAATAAAGTTTAAGATGTAAAAAGTAGTTCCCCTTGTATCGTGTGGGAATACAAATGTGTGTTGTAAGAACTTTTCTTGTTTAAATTTGTTTAAAGTTCAAGAATGTTTGATATATGAGTTTGAAAGTGAGAATGTTGTGCAAGAGGATGATAAAGTTTTGAATAGTTCACTTGATTTTGAAACACAGTTTACAGTGTTGTGTAATTTATGTCTCTGTGTGTGTTTGAGTAGAAGATTGAGAATACACGTACGTGGTTAAGGCTTCTGAAATTTAATAGGCTACTAATGTTCTTTCTTTAATTTCTGCTATATATACACATAACATAGGGCTCCAGGGACGAGAGCGGGAAAAATATTGAAAGAAATGTCAATTCATGTGATTGGTCAAAAATCGACCAATTGCTGATTTTTTTCCATAACAAGTTTGGTTAGGCAAAACATGAGAAAATATTATGTGGCTCGTGCGATGCGTAAATTGTCTTTAAAGAAAGTAATGTTTATTTTCTGTCCAATGACTGTTGAGTGATTTGTGGGCGTGGTATATGTAAACGTCCACTACAGGCTCATTAACTTTTCAAGTTCAGCTTGAGGATGGTCGTGCATGGAAAAAACATGTGGATCATATTATGCTAATGGAACCCATTCTTAATAAGCCAGCGGACATCTTCATTCAGGTCTCATCACCTAGAATGGCCGATTTTTCAGATGTTCAGACCCAGCTGAAACTCATATTGAACCTATTTGAAGAGACTTAATATTCAAAAGAAAGGGTGGGGAGACCTGATTCGGCTTCACCAATGGTGGAAAACACCACTTCACCTTCACCTTCAAGTGTAAAGAGACCTGATTCCCCTTCATCCAGAAAAATTTGATGCTTTAGAAATTGTGAATACTAACCAACCAAAACATGCTTTAAAAACTTAAGTACTTCGGTGACTATATATATGTGATGAAGTGGAGTGCACTTGGATGTAATGCCTAGTCTCTGCCTAGTCATTCATGAATCGAAAGAGGCATAATCGCCCAAATGTGTATCACGTATGAAAATTCAACTGACTGACTGCATCATCTAATCTACACTTAGTAAATCGCTATATTACGTGATGGGAGCACTTCGACATAGTGTAATGGGCTTCAAGCTTGCCTCGCTAAGTCTATTCCGAGTAAGTAATGAGTTTAATCTTTACTGGTTGCTCCATACTTGCGGCCTTGTACCAGATCTAAGCTACCCTTAATAAATCACTATATTAAGTTATGTGTCATGGTTATAATAAACAAGAAACTAAAGAGACCGAGTCGTCATTTTTTTCTTTTTTCTACCGAACAGAACGTGTTGCTTATATAATAGATTTACCTACAAATCAAAAAGTATCAATTTCCTTTCTTTTTTCTTAGTTTTTTGCATTTTTCATTGTACGATTTATGGTAAATTCTCTGCAATTCTATTGTCGTTTTCAAAAAGATTTTAAGTTCTACGAGAAATTATGTTTAAAAAAGTTGTATCTTCCTCTATATAATATAAACAAGATTTTTGAAGTTAAAACTAAGACAAAACAAAACGATAAAATTTAAGTTTTGGATATTTTTTAAGTTCCGCTTTTCTTTGGTTTGTTTGTTTGTTTGTTTGGGGTTTTATGGCATATCAACCACTATGGGTTATCTAATGCCAGATCCAGTATTTACTAGATATATCAAAAACGTATAGTTGGCAACATCATTGTTTCAAAAACGTATAGCTGGCAACATCATTGTTTCAAAAACGTATAGCTGGCAACTGTTTCAAAAAATGTATCCCTGGCAACATCATTGTCTCAAAAACGTATAGCTGGCAACATCATCGTTTCAAAAACGTATAGCTGGCAACATCATCGTTTCAAAAACGTATAGCTGGCAACATCATTGTTTCCCATCACATTTTAGGGGTAAGGTGTTAGTATATTTAGTGTAGGGTTTGGGAGGGAAAGTTAATTGTAAGTTGTAGTTGTTTTGGGATGGGTTAGATGTGATGGGGCATGACACGACCAGCCGATTGATCGGATCGACGGCCTTTTGGTTGGACGTAGTTTATCGTCATACCCAGGACGCGGATGTAGTTTATCGTCATACCCAGGACGCGGATGTAGTTTATCGTCATACCCAGGACGTGGACACACCTTGGGATTTCCCTATTTTCCCATAGCTGGGACCCTAACAGGTGCTACCACCCCGGGTCAGGGTGGACCTGGGAACATCAGCAATTAAGAGGTGGTTCCACGCTCCTCAAAACCTCCTGATCAGAGGCCTTGTTTCTTTGGTTTCTGTTTTGTTGTTGTTTGTTTGTTTTGTTTTTTGTTGTTGTTGTTATTGTTGTTGTAGGGGAGTAATATATTTATTTTTAGCAAGGTCCTAATGAAAATTAGTTTAGATAAAAATTCGAACTTTTTTCTATCCAGCATAAAAAAGATGTGGATGATAGTGCGTGGTGGATGATAGTGATGGAATCATCCATATTTACTACTCACCCCTGAATTAAAATACACTCTTTTACCAAACCAGTTTTAGCCAATCAGCACTTCACGTTTTAAATCTCGACTTTTCATTGGTTGAGACAACACAAAATGTGTAGCAATTGTCTAAAATCTACTTTCCCGCTCAACACTCTGGAGCCGATTTTAGACTCAAGGAATAAATAAATAGGATCGTTCGATCCAGTTCAAGCAGTCAACCACACAACCTCCGAGAGATGCTAAACGAATCCACGCGTGTCATTACACTGACCTAAAGAACCTTTCGCGCGTCAACTTGCTGACTCACTAATCATCATTTCTCTCTCAAACTCTATCTACAAATTTCTAAGAAAAGTGATAATATACACTACCAAAATATACACTACCAAAATAGAAATTGTAATCCGCAACCAGATAAATTCAAACCAGTCAAAGGTGAACAACTCCTGAAGACTTAAGACATTTATTTCCTATTTTAATCACGCACACAAACTAAAATTTATTTCTACATAAGTGATATTTTTCATTCTACACAATTTAACCTGTTTGAATACATGAACAATCTTGAACTGTGAATTATTAAGACATCAAATCAATACATGGTCATACTTTGCATTATTCAATCACAAGTTCACTATATGTATATAAATTGTCTATAAATGTCTATTATTATTGAAACCTAAAATACCGTTGTTTCTTATTGAATTACCTTGCAATTGATTCGTTTTGAATGCTCACCTTTTTATATTTGTTGTGGATTGATATTGTTGAACGCACCCATTATAACATTTTAACAGCCTTCTTAACATTTTAACCTTCTGGTAAATCAAACTCATAACAATCACCAACAATAGAACATCTTAAGCATAATGAATTTCACCTTTCAGCTCTTTCTTAAGTTAAAAAAGGATTATTTTATTTTTTTACAAAACTGTGATCTTTATTATTATGGATAGTACAAAACGTCAAATTATGGAATTAGCAATTAGCAATGTTGCCTTTGGTTAGAATAATTGCTTCAGTTCGACGTGGCATTGAATGGAATTTTCGGATTTTCTCATTGGGAATTTTTCCCCATTCTTTTTTGCATTAATCCCAAAATATTGGCGATCGCCTGGTTTTCATTGAAGTGTCTGTTTCTTCAGTTCTACTACAATGGTTCAATTATATTGAGACCAGGACTTACTGTTGGCCAGTCTTCCAAAAGTTGAACATCTTCATCCACCTTTTTGTTGCACGTCACGTGTGGCAAGAAACGCCGCCAGGCTGAAAAATGTTTCCTTCTTCGTAGCCTGGCAGAAGATTAACGCAACCCCATACTATTCAGTGTCCACCACAAAATTCTACCATCTTTGTGGGGTATCTTGTATTTTCTCTTTCTCGCATTGGTCTTCTTATTCTCTTGCATAAGAATGTAACTTTATTTTGCATTCACCACTAAACATTAGTTTTTCCTACTTTCCAGCATCCCATGTTAGATGTTCTTTTGACCACTTCAATCTTTAATTCCAATGTTTTTGGGTAATAATGTATTTTTTTGTTTTGATTTTATTTTTTATTTTTATTTCTTTGCTACTATACTCCCGTTCAATTTATTTTTTCGTAATACTCTGTATCAATTGAAACTTCACTGTTAAGCCTGCTGACTTGTTACTCCTGACTTGTTAATTTGAATTGCCTACCAAAACTCTCACAATTATAGTTTTCCGATATTCTTTGCATTTAAAACACCTCCAGTAGTAGCAAACCTCATTTGTTTGGTTTGAGAACTGTTTCTGAAAATAGCCAGCTGCCTGGTTATCTCTTGTTGAGTCATCGGCCCCTTCAATATTACAACCTATATCTTTGTTTCGGCAGAAAATTTAGCCATTATTTTAGTGTCAAAAAGCAAGCTAATGTTCAACTATAATGACTTGCCAAGGCACCTTACACTCATATTAATAAGGTAGAACAATTTATACTTATTTGCATATCATGACTTTATCATCCCCGGTCTTTCATTGGTCTAATAGTTTTGTATGGCCTTTTTTTCAGCCTCAAACTGCTTAAAGCTGTGTATCTTCTGTTGCATGCCACCTACGTAAACGCAACAACTTATTTTCCACTACTGCTAAAAAGCATACTCCTAAACAATCTTAATAAAATAAAGGTGTTCTGGGCAGTTGACTCATTTATCCCTCGTCTGTCAACCATATATCAGACAGGGATATCTTACCAGCAAATATTGCTTAGTCCCTTTTGGCTCGTCGCGTGTAACTTTAGCGCTTACGACACTGTCATCACATTACTTTTTTCGATGACGAATTTTTCGTCCTGATGCGAACAGCTTATTCGAGCCTGCCTTTCGTCCATGACCAGGGAACTTTGAAACCGTCAACAACACCAGAACAAGAACGTATCATATTCTTTGAACTCTAACCATTACGAACCAGTACCTTAAAAATATAACATTACACACACATTACAAAAATCTCGCAGTGAGTATTTTCTTTGTTGTGTATGCATAATATTCCTTATAAATTGACTGTTCTGAACTTTCTTCCTGGAGAAACTTTTTCCCGCCTTAGCCATTTTGAATTTCGTTTTGGCGCGGAACCTGACCTACCTTTTAGTGACTACTTGTCACAACCTTTTCATTGATTTCAAAATTCCAGTAAACTTTACTGAAGGTCTCCAATGTCGAGACAAATTACTTGTTAAACAAAAAATAAAATAAAATTGGTAACCCCACGGTTGTACAGTAAAAGAACACGTCTTATGTTTTCTTTTTTTACTTTGTTAGTGGATTCGGTAGTCGTGGGTAGTGTCTGGCACAAGGCCATCTTTTCGTAGGCAAGCTCTGCAACGCTATCTGGTCCGCAACAGTGTATAATCATTTTATGTAGCTGGCCAAAAACTTTCGAACGCCAGTGTAGGTTTTGTAGTTTTACACAATTCACCTAAACAAATTATTGAAACTATTCCACTCAATGATAACTCTTTTAAAAACATTAAAACATTGAAGACACCTTGAGCAATATGCTTAGAATAGTAGAGATTTGCTTAAATTTAGCAATAAATCTTCTTGCTTCTGTTCGTTTTGTTAAAAATGAAAGTTTGGTTCAAGATCTTTTATTTGCAAGACAACTAGAAACAGACCAAATTGAGGAATCAGTATTTCGTATTGTTGAAAATATTTTCAAAGAGAAAGAAATCCGCTTAGCAGCATTCTTCTTGTGCAAGCGATGGGTCACCATCGGTCACAGAAAAACTAAAAGGTAGATTTCCCCAGTCTATGAGTACTGTTATCATAGCAGTAAATAAAATCTAGGTTCAGGCTCTCAGCTCCCGACTTTTCAACTGTTCTGTACTGAGAATTATGAAAATTCTTTAACATTTTTTGTTGCACACATATGTTAGATGGCTCTCAAAAAGAAACTGCCTGGGACGTTTCTATTCTCTTTTTTTTAATTCGGTTATTGATTTATTCCAAGACTTCAGTTCTGTTCTCTTAGCGATGAACATCGAGTATGATATTGCTTACTTGTTAGATTTATTCACAAATGAAGTTGTTTTACTGGAAACTTTGAGATAAAACGTACTGACTCAAGGGTATAAAATAAATAATATATTTTTATTTATTTTCTTTGTGAGTCCTTTGGTTTCGGCTAACATCAAGAGTCTCTGTGTCAATTTTTTGATTGGCCAAAATTTTTTTCATTTTCCGGCATTCCTTTATGTGTGGAGCCTCCTTAATTTTTGGTATTTTGCAGTAACAAATAAGTAGGCTCTGATCCCGCACACTTCCAGTGTTTTCAGCGGGGTTCAGTCTTTTCGTCTTCTTCCTCTTTTTTATTTGAGTGTTGCCTTCTCGTTAGTTGAGATAATTATAGAAAGAGAATTTAGAGAGAGAAAGAAAGAGTTAATGTGTTTAAATGAAAGTGCAAATGCCTTATTTTAATTTTAATTCTTTGTATTTGTGTTGATATATTTTATTTTAATTTTTAATCGGGGCACATCATCATTTTTTTCTTAAAATAACAAACTGAGGGATCAATCCATTCTTAGATATCAAAATTGAGGAAACATGAATGGTCTTGAGCTGAGGCCAAAGTTCAAAAAGATCATATCAAGATTCTTGGTTTTCAAAAACATTTCTGACTGGTACTCTACCCTGTAGAACAAAGTCACGATACACATTGTTGAATTTCCAGCAACATATATAGTATAGCAGAGTTTCAGTGCAGTTCTTCAGCTTCTTTCTAAGCAAAGAAACACTGAAAATTACTGAATGTGAGGATTTAAGACTCAGTGATATCCCTGTATCATGTATATTCATCCCATTAAACCAGCTAAATAAATTGGATTACTTGGTTAACTTGTTTTGTTTTTGCTTTGTTTTTTGTTTTTCGTTAATTGCATACGTGTGTTTGCAGTGTTAGATCAGTTGTTAGATTATAGGCAGCATAACTAATAATACTAAGAAAGACGTATTTCCAAATGGGTGTGGGAGATGCCATTAGGGATGTGGCCGAGGAACCAAGGAGGTGGCAGCCAAAAATGTTTGGAAACCACTGATTTAAATGATGCTTCCACTATCATTTTCACTCTAAGTTCTTAATGAATATATGATTTTCAACATTAGATTGTTACAAATTAGCAACTTAAATTAATTTTCTTTCTTGTATTTCTGATCTAATATTGAAATAATAATCTTTAAAAATGTTAGTTTGATAAAGATTTTATATTGGAGCCCTTACCTTGTTCTCTGTTTTTAATTGTCATTTTCAAATGTTATCTATTTCATTACTTCTTGTATTATTATTATTATTGATTTCCGTTTATTAACAGTAACGTCACACAGTCATGTAACGGGGTTCGATGTTGAGTGATTGTTAATGTAAGTTACCCCTTGTTACATGTATTAGTAGTTGATAGAGGATTCTGTTTCTCTTTTTTTATACTGAAAATGAAATTAATAAAACCTACAACAGGAACATACAACAATGACTTTGAGACATGTGTTGCAATTAATGACAAGAATGTGTATTTTTCTTTTCGTAATGTTAATTACAATATTAGTTTTGTGTGTGTTAAATGTTCTCAGAGTTATTTGTCTCTTTTTGTTTCTTTAAAGATTTGGACTTACTTGTTTATAATTGTTCCGAGAATTTCGTGGTTAAGGGAAGCATTTGAAACCGTCAACTCTGGATTTTCACGGAGCAAAGAAGATACGTCTTTATCGTTCTTTTTACTACTGCTACTGCCACATTGCTTGTGGTGGAAGGAGCGTTTTAGAATAATGAAATTTTAGATCTTTATTTCTAGAATGATGAAATATCACTATCATCTTGAATCGTCATCATGAATCATAACAGTCACATTTATATACACGGAAAACAAACACCAACAACATCGGGTGAATCTTAAAAAGACCGCCAAATCTTGTACAGGTAAAAAATCTTAGATCCATTGAACAGTGTTGACTTGTTTGTTTGTTTTGTTTATTTTATTGTTTTGTTTTTGTTTTGTTTTTGCATGCTCTTGACATCACTAGAACTCACGATAAGATTACTAAAAATCGTGAGTCTAAGTTTGATGGCACCTACACTCGGATGCTGAGAGTTATACTTAGCATCTCTTGGAGACAACATCCAACTAAAACACAGCTCTATGGACCCATCCCTGATATTTCTACAATCTTACGCAAACCCAGTGTGCGCTTTGCAGGACACTGCTGGCGAGAAAAACAAGAACTCGCGAGTGATCTACTGTTCTGGACATCTGGCCATGAAGCAAGACGGGCTGGACGCCCAGCAACCATCTACATTGACCAGCTGTTATGACACAGAATGCCACCCTAATGACCTTCCGACCTTGATGGTTGGCGTAGACTACTGAATGTCCAAGCTAGGTCGATTGAATAAAAAATAATTCAGTGAGTTACACAGAAAAAAAAAATTGTAAAAAACAAATAAGAAAGAAATGTACAAATGTTGTTGGTGTATAAAATGTCCGTACCTAAAATGTACAATTGTATGTATTTTTTTTTTTTTTTTTTTTGTCAGGACGATATGTCGTGGTGGTCAAGGCTGAATTTTGCGAGACAGCCCAACATTTTCAACAGTGACAAACCGATGAAATAAGAAAGAAAAAAATAGAAGAGGAAAGGGATTATGCTCCTTTTTATACTCTCCCGCGAGCGATTGTCATTGGTTCCGCAGTAGCGTACTTAATATCTATTTTGGGCCACGGAAATAAGCGTGACATGTAGATTTTAATTTCCCTTAAAACGCACAACTTAAATTCAAGCAGTTATTTATCAGCAATAGGGTTTACTTTTTTTTTCTCTCTGTTTGGTGTTAATAAGTTTAAGTTGAATCAAACGATGGAAACAGAAACTTGGCATTATATAATCATATATAATTTCGCATAATTATCCACTGTCCCATTTATGTTTATATTCTGACTGAGAGATAGATACATACATGTAAATTCACAAATACACATAAATACGTATAACAAGGAAATGAACTTCGAAAAATATTATTTACAGTTGGCTTTCTAGCTTTCTTAAGCTGTCTATCGATAACTTCCCGGAATTTCAAACTGAACAATTTATTCAATCGTTCCACTGTTCATGTATATGGATTTCTAATCTTAGTTAACTGTTCAACTATTGCTATACCTGTTTCCACTGAGATTGAATTCACAATCATTATGACACCCAAAATTCACTCACCAACATTTTTATTCTCTAGGCTATTGTCCCGTTCGTCAATCCTGAAGTTATTGCTTGTAGTCTTGAACTTAATATTCTTTTTGCCTCCTCTGCTGCTGCAGCCTTGCTGTCAAGCTTGGTCCTCTCCATTTCTGCCGCTTCACTTTTTGTACTGACTTCCTTTTTGCCACTACAATCTTTTTTGCTATTCCCCAGTTTTATTAGTTGGTGGTATTTCGGGTGCATTGTTTTCTTTCTTTATGATTCCTATGTGGTATTTGTACCTATGCTAGGCTTACTGAGGAGGCCTTTATAGCTGAGCATATACACCAAGTCTTTCAAATGTCTGATTCTCCAATGTTCTTTTCTGGTTAGTATTTTTACTTCATTACACAAAGCTTTGTGGACACACATTTCTTTCCATACATAATCAGCCATGCATGATTTAATTTCCTCCAGCCTTAGTCTTATGGGTCAGTTGATTTTAACTTTATATTTTCTGTCACAACTGCAAGAGAAGGATAGTTCTAGGTCATGTTCTCCTATGCATTAGGCTTGACTCGGCAAAGATGTCACTCTAAGGTTCAGCTGCTGTGTGTGCATGTTTGTGTATAGATATATAGAGAGAGTGGTGCAAGGTTCTTAACAATTGGCAGAAGATGGAATTGGCAAGTAGAGCTTGAATTCTGTCTGAGAGGGTTTGTATTCCCTCCACACAGAAAACCCTAGTAAATGTATGAATCTATCTCTCCTCTCTCCCACCCCTACAACTATAGCAGAACAAAATGGACTATCTACATTTGGTTGACAACCCGGCTTGGAGAAGCACAACTAAATTCAGTACAAGACTAGAATCTACCTGTACCCCAGCTTTGGGTAAAATAGGGTGTGCAACTCTAGGCTAAAAGAGGGTCTCTGACAGAAACCCCTCATCAACCCACAGGCCACTACTCTTAGTCAAAACCACAATGTTACTAACAACTGTGAGATAGGACATAGAAATGAGAAAAACCCGATTATGCTGATGTTTAGGGACTGAAGTAAATCTTATTTGAATTACTTTAAATATTATTTACATTATATTAAGATTATTTTAAATCATACAATTGTTGCAACAATTAAAATCAGTTCATTTTTTTCAAGCATGCACTTTTTCTTTCCACCAAGCATGTTCAAACTACTTTTTGATCTGTTTTGTCACATAGTTGTTAAATCTATCTTTTCAATTGTGTTAACTATCAGTTTCATCAATTGTACTTCACCTAAGTGAAATTATCATTTTCTGTTGTCATTTGCTGTGGCTGTTTGATTAACCAAACTGCATCTCCACCCATTATGACACCATCAATCTAATAGAAATCTTCCAGATATATAGATTAGATG
This sequence comes from Acanthosepion esculentum, assembly GCA_964036315.1. NCBI lineage: Eukaryota > Metazoa > Mollusca > Cephalopoda > Sepiida > Sepiidae > Acanthosepion > Acanthosepion esculentum. Next base: position 61,994,960 of record OZ038489.1, on the reverse strand, counting down.
GACATAATGTCTTCTTTTGGCAGAATAGTCAAGTTCAAATGGAACATTATCATTGTCTACATTTAAAAGCAAACTTAAAGATAACAAAATATCAGTAATTTTCAGAAAGGTAGAATCACCTTTATATTTTCAATTTCTCTTGCAGATACTTCTTTTTATGCATATTATTGCATATATACTGATTTATTCATACCAGTATTTCCATTGTTTTAACCATTAGACACTTCAGGCGTCTGTCATAGTTGGTAACTTCCTAGGAATTTCAATCCACAGAGGAGTAAATTGTTCCATTCATAATTTGTCCAAAATTAAGATAACTTGTTGAATTTTGTTTCTCCTTTAACTTTATTGGTTGTTAAATTACATTAAAAAAAGAGATTTTATGCATAAAGAGAGATTTTTTTGTTTTTGTTTTTTTGCAAGCATATCAGCATTATTACTTTATTTATTGTCTTTGTTTTCATTTAATTCCAAATTTAAGAATCAGTGGCATCATATGAAAGTTAAAATAACTCTAAAAAGAAAAACGGACCAGTTTCTTCAGTATAATCACTAAGTAACATTCACTATAAATTTTAAATAAAAAACGATTATTTTAATAAAAAATTGTATTTATCATGAAGAATCCATTTCTAGCACAAATTTCAAAATCCAAAGGTCTGTTGAAAAAGATTAAGTTGTTATTCTAGTGTTATCTTGTGAGTCTTTCTTGAGATTCATAAGAAAATGTTTGAAATCAATGTTTATATTTTGTATTGTTCACCAAAGGCCAAAATGAGATTGTCCCAATTTAAACTTACACAGAAAGAGTGGTCCTGCTTGCTCCACAGAGAAAATAATTTCAAAGTTTTCAGTGAATGGATCATCTGAAAAGTGAAACATAAAAGAATACCCAGATTTACAATTTAGACAATACACTTATAGCTCCATTTTGATAAAACTAAAACATGATGTGAATCTAATACTTCATATGGTACAGCCTAGTAATTCAGTTCATTTTCAATAATTATCCTCCCTAAACAAAAGCTCCAATGTGAACGCTTAACAGGTTCTGTAGCAAGTAATTACTACTACACAATGTGATATCAAAATTATATTCATCCTTTTAAAAATGAAGGGGAAAAAGTCATATCTCACAATGGATAGCATCTGGCACAACTTTGAAGATGCCAAAACAGATTAAGATACTTCATATGAGAACAGGTTTTACAGCTTATGGCCTAGCAGAATAAGTATGGTATAAAAGTTAATAAGTAAAATTATATGTTGTTTTAATTTCGGTTTTGTTTCTTAAATTAGGCCATTTTCCTTCATGTTTCAATCTCAGAAATATCAAAAAAGATTGGTTACTTTTTTCTATTTATTTATTTTTTTTGTTTACATAAATACCATATTTTGTTAAGTCTGGCATACAATATATTGCAATAGATTCTTTAAAATATAAATAACTAATACAGTTAAATCAAACTGATCATGATACCATATTGCTTTCTATGAGCTATTGTATTAAATTCATAAGAAAAATATTTTTATTAAAAAATGTCAACTAAAAACTATTTCTAAAATAATAATTTTCATTTTATTTTGACTGTAATTCATGAGTTCATATACTTATAAATTTAAAAGGTGCAAAACAAAATCTGAAATATCAAATGAAATTGTAATATGAATTGTTGAACATCTTGTGTGAATGAAACTTACTGGTAACAGCTTGTGAAACTAGCTTGTTAATCATTACTTGATGACAGCATTTTAGCTCATAAATGAATTACATCAAAATTGATGATTTCTTGGAATTTCAAATTTATTTTTCCTAATGTCTGGACATTTTACATTTTCTAATACCTTCTTTATTGAAATGTATATTTAGCAAAAACTACCCTTTTATTTAAAGTGGCTATGTTAGTACATTTGACAAAATCTGTTTTTAAATTATTTAAATATTATTTTCATCAATGTTGTGTAGAAAAAAAAAACTTATTTCATTATCATAAGAGGATGGTAGTGAAAATATTTATATTTAAACTTTATAACAAAATTCCATTACAATTAGTGACATCATCTTTAAGAATCTCTGCCACTCTTACACATATTACAAGAACAAAATCAAAGTTTAAGTTTTCAATGTTATTGGATTCTTTTCAGCCTTAAATAATCTTTAAAATAAATTTGAACTTAACAAAAATGCAGACACAATATGTAGCATTTTTACATTACCAATATCTTTGAGATTCAATGTTATAAAATAATAAAGTAATTTCATTTATATACCTTTTCCCTGCAATAGTAGGTTTTTTAAAAAAAATCACAACAATCCTTATATGCATAGCTGCAGGTGATGCCAAAAATTGTACTGTGTTCTCTTAGCACTTCCCATTTTGGGATGCTGAATGCATCAGGGATTGAACCTGGTGCTCCCACTTTAATTACAATGAAGGAGATGCAGTCTGGGAAGATGAGCCCCTGTAATGGTGCTTTGGTTATTTTCCACCTCAAAATAAAAAAAATGCTAAAAGCAGTTTCTTATCTTATTCCTGGATTTATTTTCTAGTGCCTCCCACCCCAAAAATATATAGAAATCACAAATGTTTTGTTCTTTACTCCTTTTATAACACAAATATCATCCCTGCATACTAATTGATTTTTAGCAGTACTTGTAAATAATTTAAGTTACTTTTATTTTTACCTTTCAAAAAATATCAAATTCCTGTTTTTTTTCACATTACAATTCACAACTGTTTTATAGTAAAACCATATTTTTATATTTTCATATTAACATTGATATCAAACAAATTTTGCAACATGTTCAATATTGATAAATAATTTCATATAATCTCACTCAAATTATAAACTCATTAGAAGGCTTGAAATTGTGTGTGTGTGCGATGCTTTTCCACTGGATGCACAGATACTACACTAATTTTAGGACAGACACTTTCATTCTAGACAGAGTGAACAGATACATGGATCCAAAGAAGCAAATGCAAATCTAAACATAATAATAATCCTGTAACTTTTGACAAGTACTATGCAAGTAAAATTAGAATTTAACTAAAGAAACTATTTCTCTTAAATTTATCAATAATAAAGATATGAAAACTCATTTTGATACGGTATTTTAAAAATACTTTCAAATGAAATACAAAATAATCTAATTGAACCTAATGTGTAAACCTACCTGTTCTAATTTTTATCTTAAAACATGTCACACATTTTAAATTACCTTGTTCTAACATTTCAAAACATTCCTTGAAATCTAAAACTGCGCTAATATAAGCAAGGGAGATTACTGATTAAGTTTAATACTGAATTAACTCTCTTCGCTTTGTTTTTTCATCGTTTCTTTATTTTCAGGCATTAAATGCACTTTCTACAGGCCAAGAAAATTGATATTTCATTCATTTTTTTTTTTTGTTACTAAATTAGACAAATTGAAATTTTCCTGCGCTTATGAATTTGCAAGATAACCCCCACCCCCAAATGGATCTATTGAGATAATAGCAAAAATACTAAAAATATTTTAGTTTATAAAATAAATAAAATATCAATGGATTCAAGACCTAATATCAATTATTTTTTTACTTTTTTAATTTTAGAGGAATTTTGTTGCTTGTTCTCAGATAATGCATATTGCTATTCTTGCCTTAATAATAATTGTAGAGATTGCCTCTACAATTATTATTAATAATAATCTACTGAAGTTTTATTACATATGTTAATACTATACAGTCTCTTGTTAGACACAAAATGCTTGTTGGACATCTAATACAAAATCAGTCAAATGAAAAAAAAGATTTTGACTTGTTACCAGATTCACAGGTCAATAAAAGAAAAAAAAAGTCAATATCTTGTCCTTCAAACATTCTATTTTTAATAGTGATAAATTGCTTTTGATATTTTAATTAACAGCAACTAGCAGTGGTTTTATTAATCTAATTAAAATATTCAATTTTGAAGAACTCAACATGTTAGGGAATAAATAATCATAATTATAAGGGACAACACAAAAGAAATAATTAAGAATAGCAGATATAAACTCATGTTCAACATATTCTTTTACTGTTAAAAATCATTTCTTCCAGAGCAAATTTACTTAGAAAAATACATAACAAATATTTGACTCCATACAGACTAGTAAGATTATTAAAAAAGATTAATAGCTTGGATGATGTGTACAGTAATTGTGTCTGCCTCCTATTTTCATATTGTCACATAGATAATGATTCACTTGGAAAAATTTCTAAAAAATCTAAATTCATTTTATTATATTGCATAAATGCTTTTTATTGCAATTCTCTTACTTGATGCTTGTCCAATTAGTTCAAGTTCAAGGAATTTTATTCAAAAGTATTCCCATATTTATTTTACTAATTATCACATTTGACAAACCCTTATGTCTTTTATATGAATTTGAAATTACTAGAGACCTATTATAAATACAATTATGATTATGACCTGACAGTACAGCTGAAAGCAATTCTTAATAAATGCACTTAATGTATCATCAATTATATGCCAAAATTAAAGATTTTTAAATGTTTACTATGATTGAGCTTAAATAAACTACCATTAAAAAGCACAAAAACACAGCAAAAACAAAATACAGTGAGAGTCAAGAGATAAAAATCAGATTTAACTTTCAGTTTAAGATAAATACCATGCTTTTAACCTTATTTATATTGTACAAATTCAACCCAAAATTTACAACATACATCTAAATTACATTGCTATATTTTGCTAACAATGTCTTTAATATGAAATCTACAGTTGAATCCTGGCCTTAGACACAGAATCCATAAACCAAGACATATACATATCACAGTTGCTCATGCAAAGAGAACAAGTGATTACAAAAAGTACAAAAAGTTTGATAAATGTCAAAAAACATTCATGTTAAGTACTAAATATTCTTTTAATTCTTCAAAAGAATCAAATTTCCTATTCTTGGAAATCACTCAAACCCATTTAGAATGTATAGAAAAAAAAAGTTTGATTATTTTTCAATAGAAGTATAAAAAAGAAGTGGTGTTCATCATCATCATCATATCTCAATTACAGCATAAAAAAGATTTACATTTTCTTAAGATATTAGGAAACAAATTCAAAATTGTATCTTATAAATAAAATAATCTGATATTAAATATTTTGATTATAGATTTTTGAAGGACATTATCATGTATCAGCTTTTGAATTAAAAGGAAGAACTATATAAACATTATCCTTTATTAAATAAAATTAAGTTAAAATGTTTAAATTACCAAAAACTAAAATATTTTGTAAGAGTAGAAAATATTAAATAGAAAAAATAAGGTTAACTAAAAGTCCTCTTCCATATCAGAATTATGAACTTTCATCAAACCAAATTTAATCAGATTTTCTTTAATTATTTTATTTCAAAGTAAGATATTACCCAAAAATTAAATTAAAAAAAAATTCACATTTTAATTAGATAATGAGCAACATGAAACTTTTCTTTACAATGTGATTTTCAATTTTTAAGTATTATAGATTCCTTTATGTAATTGAACTGCAGTGAGTTATTTCAGTTTGTTTTAAAAGCGAAAACATTGGTTATTGCAAAATCATACATGCCTGAATGAATGTGCATATATGCATATGCACAGCATTTAGTGATAAAATTAGAAACAAAAAAGCTTTATTTGAAAAAATATCAAAATCCTTAAGTTGGTTCTCATTATTTCATTAGGAACACAATATTTTGTAAGTCATGCATTAAAAAAAATATTTCATTAACTACATCAATTTGCTGCTGCTAAGATTTTTAATGCAAATGATATTTAACATATTGCAGAATATACAAGATACACAGCAAATATATACAAACATTGCAATAATTAACATATTTTGGATGTTTAAACTTTGTTTTAATTACAAGAATATAGCATAAGTCATAAAAAAAAGCCTTTCTTCACGTAAAACAAGAGTCCTTTTTGCTATGCCATTCAAAAATTACTTAGATTGATAAAAGTAGGGTAGATTTAGGAGCATCTCATAAAACAGTTAAAATGTGGATGATAAAAAGTAAAAAAAAAACTTTCTTGTTAGTGGAAGTTTGTATGCCAAAAAGAGCCAAAGGTAATCAAAATAATTTTATTTTCTTAGTCATTTTCTACATACAGCAATTGCATAAGTTCTGCCAGAGAAAAAATAGTTTACAATTTTCCATTATAAAATCTCCAATTCACTAGATTTTATGAATTTTATATTTCTTGAACAGGTTTATTTAACTATTTCAGAAATTTCCAAGAAAAATCATAACGAAAATTTGAAAAAGAAAATTTTATTTTCATAGAGGCAGTTTCAAACAAAATTTTGACTGATTTCACTGTGTAACAAATAAATGTCCAAAAGGTATTTAAGATTTCAAAAAATTAAAAGGGGGTTTGATTGACTTAAAAAAAAAAAAAAAAAATACCCTTTTCATAAATACATACTAACAATTTTATTGAAATCAGGTTAAGTCATAGATTTTTAAAATCTGGGTATTTTAGGCATAAGTTTTCTCATGCAAATTATTATATTGCATTGTTTTATGCAAATTAAACTTTTCAAAACGCACATATCTCTGGATATATATGTAGTGGACACAAATTTGATAGAAAGATTAGGGAAAAAATTTGCTAACAAAACAAAGATTATGACAATAAAATCAACTTTTCATCAAAGGTGTAGAGATATTTTGACTGAATATATTTACATTCTTTATGGATTATTTTTCTGAAAGGAAATTTTAAAAATATTTCAGTAAATAATTTCTAAAAGTACTAAAAATACTGAGATAAATATGAGAAAATGTTGTATACACTTAAAATGACTTGCTAAGTTTTATTAACCATATAAAAAAAGCATTGTGTTTTGGTTGATGCAATATCCAACCTTCAGGTAGATGTCATAATTGGTAACCTTATGGGAATTTCAAACCAAATCCTTTATTCAATCTACAGGGGGAGATTGTTCTCATCTCACTGCCCATGCTAGAAGAAATAAATCAGTTAATTCTTCCAATTCAGCCTTGTTATATATTGCTTATCTCTTCTACTGATGACTTTTTGTACTACTTGACCCGGGAATTGAACTCACATCAGACAGGTAACTAGATTTTCTTAACCAACACTAATCCACAAGACTATGTGCCCTGCAGAACAATACAGTGATGGAAGCTTGGTGCCTTTAATAATTTCAGAAAAGTCCATTTTCTGTTAATAATGAAAAAAAATCTTTAAAATAAATGATGCAGGAACTCAAAGTCAAATAAATGTTACAAAAACATTTTTCTTAAAGCTATGTTATGCATTCAAAAAACTGTTTTGGGCTTCATTGTTTTGCACTATTGCAAATGTTTCCCTAATTTTGTAGCAACAAATAAATTATTTCAATTTGCAATAAACAGAAACTTTAACTTTTAATTATAAGCCTTCTCCAGTTAATATCAAGAAATAAAACATGTAGTAATATCATCAGCTGCATTTAGAATGTTATAAGCAATGACATTAAATAAGCAAGATAAATACACATATACAACTACATATATTATTTAATATAAGCCTTATATAAAGTAAATGCAGCACACTGAAGAATGGTTATCAAAATAAATTACATGTAAAGAAATCAGTTTATAACAAACATAATATCCAAAAAAGAATAATAAAGATAAAATCAAATTTTACAAATCAATTCTAATATAAAATAAAATTGAAATATTTTCAATGCAAAACAAAAAAAAAAATCCATAATACTAAACAGCAACCTAAAACCCCAAGTTTCTGTCCCATAATGCAAAATAAATATATAGTTCACTTATTCAGAGTTACTCAAAAAAAAACTTTTAATGTGATCTTTTTAGAACAGTTTGCAGTTTGTTTTCAAACAGAAAAATTCAAGTCTTTATGTAGTGTTCAAAGAACTGCACTTATAAATGATAAAACAGAAAAAAGTGATTAAAAACAATACGCTCTTGAAGAGTGTGTTTTAATAAAAGGAATGGACTAACTGAATAGAAGTAAGAGATAAAATGATTCCCTGAATAATCTAGAACACTTAAGACACTTCAATTTTAAGGTCTTTTGTTAAAATATTTTCATATATATATTATTATTTCAAATGTTATTTTTAGTGGATACTCAGGTTTGAGTAGAACACCCAGTTTTTTTCAACTGTTTATTACATCTAATTACATCTACCAGCCTGCACATTTTGTACATGCATCTCCCTTTCTAGAAGAAATCACCATTTGATCCATATGTGCTTTAGACTGGATCAGCCAGAGAAAGCATCATAGCCAAGCAAGGTTCTATTTATCCTTTTAAAGAATGCACATCACTTCATTCAGATTAAGTTTTCCCAAATGCACAGTTTAAAGAAATGGGTGTTTTATTCAAACATGAACACCCACTAAAAATTATCTTTGAAATAATAAGAAAAATAATGTCAGATTAAAAATAACATCATTTATTTCTTTGGAAACTTCTTATATGAGAGAAAATAATCAGAGAATTTACAAAATTATTCAGAATAATTCTAATTAGCTTGACAAAAAGAGCCTATTGGGTGGAATCTACACCAATCTTACAAATGGAAAAAAATCAGTACTTGCAATACTGGATTTTATCCAAATTCAAACACTGACCATTTAACCTCAGTACCTAAATAGGCTATGAGATTATGTTGCTTATTCATAAATTTCAATAGCATACAATGATTTCCTATTATACATAGTCTTTATCAGATAACTATATAATAGTGAATTTATTTGTTACTATGGTTTCTAAGAGGCTTTACAAATTCTTCTAACTGAAATGATCCTTTTAAAAATTTAATACATTGCAAACAGAGATACAAATTCAAATGTTTGCTAACTAATGGAAATGTACATAATACCAAGATTCTGCTAAAGTGGTATAACTAATTTGAAAATCACCTTTCACAATAATTTGAAAAGTTTTATATATAAAAAGAAATATACTTAGGATTTAAGGTAAATTTTGTCAAATGTATTATTTACAAATTAAAAATGAAATTATTATATATTTATATACAAACAGCAAAATTTTTAAAAAAATTAAACAAATTTATTAAGAAACATGATTTATAAATGCTTTTAGTGTTTGATTTTGTTTCATGAATTTGTTTGGAGGTACTGTTATGGCTACATTTCATGGTTAGATTTCTCAGAAATATTTTATGAAAAAAAAAAAAAATATATACACTAAAATTGTACTTTTTTCATCATTATACATCATTTTTTAAATGTTTGATGATGGTACTGTTTTATAAAATAAAAAATATTCTAAACTTTTAAATATTTTACATTGTGTTTCTATTAATTAAAAAGGTTAAATATGCTGAATTTAACTATCAATATCAAATAATTTGCTAGATAAATTTGGATATTTCTGTGAATTAAATAAAATAGTATGTATAAAAAATTAATAACTGTAAAATATTACACAACACATTCAAATGTTATATAAACTCAAATGTTTTGCTAGCTTTAATTTTTTTTTAATTAAATGATGCTGTATATTTAAGGACAATACAAAAAGCGCCAAGAAAATATTTGCAATATAATTTTACAAGCATGCAGCTTTAAAGCAAAGTTAATAAATACAGAAATTTTCTAAAATTAAAAAAAATTTAAGTTTCTTGGAATGTGTGTTCTCCAATACTGTAAAGAACATTAATGAAAAAAATAAATATTAGTTTAGTTGGTGTGTCTTCTTTAGAGTAAATTAATCAATTTATAATTTCTGCTTCAGCAAATCAAGGCACAATATTATAAAATTAAAATTGCCCACAACCATATATGTTTGCATATTATTCCCATACCCTGTATTTAGGACTAGCACTAATTTATTCTAGGAGGAAAAAATGCATTTTTACATAACTGGATGTTTGGATTAATCTAAAAATTCTAAAAAAAAGGAAAAAAAATGTGTAAGTTCCAAAATCATGAAATAAAGTGCAGAATTAAAATTACATAAGAGTTCTATTTTATTAATATTATAACAATGACTACTGACAGTACAGAGTTTTTAAATGTTCAAATATGAGAGATATTTGCACAGAAGAATTGAATTTTTTTTTTAATATTACATAAAAAAATAATTTATTTCTGATAATATTCAGTGAAACAAATTGACACAGTATCATACCAAAGTTATTAAAAACTTCTAATTACTTATTTAATACAAAATATTTTAACAAGAGTACATTTTAAAAAATATTTGAGGACAAAGCTATATTGATAGAATTGTTAAAAATTATTTTCTTTGTGAGAAATGTTATATTTTTTAAACTTTAAATCCTTTCTTGAGATTAATTCCAATGTGAAATTTATAGCAATAATTTGCATCTTTTAGGCTAAATTTCCATCCATAAAAATATGGAAAACAATTTCATCAAAATTAGGGTCAGTAATATTAACAAAAAAAAAAAAAAAAAAAAAAAAACACTAAAGAAAGAAAAAAAAATTAACTTCTTAGTAAAAATTATTAGTTATAATATTGTTATAAAATAAATATCCTCAATTTATGCTTATGACATTTTTTTATTTATTTCTGACATACTTATTTGGATCAGTATCAAACTTATTCCTTACTCAACTAAAGATTTACTGAAATATAAATATGTAAAATATTAATAGAAAAAAAAGATTACTATTAATAAAGAGCAAGCAATCAATGTATGTAGCTGTGATATGTTTCCCCGTGTGCTTTACAGAACTCAGACTAGACTGCAGACTATTAAATTTCATTCTTTTTGTAACAACTAACATTCAAGTGTTAAATGATAACAATCCAGCCTCAACTAATTTCTTCACTTTTTTCCGAAGTTCAGAATCTCCTTGGTGTAGCATGCTGAAAAAAATAAAAATAATATAAAAAACAGGTAAAACAATATTCAGTTCAATAATAATAAAAAAAAAAAATGAATTAAAAATAAAAACATACAAAACTGAAATACTTGTTACCAGGTTGCTAACATTAAAAAAGCTACATAAAGTAGTGTGTGTATGTGCTTGTGTGTGTAAGCTTGAATATCCATCTTACTATATTTATCTCTTCATTCCACCACAAGCAAAGCAAAAAAGCCACTTAGAAACAAGAATAAAAAAAATAAACATTAAAGAGCACGAACAATAAAAGAAGCAGAATCAAGAAAAGAGTAGATAATGATTGACACTGCAGTTAAATTTTTGAAGATCTAATTTGGCTGGAAAGCAAGATGCTGGAAGAGAGTTCTACTAGCAGGAAGTGTGATAAAAATTGTTAGCATAGAACTTAGTTACATTGAGCCAATTCAATTGTAAAATGAGATCTTGTTGCCAATCTAGTAATGTGCCTAAACTCAAAGTATAGGCAACATAGAGGAAGGTTCATCAGAACAATTTTATAAATACTTTCATGGTAAAAAGCACAGGGAACCAACTTTACAGTGGTGGGAAAAGTGACTGAAGCTGAGATGACAGGTCAGGACCAATAACATTGCAGATTCTTTGGTTTTTATCTAGAATCTAAATATATAGCAAGAGCACCAGACCATATGTGGCAGCAATATTCTAAGCATGGATGAATAGTAAACTTATAAATATGTAAGATGGATTCTGAAGATAAAAATTGTCTAGCAACAACACAGTGAACCAACTTTCCTAGCAGCTGACCTAAGCAATTGATTCAATATGACCTTTTTCACTTTCTGCAGATAATGGTAACCAGAGAAGTTACAAGTCACTCTCCTGGAGATTAGCATCAGCCCTGCTGATAGAAGGCAGAAAGGGGTCTCTCAAATGTTTAATAGAGAGCAGGTTTGTTTTGGAGGTATTAAAATTAACAAGCCACTCCTTGTTGCCAGTTAATAGCAGATTGTAGGTTATTTTTTAGACCATCTGCCAATTTGACCTTATTGATCAGACTTTCTATTAAGATAGAAGTAAATAGTTGTCATCAGCATAGATACAGAGTTGAGAACTGATGACATCAGGAAGGTCATTGATGAAAATTAAGAATAACATAAGTCCAAGTATAAACCCTGGGGGACACCTGCATTAATGTAAAAAGATCTAGAAGAGTTGCCAATAAGGTCAAATTTCATTTCACAATTTGATAAGAAAGACTGAATCAGTTCAAAAATTAATCCAGAAATACCATAACCTTTCAACTTGTGAAGAAGACCATATGCCTGTCAAATGCCATTGAGATGTCCAAAGCAACAGCCCAAGATTCACCCTTCTTATCTAAAGCTTGATAGATTCTTTCAGCAACAATCATAAATACATCAGTTGACATCGATAAGCAAAAGGCATACTGCTCATCTGAAAGAAGAGCTTGAGATGTTTGACCAATTCAGAGTTAATTAGGGCCTCAAGTACTTTAACAAAAAGTGGTAGAAGGCTAATAGGCCAATAGAAGGATCAAATGGTTCACTTAAGTTCTTAAAGACTGGAACTAAAGAGGATTTCCAACAGGCAGGATATCAAGAAACAGCCAGGCATTTATTGTATAGAGAGAACAGGAGCCAGTTCCAGGGTATGTTTCTTAAGGACTATTGCAGGGATGCCATCAGGTCCACATGCTTTGTGGGGGATCTAGTTTAGAGATGATAGCAGAAACCATGGAAGGAGTTATATGTATATCACTCAACAGAGACTCAGTTTGAAAACAAAAAATATTCCAGATGAGTCAATAGTAGAATTTGAAGAGAATTTACAAGCAAAACATTCTGCTTTATGTTAACACCTTAAATTGAGTGAAGATAGGTAGGATAGAAGACTTACTCCTATTTAAGACACTATTACAGAGCTGCTAGTAGTCATGAGAGCCAAAGTTGTTAGAGTTTGCATTCAAAGACATTTATAATTATTATGTACAGACACAAATAGGAGTCTGTTGTGATAAGAACTGTCATGCTGGTATAGCCAGAAAAAGTGATTCTTGTGGGTTACAGCAGCTAAACAGGTTTCGCCTGGTATTTCCAAGAAGGTACAAAAGGAAAAATATCTCTATGGCACAATTTTCAATAAGAAGTTTAACAACAAAGGGTGTCTCCAATAAAGTCATGAAATGAATTCCAATCAGTATATTGGTGACAGAAAGAAGTCTTGTGAGTAGGAAGTTCACAATAGATGATACAAAAAAAAATATCAAGAGATATTACAGTGTCATCCAAATTGCCGAGAGGACAGAGTTGCAATGCTTGAGAAGGAGAGGAGGTAAGAAATATGGTGATCAGATTTATTAGGGGAAACGAATAGGGAACTCCACTATATCAGTAAGAGACAGAAAAAGAGAAAAATTCAAAATTCGAATACCATTATCATCAGTAACATTAAAATGATTAAGCCACTTGACATGAGCATTAAAATTGCCAAACACAAAAATGTTCGCAGATGAATGCAGAGAGAAAACCATTTCTATACTGTCGGAAATTTTATTTGTATAATAACTAACACACTGCAATAACAAAAGTCCAAAGCACATGAAAGAATCATTTGGGAACTTGCCATTGGAAGATTTTCTCATATACAAGCACTAAGGCCATACATATGTATCCTAGAATCTTTTCAGTAATGAGAAAGTCTGAAACAGAATTCATTGATAGCAATAGAGGAATTTAAATTACTTTCGCAAAAATGCAAAGATATCTGGAGACATTTTAAAGAGAGAAGATTCTACACTGCAGAAATCAGAACGAATACCACAAATATTGGAGAAAGAAAGGGGGTGTTGAGGGCTGTTGGTGATGTTTTGCTTTCTTGTATTTCTTTTCATTGTATCTGTTTTAAGAAGATGAATACCTAATTTAACAATTTCAGAAATTATGCAATTTTTTAGTCAAGCTTTTGTATGAATCAAATGTGATATATACAAGAGAGAAAACCTACTTCTGAAAATCAATTTTTTAATGTTTGCTCAATGGTATACAAGTTTTGGAAATGTGTGGGGTGAAAATTTTTCAACACTTCTTCACACATACAAATCTTATTGCTTCTAATCTTTAAACATTTCAACTGATAAACCAATCATGAAGACACCGAGACGAAACCCAAGGAATAAACATGATGTCTAGAGGTTTTGTTTTTAAAACAAGAGCATTAGAAATGAAGACAATGACAGTATCAATGTTTTTCAACAACTTTTACTATTAATTTTGTCTAAAAATGCTGAAATGATTATGAATTAAATCATTATGCAATGTAACAATATTTAAATATTAAAAACATTAGTAACATTGCAATACATATAAAAACATAAATCTACCTTTGAGCTCTTTCAGGATTTCGGTTTTGCATGGCAATCAACTCCTGTACTTTTTTATCAACCAATGCTTCACGTATTTCAGGGTCTGTTAGAAGATCTTGGATCCTGTGCTCATTTTCCATGTAAGCTGATGCTTGTTGATTGGGTAAGCTCATGGTAGTTAAACTAGCTGAGGCAGAAGAAACTGCAGCAGCCTCAACAGGAAGAGCAGCCATCTCAAGATTACTTGGCTTATGTGTTCCATCTTTTTTATCCAACTTTAAGAAATGATCTCCTAAAGAAAATAAATATTAGCCATAAAATTTACAAATTTCAATTATTTTGAAAATTAAGATCAGATGCATAATATTTTATTGCCTGAATATTAATAGGGATCCCATACCTCCCTAATTTACACTGCAAATGTGTCAAAATAGTGAAATTTTCTTTAACTGGTATCTCATTTATTTTTGTGGTTATTTTGATAAAATTAGAATGTAAACAAAATTTAATCTTTTCTCTTTATAAAAATAAAATTCTTTCTGATTTGTGATGATTATTTTTTAATTCTCATCTCATTATCTTACTATTTCAAAAATAGTAAGATAATTTTTTTATGCCTTTTCAAAGCTGACAATTTCAGTGATGTTTTTAAAATTAGTTGTGCTAAGAGTTAGGTGTTCCTAAATATTGATAGTAGTTCCATATTAAAGAAAAAGGGACGTTCATCAATTTGGAGGCCTTAAGGTTTAAAGTTGTCTTTCAAAAAAGTCGAAAAATTTAGTGGATGAAATACCAGAGAACTTCAACTCTTTAAACCTTCTTGTAGAGTAATGCCTCATGTTTATTAATCTGTCAGTTTCATATCTCTGCACCCATACAACTCAAGGCATAAGCAAATCAAAAAGAGGTTATGCTGCATTTATTTTGTGCAAAACTGTTTGGTCTGACACATCGAAATTTGTATTGCTGACCAAGTGAATGAACATCGCCAAGTGAACTTCAATTTCATTGATTATTTCACAGTTTAAATCTTTTTCTTATATTTTTTTAATGATTCATTTTAAAACAGTATTATAAAATACTAACTGTATTTTTCCAAACTGTCACACTCAAACTTTTGTCTCAGCATTTGTTTTATGTATTTTCTTAAAACCATTAAACTAAATTCATACTATAAAATAAAATAACTGGATATATTTTATAGTTGAACTTTCAAAAACACTTTTTTTTTTTAACTGTTATGAAAGATAAGCATAAAATCTTTGGTTTAAATGAGTATTTGTTCATTTTTTTATGTATTAGTGCTTTCCATGCCAGAGACACCTACCCTACTGTTCAGTGGATAATGAGGTTCATGCACTGACAATTTTTTTTGTAAGCAGGAGAAGCAGTCTGAAGAAGACACCAAATTCCTTGCAATGTATGAAAAGATTGATGATAAAATCAAAAACTGCATGATGAAACTGCAGTGATATAACTTTTAATGGAACTTCATCTACACCCTTAAAGGAAGAAAAATCTGAATATTCAAACAATGTAATGAAGAACCACCCCAAAAGACCTTAAGAAATAAGCATTAAGGCCAATGGGCTGCAGTATACTATTACTCCAACTTTTACATTGACCAAGACATTGATATTACATCTCCATCCATTCCTGTAATCAAGTTTTTAGCTCCAACCAAAAGCAGAAATTATTTTTGATTTTGATGAATGATATTGCACAAGTTAAAATTTTTCTTAAGATGGGATTTTGATATAATACCACTTTCAAGAGATAATAGTATATACAGTGTCCTAGAAATATTGGCTCCAGCAGAAGCTTGTAAATAAATCCAGGCTACAAATCAACATTAGGAGAGGAAATGCAGAAGGATCATTCCAACTGACAGAAAGTGTTTTTCTTTCATCAATTCCATTAAATGTATTTTTATCCATTTCATTTTGTTTAGTTTGAAAACAAATGAACTTAAAGTATTACAATAATCATTTGCTTGAAAGATTAACCAATTCCTTTCATGAGACAAATTTCCAAGTTTTTTCCACCTGACTTTAATTAAGACATGATTTTATCTTGCAGTGTGTCTCACCAAAACCAATCTAATTCTGCTTTTTGTATAACAGCCAGTATTTAAGTCAATAATTTTAAACCAGAAAAAAAAAAGTATTTCAGCCAGAAAAAAAATTCTTAAAACTAATTGGAATTTTTTATTTTTATTTTATATGCTGTAAAAAAATTGCTTAAATTTCAGTGTCTCAGAGATACTGAATTTTCACCTTAGCTGTTTTCATCTGATGCTTTTATTACTGATTATGTATTTCTCCCAAAATGTAAGCGGCAATAGTTCTAAAGATTAACAAATTATTTTTTTTAAAATAAATTAAGAAAAAAGTGTTAATTGATGAAGGCCAGCTACCCTAAATCAATAACAAAAATATGATTTCTATATTAATAAAATAACATATATGCAAAATATATTATGTGCATCATCTCATGAAAATAAAGGATTTCTTAAATTATAAGTTAGCACATTATTTTAGAGAATTTATTAAAAATGGCCCATAACATACAAGACAAAAATAGTTATCTAACTGCAAGGCTTATGAAAAAGAAAAGGGAGAAATGCTGAACAAAATGCATACTAAGCTTAAGAAAAAAAATATTCAAGCTTGAAGAAATTTTAGTACATCTCTAGTGCCCTTGAAAAATTGCCTGGAATCAACTATCATAATCCTTTAACACAATATGATTAAAAGACCATCTTTTAGCTTATGTATGTTTTAAAAGTTCACTTATTTGCTTAATCATTTATAAAACTTTACAAATAGAAAAATCACTAGATTAATCCTATCATATCAAAAGATAAAGAAGTTTTAATTTTATTAATAAACTGCTAATAGTTTCACATCTACACAAATCGAGCAGGAATTATCCCCTGTAACAATTAGAACAATTACAATAAAATAAAGTTAATACTCACCTAAAATGTTACAAAATTGTTGCATAGCTCCTTGCAATTGTTGATCATCTTGATATTTGGCTATTGCAGCTTGTGGGTTCTGCTGAAACTCTGTAAGAGCTTGAATAAATTGAGGATCTGATAGTCGCCCGGACAGATTTGGGTTACTTTGTATACGTTGCAATAAGTTTTCTGTTACCCAATCTAACAAGAAAAATATATATTACTATAATATTTCCTAAATATACAATTTCATATGAATTGTTATCATTCATAATGTTCTAGTTTATAGAATGAAAATAATGAAATGTATATTATGCAATATATCAATACAATAATTTCTGCTATTGAGCATTGAATGTAATATTTCTTACAGAAAATTACGCTATAACAAAAACAGTAAGAGATCAGGTAACACTCATTTCTTTGTACTTTGTACTTTCCAATTTCCAGAAAATGCCTAGCAACTAATGCACAAAGTTCACACAGTATTACTCACTCATTTATGAGGGAATATATATAAACTCTATATATCAGATAAACGATGAGTAATTGAAAAAGTTTTCATCCTATATGACATGTTTCATCCAACAAAAATTTGTGAAGTCTTTTTGAAGGATGAAATATCACATAGAATTTTTCCAAGGTTCTGTAACTGATGTAATTGTTATTATTGAAAAAAAAAAACAAAAAAAAAAAACAACATTCTTTACCAAGTGTTCATAAAAAGCAGGACTTACAATAAACCTTTCCAAAACAGAATCTATGATCTGGAATTGGAATGAAACTACTAACCATATATACCCATAACCTATCATACAAATTCAGAATGTAAAATTAATAAACTCTAAACACTTCAAATACCATGATGTAAGAATTTATAATGACAAATTTAATACAAAAGATAAGGAAATTGAAGCTAAGATAAGCTACACTAGGAGTAGTTTTGTCTAATGCCATAAGATGTTAGAAAAGCAAAACATTAACCTAAAAACTCCAGTCATGTTCTTAAGTAGCTTCATCAGATCTAAGCTTCCATATGGATGCCATGTATAGCATCAAATTCATTCAAAAATGTCTAAACTATCACCTATATTATACAACCATTTTTTCAGATCAATGATTACAAATGGCTTCAAGTGAATGAATCCTCTTGGTCTTTTAAGCAAACCTTAATATAATCAAGATGTCGATTTTTTTTCCACACTAAAGAAATGGTTAGGAAGGAAACTCCCATTAATAATAGAAATAACAGCGACATGAGAAGCCTATTTTCCTGAAAAACTGTAATAGTGTTTGGTCACTAGATGCCAAATATTTCCTTATAAGGAAACAGCTAACCTCACCATTACTTGCAGATATTCAATACATTTTTACTGAGGCTCAATACTAAAACTATAGTAGTAATAATTTCAATAGGTAAATTTATAAAATTGTAATTAAAAGAAAGCAAAAATAAATCATTAAAATGTGAATATATTTATAAATGTGAGTGTGTGTGCATTTTGGAAAATTAAATCTGATCAATCAAGATGAAATCTAGATAAGTGCATAAATGTGTCCTTAATATTTATTTAGCATTTCTTCACTGTCTACATTTTGAAAATTTTATATTTAAAATAAAATTCAACCTTGTTTTGCCTAAGGTGATGTTCACTCCAAGAAATTGGATCCATTTTAAAACAATAAAAATAATCATATGACAAACTTGTGTCTTCCTTGACTCAAAGTTAAAAAACACCAAAAGCTAACAAGTTGACAACCAAAATATTTAAGCCTATTCTTCATATTATAAAAATAGTTTTTACATTGTAGTCCTGTCTACTTGATCTAGAGATATTTTAATAATACTAGAACTAAAGTTATTTTCCAGGTGACAATTTTATAACTTAAGGACGAAAGAAATTCTACGATACACTTGTACATTAATCAATATATAGGTTGATTTTAATGTTATCCTCAAAACAACACTAATAGAAAAAATAAATTAAATATTAAGTAAGGTAAAAAAAAAAAAAAAAAAAAAAAAATGAATGAATGAAAGTGATTTGAATAAAAATCAAAAACGTAGCTTAAATGCCAAGAAATTCATATAAAATTCCATAAACAACATAAACTGAATGATGTTCAAAAATTAAAATAAAGACCAAATTGTTAACACAGTGGATCCCAAAAAGGTGACAAGTTAAATAAGTGAGAGTTACAAAATCTGAAAATCAAGCTTAGCTGTGAAATTTCAGACCTCACAGTGTGAAATGAAAAACAATTGCCAAAGGCTTGGCTGCTTATCTACTGGTTAAAAATTTTAAATAAATGGAAATAATAAAGAATCTCTGAACTTCACAGACCAAATCTATCCCAATTCATTATGTAGAGTATATAATAATATATAACAGGGTGGTAACCCTGGTTAAACAATTTTTATTGCATGAGAATTCTTACTGATGATTTGGAACAGGAAATAACCAACATTAAACAGTTGGAAAAATTCAGGAAAACTAAGTGTCAAGTATAAAAAAAAAAAAGAACGGATTAAAAATAATTAAAAGCCTTAAAATGAATTCAAAGAAAGCTCTAAAAAGAAACAAACTTAAAATAAGCCAAGTAAAATTCCTTAACCCAACCCACCAGTTATGTCCAGAGCAATATAACAGAATAATGTGTCTTCTGAAATTTCAGAGAAGTATGAGGGTGGGCTGAAAAGTTTAGGCTGACAAAGAAGGACTGATGCTAGAATTGTGAAATTTTGCATACTTTAATTTCAACTCTTCTTATTAATAACTGCATTATTTTCAGGTAAACTGATATCTGACTGTTCAAAGACTTCAAAATTAACTAATAGTGACTTCTTGAAAATGGACAAAATTTGGCACTATGTCATCAAGTAACTGCAGAAAAACGGTTTAGCCCCCAAGGACATTCTTGCTGACATGGTTTCTACATTGGGGATGACAGTCCAACTTTATCAACAGCACAAAAGTGGGCAGCTGAAATTAAGAGAGGTAGAAATAATGTTGAAGGTAACACAAGGTTTGGATGTCCTGCAACAGTGACCACCAAGGAAAACAATGACCGTCTTCACCACATGGAGATGGAGGGCAGGCGATTGACTATAAATCAAATAGCCAATGCTAATAGAAGATCCCATGAGAACATTATGTACATTGAACTTGGCATGAGAAAGGTTTCTGCTCAGTGGGTGCGACATTTTGACACCTGAATAAAATCACACTAGCCTGATCACATCACAGGACAATCTGACACTGCTGGAAGCAGATCAAGCTGTTTCCCTTGAACATTTCCTCACCAAGAATGAGTGTTTGGTTTCTCACTTTGAGTCAGAGACAAAGAGATAACCCAGGCACTATAAACACCCCTCCTCATCTGCTCCAAAGTAGTCCAATGTCATTTCATTTGCAGGGAAAGTGAAGGCCTCATTTTTTTGGATGCAAAAGGCATTGTGCTTATTGACAATCTTCAAAAGGACCACACCATTAATGGATAGTACTACACCAACTTGCTGAGGCATTTATGAAAGGCAATCAAGACCAAACACCTAGGAAAGCTGATGAAAGGGTCTTGCTTCATTAGGACAATGCTCTAGTCCAGCATTTCACAACTGGGGTTCCCTGGAACCCTAAGATTCCACAAAAGGTCTCTAAGGGTTCCGCAAGAATAAGTGAGATAAGCTAATGGCCTTTTGACTTTTTAATTAATTTTATATACATAATATTACTAAACACACACAATATATTCTTGGTTATTTTAATATAGACATTATCCTATCTAACCTATTAAGTTATTAAAAAATATAACAATCATTGGGAATATATTAAGTGAAACCACTTTCACTAGTCAGTGCCCACTCAGTGAACAGGACCTATACTTAAAGTTACTTATTTCTTTGTTTTTACTTCATTTTTGCAGAAGTACCTAATCACCCAATATGGCGATGTTTGAAAATCTTACAAAAACTACAACATGACATTTATTGGTAAGATCTGTTGCCTCATCAACCTGAAAAGAAAAAAATGCTATTTTTTAATTTGTCACACCAACCACACACCTACCAGCAAACACACAAAACCACCCCAAATAGATAAAAATACAATGCGAGAATCAAAGTGCCTTATAACTCAATGAATTACTGATGGGGAACTTGCCTACCAAAAAGTTATCAAACAAATCTATGTAGAAAGGTTAATCTTTTATGCATCTTTAATTTTTTCTATTTTTCATTAAACCTGTTGTTAGTTATCAGCAGAGTTTGTGGTTTGTTATCTGGAATTAGCTTTCAGAGACAAAGAAGTTACCATGACTTGTTGGGGAATCACAATTGAATTTTCAGCAGGTACACAATGACAAAATTTAGCAATAGGCAAAAATCCCTGTAAAATCTGGTTACCTCCCAGTATGTCCACACATGAAAGCCAAAAATATTAGACCTTTGGTAGCACTGAAACACTGGTTCATAAAGGTTATTAGCATAAAAAAGAATGTACTCCAAGATATTCATAATACTGATATTAAGAAAAAATCAATCTTTTTCAAGTTTTTAAATTAATCACAATTGAGAATTAGGTTTTATTTTAAAAAATATTAAATTTCAGATTATTTTATAAATTGTACTTAAATGGGGAATGGTTTTATTAGAAAATGGTTCATATTTTGTTATTTTTCCACAAGTAAATTAATCAGAATGCATATATGCAAAGTAACAAAGTACCTGTATTGTTAAATAATGTCTGTTTCTCTCTAATGTTTTCAAGCTCCTCATGTAACTCAAAGCTAGCACTTCGCCCATCTGTATTCTTTGGTTTGATGAATGGCATATCTTTATTGTAAGTCTTCTTACTTCCAATCTGATTACATTCACTTAAGTTTTTAGTTTCATTTGTTCGTTTATCTTTGTTGCTTACATCTCTAGGATTATTAGTCATGTTTTCAAGGAAGCCTTTCTTGATACCACAAAATGCTACTCTGTTATCTTTTGACTGTTGTTGAGATGAACTGCAAGCAGACACTGATGAGATGTTATTGTAAGCTGAGTGAGCAGCAGAAGTAGGAGGGATAGCAGCACATGCTCCTGCTATATTACTGGTAGATGTCTGGACCTAGAAAAAGCAAAGAAATAATAGAATATAATACATGCATCTTCTGTGGTGGAAACAATGGGTATGACTGTAATAGAACAAGGGAAACCAAAGACTTACTGGCCAGTTTTAAAAGAGACACAGAGTTGGCTGTGCATGGTTTAGCAATCATAAAAAACGCACAACCCTCTCCAGGGAAGGAAGTGCCACTGTTAAGTGAGGCATATATCGAATATTCAGTGCCCTTCAGTTAAAAAGAGAATGCTAAACTGAGTGAAGGAGTATCAGTCAGACTACACTGACAGAATTAAGAAGTCTGACAGTGAGAGATATAAGGCTTAAAGCTGGAAGAATAGCTGTTAGTGATTTTGTTTTTCCCTCCTTACAACAAGATATTTCAGCAACATAAAGAATGGTAGAGAAAACAGTCCAGCTCAGCAACCAGCAATTTGTAATCAAATGGATTAAGATGGAACTTGTACAATCTGTGCAGGATGAAGAAAGTCACACTCTCTACTAGCAGTCAGCATGGAAACATCACCTGTTACAAATGCTCTGACTCCAATAATTTGCAAGAAACTGCTTGTATTAATGTAGAAGTTGTGCACAAGCACCATGTAAATTAGCAAAACACTTCTGATGTGCCAAAAAAAGGAAACAAAATATGAATGAGGTGCTACCCATAGTTGGAATGCATGTCAATGGAACCTTGGATGATACAGGTTGTTCTCAATCATTCATGAGCACATCAGTTAGTTGCTTTTGGCAAAAGAAAGAGATGGATGTACTGATGGTTGATGAGATTAAGTGTTGTGGAACCAAGAATGTTAAACTTGTTGGATGCAATATGAATCCCATTGATGTTAAAGTCTTAGTTGTGAATGGAAATTTGTTCGGGTTTGACCTTCTGAGTGAACTCAATGCAATGAATGAGCTGAGCGATATGCAAATAACTGAATTGAGCAACGTATATTTTCTCAGAGACGTACAGCCAAATTTTGGTACAGAATTCAACTAAAGCAAAAAAGATTGCATCATGAAAGTAGTTGGATGGTTCATTGTCAGAGAGATTACAGAACAGTTGTTAAAATATCCCAAATCTTAGCAGGTCAGGGAGGAGTTTAACTGTGAACTGCATGGATAGATGCACTCCATGTAAATGTTTGGCGATAGTGCATGAAAAACAAAATGGTCTATCCTATGACAGAGCTATCAAAACTTAAATGGGTATGTTGATGCATTGAGAGTCAATACAGGTATTTGTATATAAAAGTTGGAAGTGATAATAGCAAAGGTTTAATGCCTCAATAATTGATTTTAGAAGGGGCTATTCACAAGTCATGTGCAAACCATAATACAGAATAGCTTTTGCTGCTACCCTTTATGAGATAGCTGTAGACATACTCAAAGGGATTCATTTAAAAAGAGGCTAAAACTATAGAAGTTAAGTATTTTTACTGTCAAATTCCCTAGACTTTTGGATAATATCTTGTACATTAAGTTGTAACTGGCTTGATAACACTCAACACTGTTATACACATGAAATATTGAGTCAATAAAATTTAAATGATTCAGATTTTTAAGTGAATAATAATAATAATAGTAATGATAACAATTTACACATGGTAATTACAATAAATGTTTATATTTCAAATTCATAGAGATGATAATGGAATGAAACAAATTGTATTTAAATTATAAAGTTCATTCAATTATAAAGAAATCAGATAGGCATGAAATATACTTTAAAAAATAAAAACTATTTTTCAATATATCATTTAATATCCACCACACAAACAGTCACCTGAAGAAATAGGGATAGCTATTAATGTTAACAGAAATTTGCATTAAAACAAATTGATATGAAAACTTACTTGAGCTTGTGCCTCTCTTGTAACATTGTTCTGCTTAGCACTTGCATTATTTAGAGTAGCAGTCCCAGTCACATTGGTGGGAAGGCGTACATTCGTATTACTATTGTTGTTATTCACCGACTGTGGCTGCTGGCCACGAATTTCACACAGAGCTTCTACTTGATGAAGAAGGTCAGACATATCTTCCAGAGGAGCTGTATCATCTACAATTGCAATAAAGATTTAATAGAAAATACTCAAAATGACAATAGATTTTTGCATTCTTAAAACAGAATTCCCTTGCAACTGTCTCCAAATAAGCATCAAGCTCATATTTTGGGGCTTATAAAAGATCAATTTTCCCATATTCATCTGCTTCTGTTGTAATCTTTGTATTTACACATCCTAATTATCCAACAAAAATAAGGGGGGGGGGGGGGCTGACAGCTTTAAATAGATTCACCAGCCACAAATAAGTTTATTTAATGCTTAAGTAAAAATGAGTTCATTGGTTGATCACTTTCAAACTTTGCTTTTTCTAATTGATTTAGTTGTCAAAAAATAGAAAAGTTAAGAGAATTTAAGTAAATTTGAACAATATGAGACAAACTGTTGTACAGGGAATTTAAAAATAGTGATAAAATCTGAGAAAGTTTTAATTTTGATGGGAGAAGACATCAGGATCTATGGGTTATAGAAGTAACAGCAGATGCTAGTATACAAGTATGTGAAGTCAACTAATTACACTGTAAACTATATAGAAAAGCATATGTTGTACCAATTGCTGATCCAATATAAAAAATAAAAAAAATCAAGAGAAAATTTGGCATCAGCATTTATTAAAGGACAAGAGTAACCAAATCCATAAATCCAGTTTGCTTCCAGTGAATAAAAATAGAAAGTAGTGAAAAAAAAAAAAAAAAGTAAAAATTGTAAACAAATATACAATGAAAACACTGAAATAAACATTCATATCCACAAAAATATAAAAACTAGTAGAAAAAAAAAATTAGCAACACTAACTTTAGAATATCTTGAAACTCAGTGAGCTGTAATTAGAGAAAAACAAATATTTGTAGCAGATGATTATTATGACAGAATTAAGAGATCCTAACTTGAAATTATAAAAGCATACTTTAAAGCAGGTTTATAGACTATATAGCAAAAATCACATTGCATTAATTCATATATTATGAAAAATGTACCAAATAAAAAAGCCATGTCATATATATATATAGATATTTTTTTTTAACTAAGAATCCCTAATAAATAACATTGGAAAAAAATATATTATCAACAATTAGGCTAAACATAAGCAGAGAGAGAGAGACCTGGGTTAAAACTTGGAAATTCTGGTAAGCCTAGTGTTGTAGTAAAGGAAAGAAAAAAAAAAAAACTGTAAACTTATAGTAGCAATAAACGCCTGCAATCGGTTTCTTCTGTCTCTCATCCCCAGCAGTTCAAACGATAGTCCATTGTCAGAGTCCAACGGGCAACATAGAAACAACAAAATGGGGTCACAAATCCAACCTTCACTTCTCACCAGCAAAAACACGTTCGTTCACCAAGCTCAGAAAAAATCCTGCCTCGTAAGCGAAAAAGAACGGCTTTTATTCAATTTTTCTGATTGTCCACACCATTCAGGGGTGGAAAGAACATTAGCATAGATTCTGATACTTAAAGTAGCAGATTTTTGCAAACTACTTTCGGTAATTTTTCTTCAACAGTTCTTTTTCTTGGATCCTACTGACTATTCAGACATGCAACAACGAAAATTCGTAAGTGCATTTTTGTTTCTTGTCCACGTACAGTCTTGTAACTGTCTTGTTTGTTGTATTCCTTTTGCTTTTTTGAACGTTATATGTGCTGGGTAGGGAACGCACCTCTACAATGGGGGACTCTCCTGCACAGCAGCTGGAAGCAACACCTTGTGTGTTGGCATGGGCCACTACAAGGCCAACGAAAAAGAGCCCTGAGCACTTCAGGAAAAATTAGCTCCTTATACTAAGGGGAATGAATTTTTAAGATACCCGAAGCACTTGATGTGGTGTATATCCGCTACCTGGTCCCATACTTTTAGATTGCCCCCAGTGTTATGTATGAAGGTAATCATCCCAGGGCCCTGCAGAAAATTAGCCGGATCCTCTACAGGCAACCCATCCAGAGGTGAACCTAAAAAGAGGCCTCAAGTGAGCCTTCCTCTGGGAAGGAAAAGGTCTCTTTCCAGGATCTATTTGACATATCTTCTGCCCTCTAGGGAAGAGTCTTTTCTTTTTCCTTTATTCGCCCAATGTACTTGGGGAGGGTGAAGATGTTGCCCCACTAGGTGTCAGAGAGGGAGATGGAGAAGATGGTGCCTCTATGGGGGCCTTTTATTGGGAGGGGGATGGAGAAGGTGGAGCTTTAGTAGGGGATGGGGGGAGGCTCCAAGCCTGACAAGCTGGCTACTCGGGTAGACGGCCACTTACATGCCCACGTCTCCTCCCTAGGATGATTGATCCGGTATCTATCGATGAGAACAAACTTGCCAATCAGATCAACCAGGCTACGATCACCCAATGACCTCCTACTAGCTCCCCGTCTCCTGTCTATATCAGGGTCCAAGATGGTATTCCAAACCACCACTAAGTCTAAGCACGATGAATCCACCAGGAACGGCCCTAACTGCTGGTAGGCGCATAAACTGCAACAACCCAAAACAAACTATTGTTCATGGCAATATCAGCCATGATCAGCTGGCTCCCCGCATCAACATGGACAAGGTTCACCCTCACACACAGAGTACATTTAACCAGCAAGGAAACACTTTTAGCCTGTTGATTCCTTTTTGAGCAAAAATTATTACCAGCAATATATTTTGAAGAAAATATTACCATTGAGGTTAATATGTTGTAAAACAAACCAAACCACAGAGAATACTTTTTTTATATATAACTTGTTGGCATTAAATAACCCTTTGAGGTTGATATGTCATAAAACAAAACAAACCATTTACCAAAAGAACTTATCCATCACCATTCAAATTTACATATACCACATATTCACAGGGGGAACCTACAAAAACACCCCATTATATAAAAATTTAAAAAATACGAAATATATAAAAATTTAATGAAACATGAGCAAGTTTCAGTTAAGTTTCTGCTAGTTGGCACAGAAAGCGCCAAACTTCAAGAGTATTACCACTAGCTGTACATGTGGAAGGATCTCTGCTGTGTTGTGTCATTTTTGCCATTATTTTGCAAAATTTTTTTTGTGACACCACGAGTCCAAAAAAATTAAGTGTAAAGCGCAGTGGTGAAAATCTATAACATGATTTTGCTTGATGTAAAGCCGGAAATTTAAAAAAAAAAATAAACATGAAGAAGGCATGAGTAATGGATTTGGTGAGACAGTATGAGCATTCTACATCAACAATAAATAAAAAATTACAAAATTTTTAAAAAAAATTAGTTAACAGTTAAAAAATTTAAAAGTGATAAAGTTAATCTTCAGTATCATAGACTAGGCTAGCAGTTGCTAGGCTAGTTATTGTTGTCTCTCTCTCCTCTGCCAGTTGGCCTATAACTCGTCTGAACTTCATGGTTTAGTACATTTTATTTCTTTACAATAGGTTTTTTCTCTTATTTTATTGTTTATAAACTATATTTCTTGTTTATTCACATGTTTTTGCTTGTAAGAAACCCACATACACAAAAATAAGAGTGAGTTTTAGGAAAATAAGGGTGATTTTTAGGGGGCCTAGCACAGATCAGAAATATTTCCATTAATTTCAATGAGGAAAATTGATTTGAGATACAAGTTTTTTGAGTTACAAGCTCAGTCTTGGAACAAATTAAACTTGAATATCAAGGCATTAATGTATCGGTAAAACATACAAAGAAAACATACCACAGTAGATTTTCTGTTCCCATAAAATGTATCTCTCTTGAATGATAAAGACGCCACAAAATTATAGATAATAAATATAAAACGAGACACTTGAAAAATTGTTTTAAGCAGTTCTTACCAAAAGCACATTTATATTTTCATAAAAAAATACCTTTCAAGTTTATATGAATCAATGTTGTTTTGTTTAACTATATTTTTTAAATTTCTTTATTAGGGTCTCTCAATCTAATAATGATTTAAAAGAGTAATCAAGTCCATGTCATTTCATCAGAAAAAGTAGTAAGCCACATTCAAAAACTGGTCTCTGGTGTTACCGCTTTCATTGTTTGCCCTTGGAAAGGTACAGATATTAGTAATTTTGACTATGGTCTTGTCACTCCAAAAGGCAACTAGCATTATTCTCTAAAATGAGTAAGTACTTATGACAATTATTAAAAAGAACCCACATCTCTAATATATCTAAAACTACACACTAATAACTTTCTAAAATACTTCCATCAATTTCAAACAGCTTTAAGCACTTTGAGTTAATAGAAAAATTATATATACTTATACTGTATATCTCAAAGCAAAACATCAAGACATATTCAACTTTCATTGGTAGAAAAATTAATCATTACTACAACAGGAATTGGACAAAAAACTCTCCACAAAAAATTGCTTTGGTACATTATTTAGAACAAAAGATGATATCTGTGAGAGCTTATATTTTCGGGTTTGGTGAAAAATCTTAACTTATATTGTGTCAATGTTTATGGTATTTTTGCTATTTAAACTTCAAAAATCACACACACATATATATATATATATATATATATATATATATATAAAAATGCATGTTATCAAGTTCTTATTTTCTTTATGAGAAAGGTTTTGCACTTAACTAAAATAAACCTATAACTGCAGGAATTATTTCCATACACCACATTTTAATTTGATTTGATAGTTAACAAGCTTGTCTCATTATATCAACTACAACTGAAAATTGCAAGATTGTGTGCTCTATACGTGCATCTTTATGCTACATCAAAGATACGCTTGGCTTAGTAAATCACTTTTTAAAGTTTTTAATGTACACCAAAAAGATGAAAGTGTTTAAAAAGTTTTAATGCTTAACTACAAAAATATTTATTTCATGTATTATCATGCTTTATGAACAAAAAATTTTCATTTTTCTTTTTTTACTTAAATAAATCTGTTCTTATAAGTAAATCCTAAGGAGAGCAAGAAAAATTAGACAATTTATTGTAATTATAAAATGTAAATATTTTAAAAAATTGTCTACTATTGAAGATAAATAAAACAAAAATTATGCAATAAAAAAATTCCTGCATTTAAATTCTTGGGGAAAAATAAATTCATCTAAAAATTAAATTCTAATTTTTATTAACTTTTTAAAAACACACAAAAATAATATGAATAGTTCAAAAATTCTTTAATGCAATGAAGAATTTTTAAACGATTTTTTAACTATTATTATTATAATTAAATAAAATTAAAAAAAAAGAAATGAAAATTCTTGTAAAAATACATTATTCATCGAAAAAGTTTTATTTCTTCAGACAGTAATGTCCTTAATATAACTTATTTACAAAAGCAAGTAAAGGCTTACATTAAATAATGTCATAGTATTTAATACATTTTTTTATTTTTTTTTACAATCCAGAGCAGATTTTCGATGAAACAGGTAACCGTTTTACAAAAGTAAAAAAAAAACCCACTCTTAAAAAAATTTAATTTCTCGAAATTATGAAAATATATAACGGTGGAAACATGTAAAAAAAAATATTTTTTTTACCAAGATTTTCTAAAAAAAAAAAAAAATTTCCAAAATAATAAAAAATACTTTGGTCTTTCCTCAAACATTTTGATGACAAAACTTTGTTTTCGTTGAGTTATGTGCCTTTTTTTTATCATGCTATGCTGCTTTTTTACGCGACCAAGTGGAGGTAGCTAAAACTGGTACCTCCACTTTTTCGCGGAAACTTATTTAATTGCAGTTGTAATTTTTTTGTTTTTGTTTTGAATTTGATAGTTGTTATAGGTCACGATAAATCAGCTCAGCATGATTTTTCCGCTTGAGCTATATTTTAATTTACTTTATTTTTATGAAAATTAGATCGTTTTTGTTTTTTTTTGTTGGAAAGATGTTAGTTTTTTTAATTTACAGGGTGGCCCCAAAGTCTTATCAGCCTAATAAAATAGGTCATTTTTTAAATAGAAAATTTAAAAAAATAGATTTATTTTAAATTAAAAGTAAATTTAGGCCCGACATTTCAAGGTAAAGAAAGAAAGATGGCTATTATTGCCAAAAAAAATAAATAAATAAAAGACAGATTCCTCCCAATTTCTCAAATAATTTAGAGAAGAAATTAAAAATCTTAAAGCAAAACCCGGAGCTATCATTTCAAAAATAATTGATTGCACTTCCAATTTTTTGTTGTGTTTTAATTTCATTTGTTTGGAGAACATAGCAGTTCCACAACACCTGTAGTGTGTAATTTAAATAAAACTGAACATTTCAATTAATTTTATTATGAGAGAATCAGTAAATGTAAAAATAATATGTAATTATTTTAAACATGAGAAAGATTAAAGAATATTTCTTTTCCTCCTAAGCCATACTTTTTTTCGTACTTGAATGCTACTCTCCTCCCTTGGCGAAATGGCAAATTCCATTTTTTATGGAATAAGGATTAAAGAGTAACTGGCATTTTTATTTTAAGTTTTCTTCAACACACAACAAATAAAAAAAATAAAAAAATAAAATAAACTAGTACCACTATATAACTTTTTGTCCAACGTCAAATCAGGATCACAAAATATTGCTGGGACACTAATAAAAGAAGAAGACTTGTACGAGTTATGATGGTGGATTGTTTTGAAACAGATTGAGAAACAAATTCAACTGAATTAGAAAAAAAAAATGGCTCTATACTTCATGTCTTAGTTTTTCACTTCTGATAATTTTCCAAACTAGAAAATACAACAATAACGAAGGAACAGAGTACTGACTGAGAACTGCAAAAAAAAAAAAAAATGTTTACACAATTTTTATACAGCCACAGGTATGATTTTTTTTCATAAAAGCCTGTGTGAAGATACACTGAAAAAAGAAAATACTGCACAGTTGGAAAAGAAGAATTAAATTAATTAAAAAACCTAAGTTGCAATCATTATGTTATTGCTAGAACACACAAAATAGGAACTACAAAAAGTATACTTTTAAATAATTCATTTTAAAGTACAAACTGATTGCGTGTTTCATTAACAATACGTTTTAAATTTAGAAATTCTTTTAAACCACTAACTTAAGTAAAAGTGAAAACGAATTTTTAGTTTTAAAAATAAGATTAAAAGAGATTCGCAAGTTCACGATGAAAAATATTTTCTTACAAAATTATGCACAAAATACTAAAAAAATTACTTAAAACAAGAATAATTGCAAGTTCTCCAAGGCCAATAAAATTAAAAAGTGATCCCCTACTTTATGACCATTAACAAAACATTCCGTTCAAAAACACTTCCATGGAAATAAAAATCTTTTATCGTATTTTTTGTTTTTTTAAGATATGTTTTACCAACAATGCTGACATATTTTTATTTTTATCTGCTGACAAATAAGAACATCCTAATGATATTTTGTTTATTATGATTAACATTTGAACCATGAACTATGGATGTCCATGCAAAGTGTAAAAAAAAAAAAAAAAAGAAGCTGAATAGGATTTGATTTGGAATGATAAACAATTTAAACTTATAGTTTAAAATATCTACAGCGGTAAACGAAAGTACTGATAAGTCAATTCAATATATCCTTTACAAATATTCAGTCAGGTTATTCGATATTCAAAAAAAGTTAAAAGACAAAAAGAAGTGTAAACATACCTGAACTATTCGCCATGATACCATTCAATGACTTTCAATAATGGATTAACGGTGGCGCAAAAAAGATAGTTCCTTGTTAATAAATATCTCTAACCACTAAGAAAAAACTCATCGATAATTCAGCTGAGCGTAAATTATTTATTAAATAATTACATCGGAAACATTTTTTCTGCTTTAAGTAATAATAATTTTGTGCAGATTTATAGCCTTTCTGATTTCAATTCATGCTTAAAAAATCCTGACAATATAACAATTTTAAAAAGGTACTTGCTTGTGAGTATTTTAAGCTCAGTAATAAATAAAATACGGATTGAAAGACTTTTTAGTTTTTTTTCATGAGTATTTATCACAGTTAATATTAACTTAAAAAAATCTAAAATATTTCCAAAAAAAGTGTTAGTTAAGACACCGTGACTAAACAGTATAATTTTTGTAGAAATGAGAACGGAGTTTATGTCGTTAAAACACAAAAAATAAATTCAAATCTTCCCCCTCTCCAAAAACATGGGGACTTTTTCGTTTGTTAGCACCAACAAAACCTAGTACGATTTATAAATAATCGAAGTAAATAAGAAAAAAATCGTGGATAAAAAAGACTTATAAAGAAAGAATGTTGCATCTTTTTCGTTAGTCAACTCCACGCAAACCTTAAACTTGGAAAAACTAAGTTAATTTTGAAGTAGTTAGGAAAATTTTAGTCTCGTAAAGTAAAGACGAACGAAAAAAAAACAAATAAATGCAAATGTTAATTATTTTTTGTCTTCTAAAACTTTTGGCAGCATCAGCCTCTTCTTCGAGTAAAGAATCTGATTGATTTAAATTTACTTTATTGATCTCAAACTAACGAAAAAGAAAAACAAGACTGACCGTTCGGATAAAAAGTTGAAACTAAAAGTTTGAATATCAAATTGTTAAAAAAATAATAATTGACCACAAACTAATACCACGAATAGATGCTGTCAGCAAAAATTTAATAAACGAAAATACCACCTTCACCCCTTTTCAGGCTTCCGTACTTGAAAATTATAGACGTACGGTTAGTTACCGTTAGTAGTTGAAAGTTGAGCACTAATGGAAAAAAATTGATCTGGTGTTTTAATTTTAAGTTAAACTGTGTAGAGTGGCCAGTGAAGGCATAAAATGTAAATAAATAGAATTGTAATGTAAGCTAAGCAGTAAGTAAGTAAGTAGTTTAACTTTTTCATGAGATTTTTTTTTAAAGTTCTGATTTTTATTTTTATTGTTAAAACATCATTTGATCATAAAATTAAAAATGATGTTTTTAGTAAGAAAAGTTGATAAGATGTATTTATTACGTTTGTGTTTCGTATATAGTTTTCTAAAAATAACAAAAATGTTTGAT
This sequence comes from Acanthosepion esculentum, assembly GCA_964036315.1. NCBI lineage: Eukaryota > Metazoa > Mollusca > Cephalopoda > Sepiida > Sepiidae > Acanthosepion > Acanthosepion esculentum. The sequence continues at coordinate 61,961,655 of OZ038489.1, read as the reverse complement.
TTTTATTTTTTAGTAGTAGTTTTGTGCTGTCAAAATAAAATTTAGGTCATATGTTGGCAAATTCCACTGTGCGTGGCTTTTTTTTTGTGACAACCATAAAGGCACTTTTTTTTTGTCATAAATCTAACAAGCATTTTAATTCAGTATTATTATTACCATATGTTTCTGTAGAAGGCACATTATTAACATCAATTAATCAGTTTCAGATATATCACTATTGAGTGGATACCAAAATTTCATCAACTTGATTTATGGAGAAAGATAAAAGCTACACAGTACATAAAATATATATCAAAGGATTAATCTGCAAAGTTTCAGCTTTTAAGAATGTAGACTAGAGTTAAGTTATTATAAATGTTATGCTCTTCAAGAAACAAGACCATGTAAGAGACAACATATCAAGTAGCAGCTAACCATTCTGGATAACAGTTCGTGTGAAAAAAAAAAGTATCAGTTGAAGTAGTAAGAGTATAGGATATAAACTCCTATATTTTATGGCCAATAAGTGAAGCACAAACAAGAGATGCCTATAAATAAATCTTACTAAATTCAGCAGATACAAAACCTTTTTTACAAACAGAGCTCCAAATTAAATAAGTGGTTCCTGGAACCTGATTGGATAGGACAAGTCACATATGACTTTCTACAATATCCATGCAGTTGAACTCAAAATGACCTGGGAAAAGTTTGAGGTTCAGATTACTGTGTACATTCCTGCACAAAACTCGGATAGTGATTCAGACCTGCCAGGAAAAGACAAGGAAAGTCAATGATAGATCTTCAGCGAACAAGGCCCTGCTTTGATCAACAGCATAGACGCACATTACCATGACGTGTCAGCGATGATTTTCTTTCTTTTTTTTATGCTGAAAAACATACGAAAGCATGATGAAAGTGAGTCCTGTCTCTCTCTCTCTCACCTTATTTAAAATTACTGCTATTGCATACAATCAGTCAGCAGTCACACACATTTCAATAGTGTGTGCTTCACACACACATTGATATACATACCATTTGATTTCCTGCAACAAAAACACTTTGAAACTTTGCAGACTCACTTGCAACAAATCATTTCAAACAAACAATCGAACTATTGGTCTCTTCATGGCCACAACAACAAACATTGAATTTTAATGTAAATATATGTATAAATGTATAAATGTTATTATCATATTTAACTTGGTTTTCTTTTTCTTCAAAGATCATTTCTCTGCATTGTTTATAATTTTGAGTTGTATTTGTGGGCACAACACTCAGATTTTATCTTTCCACCTAAAATTTGTATAGACAAGAGGAATCATTAAGAAATCTTACTGTGTTTAGTCTATTTCCTGTTGAACAAAAATTGTCTTCAAAAAAGAAACTTGTAAAATCAACTGAAAAATTTGTGGATTATAAAAAAAATTTGCACTTCATCTGCTTTCATCTTTCCATTTTCTTTGTGGACAAGTTAGTTATTTTTACAAGGCCAAATTTTCACCCCTTCAATCTTCAACGGATACTTTTAAGCTATTTTGAAGGTTTGATTTCTAGATTAAAAGTTACTGTTAACATTTTTATTCAAAAAACAGATTTTAAAATCATTCCATTCCAAGCAGTGATAAGCCACTCAGGCATAAGGCGATTACTGAACAGAGTCAGCGTGTGCTGCCCTGACTACACCCACCATTAGTTGGGGGCAAACCTGCAGGTGGGCCCCAAAAGGGTGGGTTTAGGCAGTGTTTTGTGGCCCTCCACCATTTTATCAACATTTACTTTTTTCCACCTCCATTACATTGTCAATCACCAACTAAAAATAGATACACTATGTATATTATAGTTACTAATAATCATTGTGTATCTGTTTTTTTATATTTTGTGTGTATCCTAAATTTCATGAATGTTAAAAGCACATGTAAATGGTTTAACAAATAATGCGAACTATGCTTTTCCAGATGATTTTTTTTAAATTCACAAAAAATCATCTAATGAATTTTAAAGTTTTCAGAACTTATGTAATAAAATACAAGGATTCTTTTAGATGAATTTCCAGTTACAATTCTCAACTTTTTTTTTTTTTTGGCTTCGACTATCATTATCGTAAGGAACGTTTTTATTAAAAATGTTCCTTAGGATAGTTACCTAAAAAAATTCTTATAGGTAAGAACTTTTTTTTTTTTAATATTTTTTAAAAGATAATTTAATCAAGATTTATGTTTCATTTACCTTTTTTCTCAAAAATTGGTATTTCAATATAAAATGGAAATATTGGTACACTTTTTTAAAATGGGAAAATTGAAGTAGATATTTGTCTTTTTAGGCAATTTCTCTTAAGCCTTAGTCTTATCTTATTTGTTTCTTTTTTTCTTTTATAAATGTAAAAGAAAGAAAAATATTCACTTTAAATTTTATAGGGATTTATTTTTTTTATGGTCAATTTTTTTTTTAAAATTGACCATAAAAAATAAATCCCTATAAAATTTTTTAAAATTATTTCACTTTGTGCAAAAAAATGATTGGGATCAACAATGTTGAATATGACAAATGTAAACAAAAGTAGAAAATATCCAATTACAAATAGATAAAAATTATTTTTTTTAAATGGAAAACAAATCCAGTATACCAAAATAGAAAGGAGCTTAAGACAAGGATGTCTTCTCATCAAACTTAATCAACCTTTACAGCAAGGCAATCCTTAGATAAATAGAAGTCCTACTAGGATTTATTATTGGTGGACACAATCTTAACATAATATATGCAGATAACATAATAATGAAATTTTAACTAAGTCAAAACTTTATACATTCATTACTATTTTCTTATGTTCAACATATCTATAAATGTTGTTCCAATGCTAGCTTCATGTAGTTATGTTTTATAATATTAAATTAAATGGTGATAGGGAATACTAATGCACTGTGAGCATTCTTTGTCACACCCCTCGCTCTCAGTAGGTCATTTATTCCTCACATGCAAGTGAACTTTTCTCAGTATCCAAGTTCCCAGCTTAACTCACAACAATTCTGACAAGTTCTTTTGATTTGATTTCTGGGTAGATGACATATGTTCATTGTGCTTTTATTTTATTTCTGGGATTATTTGTCTCTTCTTTAAGGGTGTTGGAGGTAAATGTTATCTAGGTTGACATTATCCACTTGATATTCAGGGATCTGAACCTTATCCTGAGAAGACTATCTCATCAGCAGGTATATAATATCAGGGCTATTGTAATGCCATTTTGTGAATTAGATCATTCAATAGTTTCAGGTGGAGTCTCTCAATGACATGATAAAGTATACAGTTACAGCTGGATTTCCAGTCAGTTCAATCCAGGTACTATTTGTGGCTGCTTCACTACCTGATCTTCATCTTTTCTAGTATCTCAATATATTTATCCATGTCTACAACAAAATCAAACTGAAGAATTAAACCCAGCCCCATAAAAACAGGAGTAGATCCCAAGGTTTAACATCTCCTATGCCAATGTGAGAGGTCTACAATCCAACTTTCCTGAAGTTGAACTCCATTTTTATGAGATCAAACCTAACCTCATTTTCCTGTCTAAAACTGGTGTCTGTCAGTCTCTCTCAGTGCAGGAAGTCAAAATCCTAGGTTACTTGCCCCTAATAGAACCTTAAAATTGTCATGTACTGGGTACTTTTATTAAGGACAGGTTCCTATATGCCAGAGATTCCTAAAACGACCTTTAATTCACATTCTTATGCTTTTGTGTGGCCTTCATTCATAGTGTGTCTTTCAATTTCACTATAATCCACAATATGATGGAATTGTAATGACTGACAAAATAGCTAACAAGATTGATGATACAGTCTCTGATCATCACTCAACTAGCATTCATAAATGTTGTGATTTCAATATTCACCATGAGGAATAATTAATCTATTCAAACAAAACTGATGAAGTAGACAGACTCCTTCATTACTTACAAACTGACCCAGATTGTAAAATAAAATAAAAACCTTAAAATAAAAGAACCCTAACCTATAAGAATTAAAATAAAAAACCTAACTCCTAACCCCAAACTTAATCCTAATCCTTTGTAAACAGCATGATTATGTAAAAAATAAAATTTCAAAATAAAAAAAGCCTTAAATGAAATAAGGTTTTATTGTATTATTTAATTTGTTTTTTTTTTAATTTGTCCACTTTTCCACACAGAAAGAAAGGGTTTTCTGTTAAAAATAAAGCAACACTTGACATTGTTCTGTTATAAATAAACTACACTTATCAAAAAAAAAAATATCATCCACATCATTGCTTTATGATAGTGCGCAGTAATTTAGATGAGTAACAGTAGTAAAAGCAGTAAATAGGCCAAAACGTTATGATTGCATGACGGAAGTGATCTGCAGTGAATCTAATTACACAAAGCTGGTAATGGTGGGCAAATGACTGCAAGTGAGTCCGAATTTTTCTTGTCGATAACTCCAAAACAGTAGGTTTTATCATAATTTAATTATTATTTTGAGTTCAGCATGTACATTTACATGGAAATATGACAATTTCTGAAAATTTTTATAGATATTTAGCACAGGCATTAAAAAGCAAATTTACCAAAAATTATTTACTGTGATTTATTTTGGATCTCTGGAAGCATTACAATTGGATGTACTTTCTAATAAATAAGCTTTGGAAATCATCAGAATTCTTGATATGAAGGTGTTTACCTAACTGCCCCCACTAACACTTGATGGAAATTGTTCAGTTCTCTTTTTGGGATGCCTTATGAAGATTTTTTTAAGCTTTTTTTTTTTTTTTTGCTTAGATGTAGGAAAAGGCTGAAAGTAAGGGGCACTATTCTATCATAACTCATCTAGCGAAACAAGCCAGCTAACCATTGCACCACATTGAAGTGCCCTTTAGGATGCCTTATGTATCAAGGATTGTCCCCGAACATATCTCTTTAAATGCAGCTTGTTGCAGAACATATATCAGGAAATGAACTTGGGTTAATTTGTGACACTATAGTTGAAAGGAATGTGACACTGGTAGTTGGAATTATGAATTAAAAAGAGCTTGTGTAAAAAACCTGCATAGAATTGGACCATTGGAAGGTTTGAAAACCATTAAACAAGAAAACATTGGAGTGAAGAAGCAGAAATTGAAATATGAAGCCAATGAAAGAATGAAACTTTTTTTTTTTCTTTCTGATAAACAGAAACGTACATAATGATTGTTATAAATACAGAGGCTGGAATGTGAAACAGTAAAAGAAATTTTGTTTTGCCAATTTGAAATAAATAAATTTTGTTTTGATAAAGAACAGACAGTTGTCACAAGAGATATTTAGGTTATATTAGAATTCAGCAAAAAAGGAGAAATTCTTTTTGTCGACTATTTTGTTAAATGAATATCATTCAAGGTCAGGAAACAAATGTTAGTAAAGCAACAAAATGTAAATAAAAGATGGAATGTGGAGGCCAAAATATGGTTTGGAGAAATGTAAATAATTTGATGTGTGTTTTGAAAATGGACAAAAGAATTGTTTGAGGTCAGGATTTTGTACATTGACAACCAGAAGAAATTGCTGATTTGAAATAAAATTTATTAAAGAGAAAATTATTATTTGGGAAAAGAAAGGAATTTCTAAAAACAGAGAAAATTCTTTGCTGATTTGAAATAAATTTTTGAACTCAAAAATTTATTAATGTAAACCATAAATGTTGAGTAAGAGAACTGTAAAATCAAATTTTATTGTTTTTGAATACCAGACCGCCTTGTTTTAGGGTCGATGTCACGACCCCAGGGTTGTAGAAAATAATTAATTGATTGCGTAATGAGCTTTGACGGGTAGTGAGAGTTAGGTGAGAATCACATAAGCCAAACGATCTGTTGAAGCCAGCTGCCATTGGAGAAGGCTGGGATGGATGATGAATCAACAGCAGCAAGAAAGCTGTTGAACCCATGTGAGTTGCTATCAAAGTCCTGCTGACCTAACACTTCTTGTGACTGCTTAACCTGTTCCAAGTTTTAGAAGCAAGAGTGTCACAATATAGAGTCAAATGGGGAGGTTTAATTTTGTTGTATCAACAATTATATATACCTTTTGAACATCAATCAACCAGTGGCCTTCTTCATTATTGGCTATGAGATTTGTTTTCACCAGCTGATGGATTCTTGTTCTTTTTCATAACACAGTTCTGCCAACTCAGTTCAGCACTTAAATGCAGACAGAAATTTAATCTTTACTGCACTGTGATCAAAGAAAACAATGTGAGCAAACAAAAGAACAAAGCAGTCAACAGATAACCATCAGTTGACCAGCACCAGTACTGACCAGCATGGGAGAGACCCTGGATCAAGCTGGGCCAGCTGCATTATAAATTTCTGCCTTGGAGCCAAAAGGCCATGAAGCAATAAAATATTTACTATGCTTAGCTTATTTTGGTACAAGGCCACAAATAAAGAGTAAAATCACTACTCAGTAGTAAAGGTTAACAAAGCTGCTCAATAACCACTGCCCCATGCCAATGCTCCCAATTTTTTAATATAAATGGGCAAGCTAATCAAATACTACGCTTTGCCCATAAATGTAAGCCATTACTATATAGTATTATGAGTTATAATATATTTACATATTCAAAAAATATGAGAAAGAACCTGACTGTATGCAAATTTTGATGTACATATTTTCTCAAATTCATGTTTAGCAAATGAGCATATTACCTTGTTTTACTTCTTACAAAAATTCTTTTTCTCACTAAATTTTCTTAATTTCTTCAAAACGTTTTATTTATGAGAGAATAATTGTAACATATTTTTTCTTCAAGACTTGGAATTATTTAGCTTGATTGATTATTTTTCTACAGCCTCTCAATATTTTGCAGATTACTTTAAGCCTGAAAATATTTTTAGATGGTAAGAATTTTTTTTTTGAGATAATAATGATTTAGTGATACAAGTCTTACTAATTAACCCGTAGCTGGGAGGAGAGGTAGATTCATGCTTTTCACAAAGGTATTTGTGCATAAGTGAATATAGCAAACCTGATTAACAATTCCAAGCCATTATTCATTATACTACGTGCACATCCAATTTTACAGCACGTGGTATTCCCAAGTGGTCACCCATCAAGCTACTGAACAGGCTCAATGTTACTTAACATATTAGAATTATTTAGCATGAATATTTTTCTGTATAATATTCTTTAAAGAAGACAAAAAAAATTTGGAGATGAAGAACGCTGCAATCACATCAACTTTCAGCAATATGCCTGCCTTTTGTTTGATTAACTCACAGCTCTACATCATACAACTGAATGTAGCCTTTTAATGAAAAACATTTTATCATAAAAATAATAATTTCTTTGTTTCATTTTGACATTACCACAGGAAACAGTTTTTGAAAAAAAAAGAGGCCTCAGCAACTTTTGGAAACAGAAGAATTAGGAAACAACAAACCTTTGCAACATCTCCAAACTTTATCAGACAATTATTTAGAAGATCGTATTTTATACCAGGTATTCTTTTAAATGATTCCAAAAGAGGTACAGATTTATTTGATAACCATGAAAGAAGAACAACCTGCAAATGAATTATCTGAAATAGCAGACAGATTAATGGATGCATTGTTACAGAAACAATTTTGAGCCTGCAATGTTCAAAAAATGATATTATGGTGCAACTAATTGCTAAACAACAAAAGCTTGTGCTCCACATTGTGGAGCTGAGTGCACAGATGAACCAACTAGCAAAACTCTTTCACAACAGTTCTTCTGAAGGTGGACAACAGTTTAGAAGTAAATCAAAGTCATGTGATGATATTTGTTGGAATCACAAGAAATTCAGCAAGCATGAATCTAAAAGTATCACTCTCAGCAAATATAAATTTCAGGGAAATGATTAAGCCAACAGTTTTCATCAATGGAGAATGTTGGAGTTTCTAAACTCAGTCAACTTTTCCACATAACAGACAGTAGCTCTAAACTAAGAGTTTTTTTTTATTCCTAAGTTTGCCTAGTTTTAACAAAAATCGATTCATGGCTTCCCATATCAATCCCATAATAAACTCCACAGTAATACATTTTTTATTATTTTGAAGTGATTTGATAATGGATAAAAGTATGAAGATTAATGTCACTAACTACTAATTGAACATGCTGCTGACTTCACCTTATTTTTACGTCCAGTTGTTTTATCCAGATGCATTTCTTCATGCAGTTTATAGTCAAAACCTAATAATAGATCAGTGAAATCTGTGATTATGAAAGTCCATTGGAACACCATTCTTAAATATGGTATTTTGCTTTCTGGATTTGCTTGACCTCAATAGCATATTTTCACTACTCATGTAGTAGAGATGAAGATGGTTGTTGAGTTGGAATATGGTAAAATGGAAATGCTAGCACCTCCTGTATCTATAATAAAACCTATTTTAATAGATACTATCCAAACAGAGACTTTTGAATTTGGTGAATCTGAAGGAGGTAATTAATTTTTCAAACCACTGGGAGTAGGGAAAAGTGGGCAGGAATTTGCTAACATTTGTAAGTTAGTCTTTTCCTGGGGTTATTTGCACCAAACTTGCTGGTTTTGGCTTGGTTGTCATAATAAAGATTGATTCCAGGTACTTCAGTTTTTAAACTACAGGTCCCAAAGAAAAACTGCCAAAAATAAAATCTAAAATAAGATTTAAAAATTGTGGACATAGTAGATAAAAGATCATGAGGTATAAAAAGAATTTTCAGACAATATTTGGCTTAAATAAATTAAAATGCTTCAAGTTACTTTATCCTAAAAACAGATAAATACAAGAAATTGCAACAGGTCATGGTCAGTCAAATCAATATGCTAATTTGTCTACACAGATATATGCCTAGTAACTCCCTTTACTTAAAGAGGTAAGTGAAATGGCCAAAGATGAAAAGTTTATTTGACAACTGAAACTACATGCTGGCCTCTTCAAGTCATTGTGCATGCACTTTTTCTTTTGTATACTGTGAACAAAGATGAAAAAATATGAACTTTGTCTATGTCATACACATGTCCATTTTTATGAATATTTACAGGAAAATGTACATCCGCATAAAATCAACTTACAACTTTGCATACAAAAAAAAATTTATAAAATTAAATCATTTACAAAGTAAATAAATTTTAACACAATTATTAGAAATGTATTAACTATGTTATACATATGACTACTTACCAATGAAACTATACTTCTTTGTACCTAAAATTAACAATGACAACAAAATATTAAAATTTAAGTACAAAATTAGGAGAGCATTTTTATTATCTTTTAAATAATGTTGTTTTTCATGAAAATAAAAACAATGACGAATCTAGTTTATAGTATAATCTACTTTAGAGTAAATTTTTTATTGTAATCAGTTTATTTTAATATTTCACTCATTTGTTAGGCTGCTTCATCAGAATGAAGTAAATTTACATATTTTTTTTTTCCTTTTGTGTTCAGTAATATTAAATTTCATCCATTGCAATGATTTTCATGTTCTGCACATTCTCCATCAATCATGAATTCAATTTACATAATGTCTATTTTTTTTAAATCATTGCAACATAAAAACCAAGACAATAGCTGCATATAGGTAAGTATAGAAGACAATGTATTAAAAATATATACACATGACAGTATAAAGCATGTACAAGAAGCAATGCAATAAATACATATTTAAGACAATGTTATAAATGCACACATAAAAAAATGTAACAATATGTGAAAGCATTACTGGAAAGTACACTGAATGCATAGGCTTAAAAATCTGTTAATAAAATATTTATATTTATATTTTGTTAAAAAATATTTTGTTGCCTTATTTTTGTGCATGCATAATGCTATGCAACTAACTTTCTGTAACCTACTGTGAGGGAATTAAAGGTTTTGGAATAAAAAAAAGTGGGAGTTTGTAATTAAAACCAATGTTCACTATACTAAACTTTGCTGTCAACCTTGGCTTCTTGTTACCATTTCTCTTTTTTTTATTAATGACTCCCATATAATATTTATATCTATGCTAGGCCAACCATATGTGCTGATTCCTTCAGACATCTGATTCTTCAGTGTTGTTCTCCGTCTAGTATTTTTACTATCTTTCACAAGGGCTGGTGACCAATATTTGCTCTCTATAGATAAGCCATGCACAATTTCATTGTCTCACATCTAATCAGCTCATTTTTTTCTGTTTTTGTTTTTTTATGTTCCTTCAATTTTTTCTTTAGGGGTTGACTATTTTTAATTTTGTATTCTTTGCTACAACTGTAAGGAATGGAATACACACAGTTCTTTATCATGTTTTTACTTAGAGATGTCTCTGTAAAGTTGAACTGTTTCTGAATATTGTTCTGATGTTGCATGGCCTGCAGATCCTCTGAATCCTTTCTGACATGCCATAACATAAGTGGTAGCAGAGGGAGCCAAGCTTGGCGGCAAGGCTGCATTAACAGCAGTGGAAAAGGAGGCAATAAGAACATTAGATGTAAGACTTTAGTTTCAGGATTATCCCACATGACAATAGCCTAGAGGATTAAAGCATTGGATTATAAATTTAGTGGCATAGTAATTATGAGTTCAGTCTCTGGAATCAAACTCAGTGGAAACAAGACTAGGAATAACTGAACAGTACTAAAAAGAACAAGGTGAGATATCCTTAGACCTGGACAATGAAGTGAAAACAGTCTAGTTCCTTAGATTAAATAAAGGATTCAGTTTGAAATTCCCTGGAGGTTACATAAATCTATAGACACCTAAAAAAGAAAGAGCCAAAACATGATAGTAACAAAAGTTAGTCCAACTGTAATAATGATAAATAATTTAAACAAGGAACATGTTTGGGGTGCTTACTTTTCTATTTATATTACTGTGCTATGTTCTATTTAAGTAAAATGTTGGTGACACCTTTTAAGAACAAGTAGTCAATGTGAATTTATTACTTAAAATGTATACAGTTGTTAAAATTATAAAAAAGGGGGATAACAAACAAGTAAACACCAACAATTTAAGGTTTTAAATATGGAGCCCTATTAATTTATTTTATTTAATTAAAACTCGTTAGCTTAATTCTTTAAGTCCTTAATGTGGTATATTCTTTTTTCAAACTTTCAAACTGCTCCAGACTTTCTGAAAAAACACGAAAAATACATTTAAATGCCTTCTTTGAACTTAAATTTTGGTTCTATTTGAAATAGATATAGCATGATGAAAAAAGGCCCCAAACTTGATAAAAACAAAGTTTTATTGTAAAAATATTTATGTTATTATTAAGAGGAAAAGCCTGTTGCGGACACCCTGGAGGGGGGCGCGATGGCCCGGGCGCCCCCGTGTCGTATGTGAACAATGTCACAGGGATCCTGCCACACTTTTACTTTGTGATCTGACGAGGTGAAATAATATGGACAACAGAACGAAGATGTGTATGAATTAAGCAGGGGTTTATTACATGAAGGAGAATAGGATGTATATTGGCAATGCCGGCGGTTGGTGGTTGCTCCAGTGGGGTCGACGGTTAATGAAGTGAGGCTGCTCTGGTCGTGTCGACGGGGTTGCAGATTGTTGATGAGTGAGGTTGCTCCGGTCGTGTCAACAGTTGGAAGTTGATGATTGCGTGGCTGCTCCGGTCGTGTCGACAGTTGGAGGTTGATGATGACGTGCGGGCAGCAGGAGTGGCATGCCGAGAGTCAGAAGTGTAGAGTGAGAGTGTGTGTGTTCCAACTCACGTCCAGTTGGCAGACGAAAAAAAATAGAGCGTAACTTAATGCACCGACCGATTAGTACCGACCGTGTCAGAGCTGACCGGCCAGTTCTGTGGATTTACTTGACCTCCCACAGGGCCAGGTTGTGACACAAGGTCGGTTTTTAATGTGGGAAGGGAGGTTTTAATGTGGGAAGGGAGTTTTCACCCGGGGCGCAGTGCTTTGGCTTGAGCTGGTCTTAGCTTGTCCAAGCTGGTCAAAGCTGGTCACAGCTAGTCATGGCTGGTCATAGCTTGTCAGAGCTATCATAGCTAGTCAGACGTAGCCGCGATACTACCAGCGCAGGGAGACCCTGTAGTCGAATCCCTGCGACCGGCCTGTATCAGAGATCGAATCCCAGCCAAAAGGCGATCGTCCAGCGAGTAATCTGAGAACAGATACTACACCGTGATCTTAGCCTTTTGATTTGCTTGACCTCCCACAGGGCCAGGTTGTGACACAAGGTCGGGGTTTAACGTGGGAAGGGAAGGGAAGGGGAATGGACCCGAGTTTTCACCCGGGCCGCAGTGCTTTGGCTTTAGCTGGTCTTAGCTTGTCCAAGCTGGTCATTGCTAGTTAGACGTTCCTGGCTGTTAATAGCTGTTTTTTAGCTGGTCATAGCTTGTCCAAGCTGGTCATAGCTAGTCAGACGTAGCGCAGGGAGACCCCGTAGTCGAATCCCTGCGACCGGCCTGTATCAGAGATCGAATCCCTGCCAAAAGGCGATCGTCCAGCGAGTAATCTGAGAACAGATACTACACCGTGATCTTAGCCTTGAAGCCGAGAAGCGTGGATTTACTTGACCTCCCACAGGGCCAGGTTGTGACACAAGGTCGGGGTTTAACTTGGGAAGGGAGGGGGAATGGACCCGAGTTTTCACCCGGGCCGCAGTGCTTTGGCTTTAGCTGGTCTTAGCTTGTCCATGCTGGTCTTTAGCTGGTCATAGCTAGACGTAGCTGCGATACTACCAGCGCAGGGACGAATCCCTGCGACCGGCCTGTATCAGAGATCGAATCTCAGCAAAAGGCGATCGTCCAGCGAGTAATCTGAGAACAGATACTACACCGTGATCTTAATATTCGTTATAAAATAACAAAATGTGCCACGAGGGCGAAGTTGGGGGAGGGGGAAAAGGAGTGGTCTTCTCTAGTCTTAACTCATAACTAGCTAGACGCTCTCATGGACCCAATCGTACTGACAATAATCCTTTCACCATAATACCACATTTGTAACAGAATCTCTCGCACCCCAATTACCAAAATACCTCAAGTATTCCACTAGAATCCTAATATGAAATTTTATTTACAGAAAAACAGGGCGGGGGATACAATGAATATACATAATGAAACCTGAAAAATAAATAAATGTGTTAGTATCGGGTCCCACCCAATTGTGAAAATGCGGCAGAAATCCTGGTTAACTGGGAAGAAATGTCAGACATTGGTCATGTCTGGTCACTCCAGAGAACAAGAACATCTGTCACCTAAAAGGGTTGGGGGGGAGATGGGGTAATAAATACATGTGGGACAAATAAGGGAGCCTAACCACTTGCATTCTCTAGCTAGTTCTGACAGAGTTGGTCAATCTTACCTTGGTCAAGTCTGGGGTGACTGAGGTTTCAAGCCGTGGCCCCAAATCCTTTTCCTAAGTTGCGTCTAACAACCACTCAAGGTCAGCTCCTCTCACACGCACCAATTGCGAAACACTCACCCAACATTTGCCGAATTTCAGCGAAGAGAGACGCACTTTTTCCGCCCTGATCTTAACTTTAAGCTGATGCTTAAAGAAAGCGACCAGTTGAGAAGAGGAGAATCTCTCGTCTCCGTGAAATCCCTTCTGTCGCGTCGTCCACACAACCATACCTACAGATCTCCTTGCCAACCTCGTGGATTTCGGTGGTGTTTTTAACAAACACCGACACGTCGTCGGCATAAGCGGAATACCTGGCAGCGTTGGTGGCGCCAGACACCGAGATTCCGCGAAGGACCGGATTCGCCTTCAACTTGCGTAGGAAGGGCTCCAACGCAAGGACATAGAGCATAGGCGAAAGTGGACAACCTTGACGAATAGGACCTCACCCCGTTTACCTCGACCAGGGCCCCAGGGGTCTTGTACAAGAGCCGGACCCAGGAGCGAAAGTGCGGCCCGAAGCCGGCAGATGCGAGAACAGCCTCGAGGAAGCGGTCGTCCACCCTATCGAATGCCTTGGACTGATCCAAATTGATCAACGCGGCTTCTCTGTCGACTTTCAGGACTTATTCACAAATGAATAAAATTATTTTTGAATTTTTTTTTCACATATATTACCTCCCACTTATTTAATTTCATGAAATTAAATTTCAATCCCAAAATTTGTTTTATTAGTTAAAAGTAGAACTCCTTGGAGAATCAATCAGTTTCGGGGGGGGGGGGGTATTTTTTTTGTAAAACAGCTCACCCAGTTACGGAAAATCTGTTCTGAATCCTAAAATAAAACTATGACATTATTTAATCAGAAAAGCTTTCAATTGCTTTTATAAATAAAATTTATTAAGACACTATTGTCTTAAAGAAAAAAAAGGTTTTCAATGAATTTACAAAAATTGTTTTTAATTTTTTTTAAATTTTAATTATAATAATTTATAATATCATTTAAAATTCTACATTACTTCTATCTGGTTAGGTGATATTGCTAAATATAATAATAAAGTTAAAGTTTTAAACAATAAAAGTCGTTTACATCCAATATATTTTTTTTAATTAATTTTTCTTCATGTATAAACATCCCCATTTTGTAAGTATGGTAATCCATAAATGACATTATCCTTAAAAGATAATGTGTTTTAAGAGTTGTCCTACTATACAAAAAGATTTGGCGGTCTGCAATTCTTTCATTATTCATTTCTGTGTTTCATAACGTTTTTGCAAATCACCCTTTCAAAATGGTAAAAAAAATAAAGAAACAGAAAACGATAAATAAAAAAATGTTTTAGCAACGAAAAATAAACGACAAAGGATAAGAATTAAATGTTATTTTTATTCAAGAATTCTCCCTGAAACGTAAAGTAAAAAAAATTGAAAGTATATATAAACTGGTTCACTTAAAGCTAGAACAATTTATATCACTTTTGCCCTACCGTCCGATAATTTCCCCTGACGTAAGTTGTCGACAGGTTAACACCTCTCAATCAGGCAAAAAAAAAAAGAAATAATGAAAAGCTAGATAAAGGAAAACAAAAAAAAATACGAAACTTTCAAAAATAGCCGGAGCTAGTTACAAAATCAAAATGGCTGACTAAAAAGACGAGTCAAAACAAATAAACAAAAGAAAATAAATAGAAAATAGACAAGTTAGATAATACAAACGGACAATACAAAGATTAGAATAAATTTGGCACAGAAAAAAAATAAAAACAATACGAGAAAAACGGATATTAAAAAGAAGGAATTAAAGAAATAGCGAGAAATTAAAAGTTAGTCAGAAACGAAATACAGACAGGGGTTACAAAATAAAGAAAACGAAGATATACTTAAGAGAAAATAAAGATCAAACAGGGAAAAAATAGAATAAAAGAGAAAGAGCAAAAATTAAGGGGGTAAAAATAAAAAATGAGGAGGGGGAAAAATGGAAAAGAAAAAAAAACTTTTCAAAACAGTCGGTAATAATACAAACTCATCCAAAAAAATAACAGTTAGCAGCAGTTAGTAAAGGACAAAATTTGGACGAGCACAACATCAATTCTTTACACAACTTATTTGTTCTACTGTTTTATTTTCGTGGTATTTATACTTTTTGAGTAGGCTCCAGAGAGGGGCGGGAAAAATATCGAAAGGAATGTTTAAATTATACGATTGGTCAAAAATCAACCAATCACTGATTTTTTTACTAAACCAAGTTTGGCAAAGTCAATGGCAGAAAATTTGGTGTGGCTACTGCGATGGATAAATTGTCCTGTAGTAAATAGTACTTATTTTCTAGCCAATAATTATTAAGTATTTTGTGGGGTGGTGTATTGGAGTAGTTACTACAGCCGCATACAGGAAATTGTTGCAAGCCTGTCTGCTTTTTATTTTTGTGTTAATTATTGTATCTTTTTATACTGTTAATTAATTTCTTTTCTCTTTCGGAGACTCCTTTTATTCTTTGCAAATCTCAAACAAGAAACCCTTTTGCTTTCCTTATTTTGCCGCACAGAATTTTTTGTCAAATGTATCAGGAAGAAGATAAATTCCGACATTTTGCAAATCTCAGTTATCTTAAAGAGAAAGTGAAAAAAAAAATTATTTTTCCCTATTTTATAAACAACGGTAGAAAGGTAATTACTCTTACATTTTCTTCTAAGGGTTGCGTCATTGAGACTAATTGAATTTATGTAGAAATTTGGTCTTGGTTGATTTTGCAAGGATTTTTTTACGATATTTTCCCATCTAAGCTGTTTTTTAGGTACCTCAATGAGAGCTAGTAAGATAAATTTTCAGCACGTTTTTTTTTGTATGACAAACATTAATTTTGAAAATATTGCAAAAATAAAAAATAATTGTCGGATGTTAATGAAACTTTCAGAAACTATTCACAAATGATGGAAATTATAAGGTTTGTTTTTTAAAGTCAAAGAAAAAATATTTTTTATATATATATTTATTACCCCTCCCCCTAACTAATTCATGAATACTCTAGAAATTCAATCGAGTCCACTTTAGTAATTACAATAGTTAAAAACACAAGGTTTTGAGGAATGCAAATCATGGTTTTTTTGTTTGAATTGGACCCCCCCACCACCACCTGAAAATCAATTGTAACATACAAAACTCAATAAAACAAAGATATTATTTAATTTCAAATGCTTTTATTTGCTTTTTGTTGTTTTTATGAATATGGACAATATTTTCTGAAAGCAAAAATATCACTCTTAATCTTATTTTAATTTCTTTATAATATATTCTCCATAAAGCATTGTAAATGTAAAAGTGAAAGCTAAGTACAAAAAAAAATAGAGCGATGAAAGTTTTCCTTAAAAATAACGAGGTAAATAATTTGTTCACTTAAATGTAAATAACTTCACTTCTCTCCTTCCGTATAAGGAATTATCCTCACGTAATCTGTCAAGTGACACGAAATTTATGACCTGCTTTGTTTTATTTTCAAACTACACCTTTTCGGCGCAGAAACTAAATAATGCTGGTTTCAAAATATTTTAAATGAACATAATTTCTGATTTTCTTAAAATAAGTTTTGAAAAAATTATAATTGATTTTTAAAAGATTTTCAAACTGAGATTTTCATTTTTTTATAAAATGGAAAAAAATGGTTGACATGATCGATTATCTGTCAATTTTGCTGACTCAAAAAAAAAAAACAAGATATTTAACGAAAATTTTGGACGTGCTAGGAACGTGCTAGGAACGATTAAAAAATGTAAAAAAAATACCCCCCAAATACATTGATCTTTCCTCTTAATAACAAATATTTAGACGATAAATTTTTTTTGTGAAGCTTGGCGTCTTTTTCATCATGCTATGCTCTTTTTTAGCGATCTCATGGAGGTACCTATGTTTTTTGTATAGTTTCTTGTGCTCTGTATACCATAGTTAGCGCCAGTATAGTACACTTTGATTTTAATTTGCATTCATTTCAGCAGCTAAAGCCACTATGTCTGATGCTTCTTCGTCCAGTATCCTAAGAAGAGGGCCCTTAATAAGATTAAGATAGTCACTGCTTTAGATCTCTTAAAAACTAAGAATTTAACTAAAAGCGATTTTCTAACCCAGGGGGCTAGGATAGAAGGATGGTTGGCTATGGTCGACGAATTAAGCGACCAAATAAGAGGAGAGTGTAGGGGATACTGCTATCGATGCCGAAGTGAGTAGTGAGGTAGTTTTTTCTTTAGTATCAGAAGGTTTGATTGGTCAGAAGGCTTAAAATAGGGTGTGTTCAATAATCGTCCATCCATAACAATTAATACAAGACAGAAAATAATGATTCAAAACATAACAATTGAATTTATTGGTCTTAGTGTACATGTACATAAGCTAAAGGTTTGATAGAGTTGTCTCTTAGATTTGGAAATATTTGTACCTGAGCTCATAAAGGTTGAATTAATTATTAAACTGTAGTTTAGAAGATTGAGTTCGTGTTGAATGTTAGGAATTGTCTATTGGACTAAAAGAGTTCAGAAGTGTTATAAGTTGTACTTGCGTGAATGTTGTAATGTTCTTTAACGTCTGATTTTGGCAGCAAGAGATGAGACCAGGCGGCCCGGGTTCGATTCCCGGCATGGGAGCCATTATTGGGTCCATCCCCAATCGCAGGGGTGTGATCACTCTGTTGAAAAAGGGCAAGGATGTTGGGGGGAAAACAGATAATTATAGGCCCATAACTCTGCTAAACACAGAGTTAAAGATTATGGCCAAGATCCTGCAGGGGCGTTTGCAGTCAGTTGCCGAGTCTCTGTTGGGACCTGAGCAGACTTGTTCTGTGAGGGGCCGAACAATTCAGAGCAACCTGCATTTGATCCGCACGATCCTAGAGGGCGTAAAAGACGACGACGAAGCCGCGCTGATCAATTTGGATCAGTCCAAGGCATTTGATAGGGTCGACCATCGCTACCTTGCTACTGTCCTGCAGGCTGCCGGATTCTCACCCGACTTCTGCCGTTGGATTAGCCTCCTGTATCGCTCCCCCAGTGCGGCTTGCGGTTAGGTGCCTGGAAGGGGCGTGATCTTCCGGGCCGCTTTGGTTGGACGGACGGTCCTGTCCGCATTCTTGGAGTGTGGTTTGGACCCGACCTCCAGCTGGAGAAAAATTGGCCTGAAGTACTAGCAAAGGTCGTTTCTGCCGGTAAGACTTGGAATCGACGGAGGTTGTCCGTAAAGGGCAGGGCGGAGGTGTGTGTTACATACATTTTCCCCCTGATTCTTTATCGATTGTCAGTACTTCCTCTCTGTAAGGCCCACAAGAAGGCGCTCGAGCAAGCGCTATCCTCCATTTTATGGAGGGGACGCGCGAACAGGGTCGACAGACGAGTCTGCACCAAACGTCCGTGTCATGGGGGGCTGGGAATGCCACACCTGAGGAGTCACATCCGTGCCTCTCGGTTGGCTTTCCTACGCCGTGCATTGACTAGAGGAGACCCGATTCTAGAGGGGATTGTTAGGGACGCGTTCCCTAGCCTTACCATCAGTCCCCCCATCTCGAGGGTTGAGCGCGGTCGTAAACCCCGGGATGAATCGCATTTCCTCCGCGAGTGTCGGTTAGCCTTGAAGGCTATTCCGCGGTCCAGTGACCTTTCACGGCCTAGGAAGGTCTTCTATCGGGGATTAGTGGAGGGTCGCGCGAAGGATCCCCTACGTGATACGCTCTGCTGTTCAGAGGAGGAGTACCGCTCCTACTGGTCTTGGGCGCCAGCGGCGGATTATCTCAGTAACCCTGAGTTTTCGCTTACCTGGCGATTGGCTCGGAATCGGCTGCCTCTCAACGACAAGGCTTTCATATGGGGCTTGGCGGATTTGCCAGACTGTGAACGGTGTGGCCTTGGATTAGAAGAAACGGCTTCGCACGCCTTCTACCATTGCCCCCGGGTCCGCCCCTTATGGGACCATGTCGGCGAGCTGACGGCTCGTCTCGCTCCCGAAGAACTCGTGTCCATTGATCGCGCATACGCGTGTGACAATGTGTCGCCCCCGTATTCCGGGGTGAAACGAATGGTGTTTCTGACGCTGCTAGCCACGTCTCGAATGGTGATATGGACGACGCGAATGGAGGAAGTCTTGCGAGGCAATAGTCTTACGCATCAGGATCTGATCCGATTCTTTGAGCATCAGCTCAGGATGAAGATTAGAACTGATAGCAAACGATTGCATTCGACAGTCTTCAGTGAAAGGTGGGTAAAAGAGGCGAGCTTGGTTCGTTTGAACGGGGCTAGCCTTTATTTTCTTTTCTAGGTCAACCTAAGTCACATCGGGGTGGTTTCCTGTGGAACCCTCCCCTTGGTTAGGTTAGACAAGCTTAAGTGTACCTAGTTAATATGAGTAAGTGTTGTTCCCGGCCTGTTTCCCGGCCATCTTTTTAGTTATGATCCAAGTCGAGATTCCCAACCTCCCTAGTTTGTTTTGACTTCCTTTTCATCTCAACTGGATCAGCCTTTTACTTCCCCATGTCCGAGTTATTTTATCTATTTCCCACCTTAGCGAGAGTGCTTCTTGATTTTGTCCTCTGGGCAGAATACAGCAGCCTCTCTATTTTGAGGGTTGGACGGGCCCTACTAACATAAATTATGTTTAGTTTAAAAATTTGTTGAATTTTAGTTTGTTATGGGGTTCATCTCCCTCCCCTTTCATCTTTTCATGATTAGAATTGTATATATTTTATTATCATCAAATGTTTATGGTGTGGGGCGCGTTTTTGTAGGTCCCCTCTGGTGAGGATGTGGTATTATGGTGTATGGAGGATTGAATGGTGACGGACGAATTCTTGTGGTGAATGTGTCAATTGTAATGTATGAATGGGTCGCGAATCTGATTAGCTAGGTATAGGATAGTTAGTTAAGACCAGCCTTTACCCCTCCCTTTTTTCGGCCTTGTGACACAATTTGTACAATTTCAGGCAATTTGATTGGTCGGTCGGAACTGACCAATCAGCGAGCTAGTTTTGAGTAGATTAGCCAATGAATGCTTGTCATACGATTTCTTCGTATGTATGTTTGATTGTCACGATAATTACAACAAGTACATTTCCCCGCGTGGGGGGGGGGGTGACTGGCAGACGTGGAGGATTCCACAAATATGTTCCGTGTTCTTGGAAATTGTTGAATGTGTGTTTGAGTGAATTCGTATATGTGAATGTTCCGTACGTACGTGTATGTGTGTGATGGCGTTTCATAGCGTTCTCCACAGAGGGAGAAATGTGATTTCTCTGCTGGACTACATAGTTGATAGGTAAGAGGATATTTATTTTGTAAAATTACAAAATTGTAGCACAAGGCCGAGGGGGATGAAAAAGGAATGTGTCTTCATTAGCTATCTGATATCTTAATCCTAGTTAAGTCCCCTCACGACCCATTCATTCATTACAATTTACTCAAACACCATAATAACTTATTCATCACTGCTCAATCCTGCAAAACACCAAAATACCGCATATTCACAAACCCCATGAGATAAATTATATTAAACGTAAAATACCACAAAGCATGAAATACAAGAAGAAACAAAATGGTTTAAAAAACATAACATTATATTTATTTGTGTGTTGATGTACGTGCGTAGAAGTTAAAGATCTGTTGGAGTTTTGTCTTTTAGACTGGAAATATTTTTTATCTGTACTCACAAAGGTTGGATTAAATATTAAACTGTAGTTTTAGAAGAATATTTCAAAGAGAAAATTTCTTGTTGAATGTTTGGAAATGTTCTGTGTGTTTGTAATGTAGGTTGGAAAAGTTCGTAAAGGTCCGTACGTATGTGAATGCGTGTGTTACAAGGATGCATTTCTATAAAAAGAAAGTCTCAATAAGGTTAAAAATTTATAGTAAGGGATTCTACTGAGTCCTACCTGTTGATGCAAAAAAGTTGTCTTTCATGAAGTAGTTGTAAAATAGAGAAATTTGAAATAGAACGTTTGGAAGATTCTAGATCATTCCAGTATATTCGAGAAATCTAGATGATTCGAGAAACATCTAGAAATACGCAAATTAGGTGTTAGCCCCTATAAAATAGGTTTTTGGGTGAAGAGTTGAAGAAGTTGTTATAGGGAATTGTTGCCAGTATCAACTCCTGCTTTTGATTCAAGGATTGTTATATCCATCCGAAAGAATCTCTATGAAAAGTTGCCGACCAACAAAAACCCAAAAAGAGAATTTCAGGGAACAAATCTGGTAAATAGAATTTTGACTATTTTCATTGACCAAACTAAACATTTATCTTTAATTACACACATTTGTGGATTTCAAGTAATAGCAATTAGATTACTTCGCTAGCCCTAACGTAATAAAGACACTTGACACTCCTCCCTTTCTCCCTCGTAACACTTCACCAGTACTTTGTTTTTTCAGTTTTGTATAGCTAAATGTATATCTTGTATATATTTTATTTTGTTTTTTTTAGTAAATTAAATATTGTTTGTGATTTAGCTCTGTGTTTTGGCAAATCATTCTTTTTCTTTTGTTACAATTATCAGCAAGTAACACGTGAATATGCTTTAACGTCTGACCGCTCATGATCGAGACGAGAATCCTTAAGGGACTACATCTTGCAGCAAGAAAAGAGAATGAGCGAACTCCTGACTGCTATTTATAGATAATGTAATCACGTGATAGGATCAAGATCGTTGCGCGGGAAAAATTATAAAACCGCAAGCCGGAAGATTTAATCTCTCCCCGCCGTCACCTTCTCGTACCGTTCAAGCGCCTTCTGTACCACCTGTGTTGCGACGGCACGATACGAAAATGGTTACGTCATCGGCGTACGCAGAAACCCTAGTTCGACTTTTATCAGGGAAAAAATGGCAACCTACTGCGGGAAAAATCTGCATCGTCAGTCATATATCGAAAGATACATGGTCGCCTACGCGTGTATCACATAACTAATGATTGTGAGGATCAGATGCACGATGTTTTGAATTGTTCGTCTCCTCACAGCACATTTACTTAAGAAATGTATTGGAATCTTTTTAAACTAATGGAATTAATTAGATTGTTGCAGACCCGATAGCGTTGCAGAGCTGGCCTACGAAAAGATGGCCTTGTGCCAGACACTACACACGACTACCGAATCCACTAACAAAGTAAAAAAAAGAAAATATAAGACGTGTTCTTTCACTGTACAAACGTCGGGGTTACCAATTTTATTTTATTTTTTGTTTAACAAGTAATTTGTCTCGACAGTGGAGACCTTCAGTAAAGTTACTGGAATTTTTGCAATCAATGAAAGGTTGTGACAAGTAGTCACTAAAGGTATGTCAGGTTCCGCGCCAAAACGAAATTCAAAATGGCTAAAGCGGGAAAAAGTTTCTCCAGGAAGAAAGTTCAGAACAGTCAATTTATATGGAATATTATGCATACACAACAAAGAAAATACTCACTGCGAGATTTTTGTAATGTGTGTGTAATGTTATATTTTTAAGGTACTGGTTCGTAATGGTTAGAGTTCAAAGAATATGAGACGTTCTCGTTCTGGTGTTGTTGACGGTTTCAAAGTTCCCTGTTCATGGACGAAGGCAGGCTCGAACAAGTTGTTCGCATCAGGACGAAAAATTCGTCATCAAAAGGTAATGTGATGACAGTGTCGTAAGCGCTAAGGTTACACGCGACGAGCCAAAAGGGACTAAGCAATATTTGCTGGTAAGATATCCCTGTCTGATATATGGTTGACAGACGAGGGATAAATGAGTCAACTGCCCAGTTCCGTGACCGGGCAGCGACTGCTTTCGAAAAGCCAGTTTTTCCATGACGTCAGAGAAAAACGCGGGCAAAAACAGCAGCAGCAGCTGCCTTCCTCACTTTCGGCTAAGAACAACGTTTACTGCTATTACCAGCTGAAAGTGAAAGGAAGGGGTGGAGAAACTCGCACGCGCGTCAAATGTAAGTGGAAATACCATGTTATTCCACAAAATCATAGATAAAATATTAAATTCAAGTAGAACACTAAAACCTCCTCGATTACTGCGCAAAAGTTTACCTATTTACTGGATAATTAAAAAAAATATCCGAGCACTTTCAGACTGAGATGGCCAAGCTGTACCAAGGACACAAATACGACTGTCAATAACCTCACTTAAATACCCTTTCCGCAATTTTATTTCAAGGTCCCAAACTTAATAAAAAGAAAGTTTTAAAGTCAAAATGTTTATGTTTAGGAAAGACCAAATGTTGACTAGGCTGCAGCCGAGACCCAAATAAGATTGTCGATATCTCCCAAAACGGTAGGTTTCCGCAAATCTTTAATGCTGTTTTTGAAATATTTAGGCTTTTTTTTTTTTTACACCGGAAATGATGCTTCTTTCTTAAATTCCTTTCTGGGTCCTAATCTGCAATTTTACCGTTTTCTTTTCTGTCCAAGCTGAAAGAAAATAACGTGTTTTATTAAAATAAATTATGTAAACTGCAAGCATGAATTCTCAAAATTTGGGTTGCGATTTTTTGCTTTCATTTTGGAAAAAGTATCCAGTTTTTGTGTTACCTATCGTATATAATCTTGTGTTTCACTTTTGGCGCAAACTTTTAAAAAATCATCCTTCTTAAGAAGACTAAGAAGGACCCTTCATGAGATTGCTAAAAACAGAGCATAGCACGATGAAAAAGACGCCAAACTTGACGAAACCAAATTTTAGCGTCTAAATGTTTATGCTATTATTAAGAGGAAAGATCAAAGTATTTAATTATTTTTGTAAAATTTTCCTTCTTTTTAAAACATTCTAAATTTTGATTAAAAAACCTTGTTTCTCTTTGTATCACCGGAACTAGTAAAATAACAAAATTTTTGCACTTTTTTTTTCTGTAAGAAACATTAATTTTGAAAGTCTTGCAAAAATAAAAATAATTGTCGGATTTTAATGAAACTTTCAGAAACTATTCACAAATGATGGAACTTATTATACATTCGATCTTATAAAGTTAGAGATCTTCATGATGGATAGGAATCCCTATCGAATACTTAACACTAACAGACACTGTTTCTAAAACTGCATTTCTGCTGTTACCGTAACTAACTGTGTAGCAGTTTTAGAAATTGTAGTTGTAAAGAAAAAAAAAGAGTGTCAACTTATAGTAGCAATAAACGTCTGCAATGGATTTCTTCTGTCTCTCGACCGTAACACTTGTAGCCAAATCTCAGTTCAAACGATAGTCCGTCGTAACTCCAACAGGCAACGTAGAAACGACAAAATGGGGTCGAATCGAACCTTCACTTCTCATCACCAAAAACGCGTGTTTGTCCACATAAGCGAAAAACAACGGCTTTTGTTCACCGAGAGATCTTTCTGATTGGTCACGCCATTCGGGGCGGGGGGGACATTAGCATAGATTCTGGTCCTTAAAGTAGATTTTTGCTAACTACTTTTTGGTAATTTTTCTTCGGCAGATCGCACACAAAACACGAACTCTTTTTTCGAGGTAGCTGATTATCTCTTTCACTACAGAAAGTGTTTATAAAATAAATGTATTTTATTTTAGAAACTGTTTTTAGAGCTCGGCTACTTCCCAGGGGATCAATTTACTTATGAATTTCTGTTGCAAGCAGAGCAGAACCCTAAACTCCTGAAGTACCCAACAAATAAACCATTCTCGATCATTTTTAGTGCAATTTTGAAATTCATCCCGTTGCTCTCATCACAAGAGTTTTTTATTTTTTAAGACATATTTGAAGAATATCTGAATCGACAGACACCAAAAAATGGACGGATAGATCATAGACACAACGGCCAAAACGTGATAGTAACAACAAAAATGAAAATATTTAGTTTGCTTTTAATCTTGAGAAAAAATGATTTTAAAACTTTAAATAATGGGAAGTTTTTAATTTTGAGAAAAAAAAAATTAGATAACGGGAAATAAATAATGATAAAAAAAATCCTCTTGTCAGAAATTTATGCCGGAATAATTTATAGAAGGAACATATTCGGGGGGGTGTTTCTTTTATATTTTGTATTATTTCCCTTGTATCACATCGGCTTACTGCTTTCAAGTTTCAATTTTAAAGATTTTGTCATCCACACTTACTGAAAAGAATGTCATAAATACCATATTTGATAGAACCACGGATATATAGTTTCCTTCCTTCTATTTTTACACAGATCTAGGTTAGTGAATTTTTTTATCATTATTTATTTCCCGTTTATATCCAATGTTTTTTCTCAAAATTAAAAAATTCCCATTATTTAATTTTTTAAATCATTTTTTTCTCAAAATTTTAAAACATTTGAATTTTTAACTTGTAAAATTGATATGAATGACTGCTCTTTTTTTGTTGCCTTCTCTGTAAATCGGTGATTGTTATTTTAAATTTGAATGACTGTAGTGTAGTGTAACTATACAAGGTACAGTACAATACACAGTGTAGAGGTCTCGGGTCTGTTTCACATGAACCATTTCTTCGATATCTTGTGTGTACTTTTTGATTTGCAAGTGTTCATTTTTTTTTTTTTTACAGTTTGAGTTAGATAAGGTTAAAAAAAAAAAGGCCATAGAACAGGGAACATAATTCCCATGTAAAAAAAATTAAAGTAATTTTGTTAACTTTATGTGCTAGCTAACAGTTTTTGTTTTTAGGTAACTACTCTACACACACAGAGTTACTCGAAGCAAACAATAGTTGACTGGTCCAGATTTTGTAGGGATGTGTGCTGTTATTTCAGTTTCACTAACAAAACAGTGGTGATAAAATTGGAGGTTCAGACAAAATAATGGGGATTGATGAAACATTGATTGTAAAAAAAGAAAATATAACCGGGGCCGAATGCTTCATCAACAATGTCTCTTTGGAGGAAATGAAAGAAATTCTGAAGTATTTGTTCCTGATAGATAGGGAAATGCTCTAGAAGCAGCCATCTAAAGACGTGTTGAACAAGGTTCTACAATTTAGTGATTGTTGGTCCACTTAATGAGCTAAAATAAAAATGATCTGGAGCACAATCAAAGTTAATTCATGAAAATAATTTTGTTGATAATGCAACTACAAATGTCAAGGTGGGAAGAAAGGAAGACCTTTCCAATATCGCACTGCCTGTGATTATCATCAGGTGGCGGTAATTAAGAATTATTTTCTTTTTGAACATCCATACAAAAAATAATCTAACAGTTGCTAAAATAAAAAAATTAAAATTCTTTTAAAAAAGGTTCCCAATCAAAAAATTTGGTTAATTTGCTTTTTAAGCCCCGCGCTAAATATCTAAAAAGTTCGCAAATCGTTATATTTCCGTGTAAATTTAAATGCTGAACTCGAAAATAACAATTAAATTTTGATGAAATCTACCGTTTTGGAGTTATCGACAATAAAAGTTCCGACTCAGTCGCGTTCAGCCGTCGGCCATAACTGGCCTTGTTTAACTACATTCACTGCGAAATATTTTTCGCGCGGAAGCTTAATTAACAGCCTTTTTACTGCTCTTAACTGATCTTACTCGTTTAAATTACTGCGCACTTAAGTTGTGCCAAAAAATTTTCATTAAAAGAGTATAGCATGATGAAAGAGGGCCTTAAACTTGATGACAATAATTTTTTACTCTAAATTTTTATCAAGAGGAAGGATCAAAGTATTTTTGGGGTATTTTTTTTACATTTTTAAAATTCCTAGTACGTCCGAAATTTTCGATTTTTTTATTTTTATTTTTAGTCAGCAAAATTGACAGAAAATCGATCATGTTAACCATTTTTTTTCCATTTTATGAAAAATTAAAAAAATCTTCGTTTAAAATTCTTTTAAAAATCAGTTATATTTTTTTTTCAAAATTTATTTTAAGAAAATTAGAAATTATAAAATTTATTTAATATATTTTGAAACAAACATTACTAAGCACCGAAAAAATGTAGTTTAAAAATAAAACAAAGCAGGTCTTAACATTTGGTGTAACTTGAGTGATGATTTTGTCACATATTAATAGCTTACATGAGGGAAAGTTATTACGGAAGGATAGAAGTGACATAATTATATAGATTTAAGTGAACCAATTATTTACCTTGTTATTTTTAAGGAAAACTTTCAGCGCTCTAATTTTTTTTGTTTTTCTTTTTTTGTACTTAGCTTTCACTTTACAGTTACGATGCTTTATGGAAAATATAAAAAAATTAAAATAAGACTGTTGAGAGTGAGATAAAATTTCATAAGAAAGGTATCTAATTAATTTATAGGTACCTTTCTTATGAAATTTTATCAGAAGTGTACATAAAATACTATAATTTTATATACATTTATTACATTTTACTGTGTTATTTGTATTTCCATTAATTTTATTATTAATTTTGATATTTCATTTATGGAAAAATAATATAAAAATAAGATCATATAAATTTCATAAGATAGGTACCTAATACTTGTAGGTATGATTCTCAGTTAAAACTGAGAAAATCAAATTAACTTCTCCAGTGTTTCACACAAGCAATTCGCAAAAATAAAGGCCATAACAAGGGGACTGGTGGTAATAAGCTTTACAATTTATGAATCTAAAGATGGATCTACTTAATAACACCAATGACTAAATTGTACACCATTTTCACTAATTTTAGAATATTTAACAACTTTAATGTAAAAATAATGAAATAATTTAAGAAATAACAAATAATTGTTTTAATAATTCAATTTTCATCAAAAAAGTTTTTGCTTTCAGACAATATTATTCATATTCATAAAAACAACTAAAACCAACTGAAAGCATTTGAAATTAAATAATATCTTTGTTTTATTGAGTTTTCTATGTTATAATTCAGAGCTGATTTTCAGGGAGATGTGGTCCGATTAAAAAAAAAAAAATCATTCGCTTTCCTCAAAGTCTTGTGCTTTTAACTAATATAATCACTAAATTGTATAGTAATGAATTTCTAGAGTTTTTTATAAAATCAATGGTGGGGGGTAATAAATATAAAAAAAATAATTTTGCCATGACTTTATAAAAAGAAAAACATTTATAATAATTTCCATCATTTGTGAATAGTTTCTAAAAGTTTCGTTAAAATTCAACAATTATTTTTATTTTTGCAAGATTTTCAAAATTAATGTCTGTCATACAAAAAAAAAACATGCTAAAATTTTATTTAGTATTTTATTTAGCTGATACAAAGAGAAACAAGTTTTTTTTAATTAAATGTTAGTGTGTTCTAAAAAGAAGGATAATTTTTTTAAATACTTTGTTCTTTCCTCTTAATAATATAAACATTTTGACAATAAAATTTTGTTTTCGTAAATTTTGGTGTCTTTTTCTTCATGCTACACTCTTTTTTTTAGCGATTGAAGTACCTAGATAATTCCCTGATTTTTTTTTTAAATGAGGGTAACAATTTTTTGCTTTTATTTTGGAAAACATTCATTTTGGTGGTACCTAGACTATTTAAATTAGAAAATGGCACAAAGTTGAAAATTTGGAATAGGTCAAATTTTCTCTATCAACTTAGCCTGTCATTTTTACTGATTTAACTATTGTTCATCATATCTTCTACCTTTCACTATAATATGGCCTTAGTTCTGAACACTTTCAGTCATAATTGTTTGATGAAAATCTCATTTATCATTCATGATTGTGGGAGGAAACAAAATAAATGGATACATAAAATACAATGATTTTTATGTAATTAAATATATTTACAAAAATTGTTAATATGTATCACCTCAATAATCTAATACAGCAGAATGATAACAGGTTTGACTGGGGAATGTGTGGTTAAAAAAAATAATGAAAACTTCCTACATTGCTGGAAAACTTTATTTTCTAACCTCTAAATGAAAGTGAAAGTAGTAATTATAAAACACTAACAGAAATGGTGGGAACCAAAAGAAAAATTAAAATAGGCCAATGAGCATCATTTCTTATAGTAAAGTTAAACTATATTAAAAGGCAAACAAAGGCTGACAGATCACTTTCAGAAGCAAACTTTAACAAGTTACCTCGACACATTTTACATAACATAATTGTGCAACACAAACTTACCTTTTACCAAACTCTGACAAGGGCAGCCTTTCTTTCTCCTGTGATCACTACTTCTATCTCAGCCAAAAGTAATGGCAACCAAGATTTTCACATGTAAATAACAGATTGCTATTATTTGCATAAGTAAAAGGAAGTACTATGAGTAAATTTTAACACAAATATATTTTATTTATTTTTATATAGACTAATAAAGAATTAACAAAATGAGAGAAAATATATTAGTGCTCACATAGCTGAAAAGGAAGAAAAGACATTAAACATAACTGCTAGGAAATGTGCATGTGTGATACATAAATGTGTGTAAAAATTCAGTCACCCTGGGAAAAGATATCATCCCCAGCAGGGACTAAGACTTCTGTGTCTACATCTTTGAGGAAAAGAAAGAAAGAGAAAACTTCTATTCCTTCTTTTATAGTCCTTAACAATGCCACCTAATGGTGTCTTTGCAGACCAAGTGGGTGTAATTTAATTAATTACCTTAATCTTAGGCTGATACTTAAAGAAAGCAAGCAGATAATGAAAAAAGCTCACCATTGTGGAATTCCTTCTATTTTATTATTTACATCCTGATTTGAAAATGACAAGTAAACACAGTGTTTCTTATTGAAAGGTGAGATTACATTGCTACAGGCAGAAATGGCTTCACAGATAAAAAAACGTTCTTGAAACTTTCAAATCATATTGGCTTCAATAAGCTTATGCAGCAGATATACGGGTGTACATTGAAAGGAGGTATGCTAAATCAATTCCTCTATATTGCAACAATTGGTGCTATCTGATGAATCAACAAGGCACACCATAAAAGACTTTTTGCCACCTTTGAACATTTTTCACATTAGCAGTCAGGTGATCACAGCATAATGACCTTCAGGATAGGAGCACTCATTCCTCTTCTCATTTCTGTGCATATTTTTTTTTTTAAACAAAAAAGGCTTTCTTGGCATATACTTTCTAGAATCTGCTGTTTTCCTTATCTTGTCCACATTTGGTCTAGAAGTTAATCCAATACATCTCTGTATTTGGCATTCTTTGACTAACCTTTGAAGGTTGATGACAACAGATCTTGTAATGTACCATAGGAGACTTATAACATCAAAGTGATTTAAACAGTGTTCTCTATAGCTTTGCTAGTTGTGTATATGGGAGTGGAAACATTGATAGCTGGTAAAGGATGAGAGCATAGGGACAAAATTCACATTTCCTTTTCAAGTTCAGATTCTTTCAAGATCAAAAATTAACTTTAGTCTTAAACTTCTCTGGTACATATGGCCTACTCAGGTCAGGACCAAACTAGATACCAAATAGCACATCTCTCCAACTGAAAGGTCCAGGAAGAGAACAACCTATGATGCCAAGAGACTTATCACAGCTTATTTGGGCCTCTGTTACCATCTCTTACAAATCAATTCCTTTGCAAACTTCCTCAATCTTGTTACAAGCATGGAAACATCATTAAAATAGGCAATTATACCTGACCAAAATAATAGCACTGAGTAATTTAATATCATACAGAAAGGAGTTCATCCTCAATTTACAGAGACAAAATTTCAACATAAAGCTGTAAAACATAACCAAAATGATAAAACTTTGATGAATAGATCAGAATAACATGAAAAGGATTCACTCTTACCCAGTCAACTTCCCTCAAAGCTCTGGAATGTCACATACAACAGGTGAATCAAGGTACAAAAATCTGATTTGAAGTCAACTAGACAAGTCTACTTTAAAAAAAAAAGGCTAATCCTGTCAGATGTTTTGAACAGATCTAAATTAATCAATGCAACTTGATCCTTGATTTTCACTACTCTTTACAGTCTGTTCAGGGCCAGTTAGATTGTTCATCAGTCTCTGTCATTTACTAATATCTTGACCAAAGTCTTTAACTCTGTAATTAACAAATTATTAATCTCTTCCTCAACATCTTTGTTTTTGCTTAGTCACATCACTCTACTCCTGATGAAACATTAGGGAATATTTGCTTCATCCAGTTATTGAAGAATAGTGCTAACAATGGAAAAATATGTAACCACCTTGAGTACCATTTGTAGCAAGAGAGACTATTGGTACCCAGTCTTGTCTGTTTTGACTTCCTTCAATGCTTTCTGAATCTCATCTTCCATTATGGGATCCTTACACCTAACAGCTTCAGTCACCTGGATGTAGTCGCATACCTGGTTAGAAAGTGAGCCTCATAAGTGATCATTCAACAAAACCTGCTGCAGTACCTTATGTCAAAATGTATTACTCACACCTATTATATAATAAATGACTGTTCTAGTTGCTTTCCACACAAGCTCTGGTCTGAGGAAAAAAGTAGTTGTGCATAAAAGTGGGTGCAAATTAATAACAAGCCCTGTTGTATTAAACAAACAAGTAATTTAATAAATGTAATTAGGTATATTGAGTTTTGTGTTGAATATAATATGTGAGTTTTGTAATGCATGTTAATATAATTCAAATCTGTATAATAAATGCCAATGTCAGTTTGTCACACTTTTTCAACTTTACTCCTAGAGACTGTAGCCCAATTTATGGGAATCAAGCTGACTCTGTGAGCAAATTATAAACATACCGGACCAGATCCAGACATGCAATCTTGAAATTATGGATTCCCAAGTTTTTTATTACTGCAATTGTTTTCAGCAATTTTTTACACAGGATTTTTTACAACAATTTTTTTTTTTTTTGTATAACAATTTTTATAACTTGAAATTAATTGGGAAATTCAATGAAAATCACCCATAAAATAAAAATAATTGTTTGTATGGAAAGTAAGGGACTACATACATGAAATTGTCTTTAAATTAAGTGGTGGCAGAAGAATTATTGAACTTTTAAAGGGTAAGCTTAAATATTAATATAATACTTAAATGCAGCGATCAGTTTTGAGTTCTTCTGTAGTTAATTGTTGCTGATTGCATCTACTCTGCCCTATCTATTGTGATGAAGGCCTAATCAAGATTCCTCCACAGGAACTAGCTTAAACACCACCTGGTAGGACAGCTTTTAAGCTAGTTTAAAAAGACTACAGAGACCCAGACTGGATAAACTTGTTGGGCAGAGTGCACATTCAATGACCATGCTTGAGAGACAGGTATTTTGCTGTCTCAGTGTTTTTTCAATATTGAAGAAACATTGTGACAGCAAAATGCCTTTCTCTCTGTCCAACAAGTTTATCCAGTATGGGTCTCTGTAGTTCCAAAGTTTGTTGCTTCTAAATACTGTCAGAGTATATCAGAAAATGGAATTTTGTTTTTGAGTGGTTGGTTGACTAAGATTTGTTTTATTCGGGGGGGGGGGGAGAGAAAGAAAAACAGAAGCGGATGCCTGGCGCCACCGTTTGTCGTTTGACATCATTGAGCTGTTCACTTTGGACTGCATTAGATGTCGGAGGCACAGCAATGTGAGGAAAGTTGGCTAAACAGGTGTTAAACTAAGTAGGGCTTCTGAAAGTAGTGGCAAAATTCCTTACATATGTTTTGGTAATTAAATCTTGTACATCTATCAATGCACTAGAGGTGACATGTTCATCTCTGGTCCTCTAAACTTGTACATGCAAGTCTGCAGCCATATTCATTGTCTAAAAACATTCTTTTTTGTTATATATCACCATCAAATCCTTCATCCTGGGTATGATGATAAACTACATCTGAGTCCTGGGTAAGACGATAAACTAGATCCAACAGCAAAGCCTCTGATCAGGAGGATCCACATCTTAATTGCTGGTGTTCCCAGTTCCACCCTGAACCAGGGTGGTAGCACCTGCTAGGGTCCCAGCTATGGGAAAATAGTTAACCCCCAAAAGGGCTCAAAATATTATGAAAGTATAAAAATACATTTTAATACCAGCAATATATTTTTGAAAAAAATATTACCAGCAATAAAAATCTTGTCAGCATTAAATAACCCATTGAGGTGTTGATATGCCATAAAACAAACCAAATTAACAAATCCAGGAGTTCTTTTCTCATCAGAACAATCAGTTCTCTGAGCTGACTGTACTTCTGTAATCACCATTAGACTCATCCAACTCTTTCTGAATCCTCTGCATTATTCCCAGATTGACACCCACTCTGAAATGTTCATATTGCAGCTTCTGACGCAAATGCCAAGTAGTACAGCATGCAGTTTCCAAATTTCTGCCCGAGTCAATTGTCATGGTGCTTTTTTCTCACAGATGTGTGCATATATATATATATATATATATATATATATATATATATATATATATACACACACACATATATATACACACACACAGGGATAAGTTTACCCTAAGATAGGGGCAGGCAAAAAATTACCTTGGTGGAGCTCTTAAAAATGAGGGCACCACAGCAGCAGTTTTTTTTTAGAATTTGAAAATTTATGTTTTTTATTTATTTATGTGTCATTGCTGTGTCTTTTTTCACATTGGAATTTCCTTTAATAAAAGCATCAACACCTAGGTATAGCAACTTTGGCCTGTACCTTTCTGCAAATAGTGCAAAACACTGAAACAACAAAGATATCATCTTCACTGACCCAACCTAGCCACAATATAATCCATGACTTCAACACAGAAATCTTGATTTTATTTTGAATTTTGTGAGGGTGTTGACTTTCTGAAGGCTGATGGGAAGAACTTGATGAAGGCTCAGGTTCAACCTCAGAGGGTTTTGAACACTCTGTTTCAGAAGTGCATTGAGTTGATCTGTGGGGAAAATATAATAAAATTAAATTTGAAATTTAATGTATTGGCAGAATATTTTGAAAATAATAATAATGATTTTGTTTTATTCATTTGAAGCTCTGAATAAAGGAACTGTACTGTTAGGATCGACTCAAGTTTTTATCACAGCAAAATATATAAATAGAAATACTTTACTTTCCAACATGAATATTAATTAGTATTTTCTTATAGATAAAAATATTTTCAAGACTAATTTTTGTTGCCTAGCATTCAGAATTTCCTCTACTCAGACAATTTGTTAGAATTGAAAAACATTTTGACATACATGTAGTTTCCTTTCTTTTTTGAGGGGACCAGTCTATTTAAGTATTGCTGTTTTAAAATGAAATGTATTATTATTAAGTCATGTGCTTATGCGTATACATATATTCATTTAATTTCCGGTAGACACAAATGTTGCAAGATTGAAATGAACTTGTAACATTTGTAGAAATTCCTTTCATCTACCTCTTTTCTTTGAAAATATATCTACATAGGGCTCTAGTGAATTTTTTTCTTGGAAAATCCCCACAAGCACCTTAAGAAAAACATAACATTTTTTGTTCTTAATTTTTTTCATGTCGCAAAAAGAAAAACAAGTTAAAAGAGTATTATATTTTAATAGAAAAATAACCGAGACAGTTAAGTTTTGAAAGATTTAAAAAAAAAAAAAAAGCAAATAAATCTTTATGTATTATTGAAAATTTATGAAAAACCAGATTCTGTTTCAGATTTACAATTGTTCAAAGAACAGCTACCAGCTTGAATGTTCAAGAAATTTTGTAGAAAATATGTGCTTCTCCAACAGGAATCAAACCTGTAACCCTAATAGGAAGCATCATTTGATTCAGGCCGGTAAATGTAATTAATACTGTTTAATTAAAAAAAACTGAGCATTTGCTTAAATTATATCTATAAAAATAATGTATAAACAGACAATATATTAAATAGTCGGACTTAATCCATTTCATATGTTGTCATTATTTATGTTAAGATATATTTCATGAGCAGATATGATTGAGAAAAAACAAACAGTAATTTGGACTTTGCTAACCAGACACTTCTTTGTGGCTGAATGGTTAACAGCATGTCAGATCATTTAAACTGAAGGATACTCAATATTTCAATATATACTTCAGATAAAAGGATTTCTTTTTTCCAGTTACCAAAACATTCACAGCCCAGTCTATTGTTCTCAGTTGTTCTGCTATATTCATGCTCACCATTTCTAGCATAATTAGTAGAAACATTATTTTGGGAAATGTTTCTACCCCTCTCTTGGTTTTTGTTATATATCATTTTTTTTATATATACATCAATCTGTTTTCTTTGATGTGTGTTAAAAAAAAAAATTAGTCTTCAGATAATTGTAAGAAAAATGAAGTCAGTACATCCTCTTTCAGAAATATAGTGTGGTTGTAGCTTAAGTATGTTCTATCCATCAGATATCAAGCTGCAATATTTGGCATATCCAACATTTTTAACATCAAGTGTTGTTTTTTTTTTTTACATTGATGTTTACCCTGTACAAGGCCTGACAACCAATTGAGGTAGAGGGTTGTGGGGTATAGAACTGATGGAACTAAGGGATGTAGTTCATCTGAAACTTGCAACATTTAGTCTTTGAGAAAAGGATTGCAAGGTGGAAAATAATTCATCACCCACAAGGACATTTATAGATCCTATTGAGACTGGAAAGTGAAGACTGGGCAGCTCCTGCCCATATATGGCATCAGTACTCCATTTTCAGTCTGATCTGGCTCTTGTAAAGGTAGAGGACAGCGGGAGGAGTTAGGTACTTAATGGAGTGGGTATGGGTACTGATCATTTTTCAAGCTTCTTAGTGATGTATCTTGTGTATGAGTTCTGGGTCAAGTTTAAGTCGAAATAGGCATTCAATGTACAGAGACTCCCCAAGGGAACACCCATTTGTGATGATCAGTGAATGTTCTGAGTGCTCAGTAATTATGGAATATCACTAGTTTGGTTTACAAGACACTGATTGTGATCAGCCAGTTTTTCTCCCAACTAAGCAGTTAAAGCTAGTTCAAAGACATACACCCATATACTTTTGTACCATTAGCATAGATATTCACAAATGATCAGAGTATCCTCTTAGCCAGATCATTTATGTAAAGTAGAAAGAGAGTTGCACCAAGAAGTGAACTTTGGGTGGGATGCCTACATTGATCACTTGGGTCTCAAAGGACTGGCCATTAACAACTTCCTTCAGGGACTTACCCTTCAGGAAGGACTTTAGTATTGAGAATACTCTTTCAGTGATACCATAGCTAGAGCTAGAGAGCTTGTGCCCTGTGCAGTAACCTTTTATGCCACACCTTGTCAAAGGTCTTTGAAATATGTAATGTGATTTTGACAAGGTGTGGCATAAAAGGTCAATTGAGACACATTTCTTGTCTAGTGCCTCATCAATTCTGTGAGTTTGGTTTGCAGTATGATAAAAAAACAGGCATTCACAGGCTCTATGGTTAACCAATCCAACTCTATCTACTTTATTCATCACAAGAGCTTCAGCTACTGATGAAGTCATGAGAAAATTTCTTAAATAACTTTGTTCCATGTGAAATTGTTTTAAACAAGGCCTCCTCCAGTTTTGATGAGCAACTTTGACATTGCAAATTGCAGCCTCCTGTCATTGAGCAAATAAACTCCCAATGAAATTAAACGATTTTTCTTTTAGGATAATATGCACAGCATTTCACAATTCACTTTAAGATAAATTATAAATTGTTTTTTCTAGCAGAAAATCTAATCAAATCAGCACCAAGAATTTGGTAATATTAATGGAGAATAAAATATAAATCTGTAATTCCCTATAAACATGGTATATACTGATTGCATTGGGCATTTTATAAAATAAATCTCTCATGTAATTTGATTATAGCATTATGAACAGA
Source organism: Acanthosepion esculentum (assembly GCA_964036315.1). NCBI lineage: Eukaryota > Metazoa > Mollusca > Cephalopoda > Sepiida > Sepiidae > Acanthosepion > Acanthosepion esculentum. The sequence goes on along the minus strand of OZ038489.1, from coordinate 61,924,734 downwards.
TTATTTTTTTTGTTCTAACCAATACTTTTCTCTTTCAGTTCTTGAAAAGTTTCAATATGCAAAAACCAGCTCCAGATCCTGTCTTTATACTGCAACATGAAAAAAAGATTCCAGTAAATTGTTTAAAGTATCTTCATTCTATGTCCCACCAGAGTCTTCTGTCAGCAGGTAATCAAGATGGGAGTGTAAATATCTGGGATATAAACATGAAGAGAGTTATCACATCTATACCTAGTGCTCATCAGAAACGAGGAGTATTATGGATAGATCAATTTGATATATTTCCTGAAAAAATTGTTACAACTGGAAGAGATGGAAGACTGGTGCTTTGGTCCTTGGATAAGACATGGGAAATTATAGGTCAGTAAAATATTTCAAAATATCACAATAGCTTTTTAGTGTTTAGATTGTTTATGAAATATTTTCAAATTTTTAGCCTTCAGTATTTCTACAACTTTTGGGGTTTTAATATTTAGAATACTATAAATAACAGTGATAAAACCCTATCTCATGTTAAAAAAAACACTTCATACTGTATAAAAAGCTTAATGTCTCTTCACAAAAGTGATACATTTAATTTTAAAATGGAAATATGTAAGACCCTGAATCATAATTATAAAAAAAAAAATAATTTATTTTTTTAAAATTTTCAGACAATTTGCTTATGTCCAAAAAGCACATAAAATTTTAATTGTCAAATTTTAATGTTGTATATTGTAGTGGTCAACTCAAATATGTAGTTACACAAATTTGTTCTTGTCTAAGGGAGACTATTTGTAATCTTTATTCTTCAACATTGTCGTCCATTCTACAGACATGTAAAAATTTTGATTGGTTAAGGCTCTTATCACATAGACATGAATTTAGTTTTCTCAACAATAAACAATTTATTTTTTGATTTCCTGCATTTCTTCAAAAGTCAAATCCTCTTTCTTGGGTACAACAAAATCAGTATTGTGCAACAGTAACTGGAATTCTATCAGTGACACCATTATTGTATTCTAGTGGTTGATACTCTAGTAAGTAGTCACACAAACTGAATATGGACAACTTTCACATTGTCTAGACATTCACATATTTAAACTGGACTATTACTACTACATGTTTGCTTTTTCATTAAAGAAATTGGTATCTTAGATGAGATTAACATAACCCAAATTAATTAGTTCATTTTTTATGGTGCGGAAGTTATTTGCTAATTTTCCTTTGTCAAGTAGCCCCAAAACATTGATGGGGGGTATAATGGTTCAGTGACTGGCTACAAAAAGATATTTAAATAAGATATTGTTTTGATTGATTTTGTTTTTACAATGCACTAATTTTTTTTTTTTTAAATAGAGTGCCAACCAAATTGTAAATATTTTAAGACTATCAAGAATAAGGAAAAAATTACAAAAATTTGTTTGATCAACTTTTTTATGTCTACCACCAGAAATATTTAGTTTCTTAATCATAAAAAATGAATAAAGCTGAACAATGGATAGATGGAAAATCAAGGTCTTTAACAAAAACAGACAAAAAAACATTAAAACTATGTATACAAGATTTGTATTCAGTTGGCACTCAACTACAACTCTGATTAATGTTTCACTTTTTTATTTGCTGTTATCATTAGGGTAAATTAAAGTTTGATGTATTTAATAAATCTGCACTTAATAGCTTCTTTTGTAAGTTTTTTTTATTGCAGCAAAAAATGCAGAAAAGCTCTCAAATTTTGTTTGTAATTTAGAAGGCTAAAATTATGATACCCATAAAATGTATTTGTTGACAGTTTAAAGCACTAGCAAAAAAACTTTCAACTCTTACCACTACTGATCTGTTTTATTCTGTGAATTAAAATTGAAGCAATAGCTATAAACACAATCATTTGGCTTCCCTTCCTACTTATTGTCGCATCAGTGATATTTCAACAACTTGAGACACACATGCAAAAAAAAATTTCTAGAAAGTTTTATTTGTAAAATTAGTGAAAAATTTATACAAGATTATTTTCAATGAAATTACTTTTCATCAAATTTTCATGTGAAGACAAACATTATCCCCAACTCCTAATAGTTCAAATTTAAAGCTAAAAAAAAAAAAAAAAAAATCAGTGGTAGGAATATGAAGGTATCTGGCATTAATTTATATAAGTAATCTATTACATTTTTAGAATTGGTTTGTCAAGTTAGAACAAAAGGTAAAGCTTATAAAGATATTTTATGCAATATATATTTTGTAAGGCAATTTTTTATTGTTCACACCTATATTTATATCAATACTTGCAACTATTATAAAAGCTAAAGTGAATGTACATTATATTAAGCTTGAAATGTTTTCTTACTTATTAGTTGTTGGAGAGATGATCAAATTTCACTGCCAGATTTACAAAATTGGTGCAGGAGGGGACTTATCACTTGTAGGATTCTGTGTTGTAATGATCCAAGTGTTTTCTGGTTTTGGTTATTTTTCAATACACAATGTTTCCACCTCTTGTCTTGCCTATCTCTTGTATCAATTATATTTTAGACCATCAAACATTACACTGAGGGAACAGGTACTTGTCCTCTCATATACATAATATTTGATGCATGTTTATATTGTCTTGGAGCAAACATTCCTCACTCAATCATATTTTCTTTCAATAGCCTGGGACTACATTTGAATACTTTTCTGTTCTCCAAAATGTAGATTCTCAAAATCATTTTGGTTATGCCTCTGATATATATGATAGTGATTGTAGTCATTTTTCTTTTCTAAATCCAGGTGTTGCTGGTGTTATGTTTGCCATCACACATTTTGCTCAGTGTTGTAAGCATTGAAGTATCTTTCTTTATACCGTATATGTACTTAGATATGTACTCCAGTGAATGAAATTGAATAATTAATACATTTACCTCAAAGTGTATCACTTGCCTGTTACTATATCTCAACATTATTTAAAATGATAATGTCATTTAACAGCATTAAGCACTTGTAATAACGAAAAATGCCTGCATTTGCTACCAGAATATGTAGAAGAGAGAAAACAAGAACTATTAAAAAAATAAATAAAAATACAAGCTGTCTCTTATTTTCGACAATGCTTGTATATATAAGCATTGTATATGTGTTACTGCATAATGTCTTTATATTTACATGATTTTCAATTCTCAATACTTTATTCAATCTTATAGTAATTTTTTTTAACAGTTGGTAAATGATTCTGAAGAAACTTTTATGCTAAGACTATTCATTATTTACCTACTGCTATGTTGATTTTTTTTTTTTTTTTTTCATAGATGAAGTACAAATTTGTTCATATGGCTTTTGCAAAGGGTGCTTAATCCAAAGAAATCTCTCCTCAAATCCATGGATAGCTGTGCCTTCTACCAAAGAATCAGAAGTTGAAATTATTGATATAACAAATAAAAAAAACGTCTGCAGACTTAATCCCAAGAAAAATGATGATACTAACAAATATGGCATGTGTATGGCAATTACAAGTATGAAAGGAAATGAAAATGAAATTCTCATAGGCTACGAAAATGGCACCATTGCATTGTGGGACCTCAGAGAAAGGTGCCTAATCGACAGTATCATAATTTACAAGGAAATGTTGATGTGCTTATGTTGCAATAGTTCAGGACATGGATGGTCAGGTTCAGTTAGCAACCAACTAACACAATGGTCAGTTGCAAAAGAAACAGGTTTTGTACAACTTCCAGATATTTATTTAACAAATGCCGGAATTAATTCTTTAAACTTAAGGAGAGATGAAAAACTTCTAGTAACAGCTGGTTGGGATTCAAATATTCGAGTTTTTCTATCTAAAAATGGCAAGCCCCTTGCTGTGCTAACTCATCATAATAAAAGCATAAAAGACGTTACATTTTCATTTGATAACTATCTTGCTGCTGCTTCTCAGGATGGTTCCATCAGTTTATGGGATATTTACAGATAATGAAAAATAACATAAAAATTGAATCGTTTACATAAAACAAATTTTAGTTCTCATATTATCTTTGTTATCTATTTCTTAATATTATTGTTAGTAATTTTTATACTGCATTAGTGTCTTGACATAAGTGGTTCAGTACTAAATGTAATAAGAATGGTAGTTATGAAAGATGATATAGTGTATGATGATGATGATATACATACTTGATACTGTGTAGAGTGATTTACTGTTAATTACAAAGGAAACTAAAAACGCAGTTTGCTGGAGGGAAAATTAGCATAGTATAGGAACAACTGGTAAAAAGCTAAAGTTCTTGGTATTTAATACCATTGACAGGCTGAAATTTCTTGTTTTCAGATAGATATAATCTTAAAAGATTTTACTCAAAAGTATTCACTAGGAGTTGGTTGCAAGGTAAACTGAAATGTAATTGAAATAAAAATGAAACTATTTCAAATAATATGAATATTGTTGAAGTTGAACATTTAAGAAATTGCACATGTGGCCAATTCCAAATAGCAAAAAAAAAAAATAGTTAACATGAAACAAATGCTTGTCTGAGTGACAAAATTCATCTCTTTCAAACTATACAGAGATTATCTTTGGAATATGCAAAGCAGATATAGAGCTACTTGCCAAAACATTCAGCAAACACCAAATCATCTGGCAGAGAATTTTGTGCAATCCAATAACTTGATAGTTGTACTGGGATGAGATAATCTCCAGAGAATTACAATACAATATCCTGAAATCAAATCTACAGTAAGATACACAAAGATTAAAATATTGCATATTTGAAGAACATGGGATGTTGAATAGCAGAAAATGTGACATTTTAAAACATTTCAGATAGGCTATTATTGTCTGTCATTTTGAAAAGATTCATTAACATAATATTATTTGGATACTTAAATCTGTTTTTTGTTGTCATAACAGCAAAAATACAAAACTAATTGAGCATTTGAATAATTTTAGGTAGGTAGCTTGTCATTGACAATCAAACCAATATGGAAAACACTGGAGAAGCTTTTCTTTCAGATTCAGATATCTGGAAAAAGGGAGCAAGGTATCTTGAGGAACACAACATCGTATTGCAGCATCGAAAATATTTACCAATTGATCTTTAATTTTTTTTTTTTTAAAGTAGACAGCTGAATTGCACCTAGTATACAATGATTTCAGATGAAGACAATAGCCCACCCAATTTCATGACTAGCTGAGTGATTTGTACCAAAGATTGGATGCCTTAGTATGAAGTAATAGTTAACAAGCCAGTTTGATTGACTATTACTACTAAGTTCCATCCTCACTGGGTGTCCCACACTTGAAGCATTATGCTAAACTAAGTAAAGCTTAATAAATAATAACAACTGAGAGATCCATGTCCAAAAAATCTCATCAAATGAGATTAAAGGCAAAAATCCTATTTTATTTGAACCAAAAATGGAAGTCCTCTTCAACCCATCAACAACCAAACAACAAATGATCAACAATGATACATGACAAGTAGACATAGTTGCTGGCAAATTTATGTAGTGACATCAACTCAACACATTATTTAAACAATGTCTGATATATACATGCACATAATCTTAATATTCTCACATTATGTGCATGCATGTATCATATATACTACTAGTCGGACACTTCATCTCACTTTACAGAAAGGAGGACTTTGTTGCATCTTCATACAACTTTCAGATATATCTCCTGCACTGGTATATGTTTTCTTTTCATATACTTCCTCTATCCTTCTTCTGACTACCGACACAACAGCTAGTCAGAAAATAAATTAGATGTAGGTTTCAGTTGAGTAGTAAGTGATATGAAAGGATAATATATATTTATATGAGAGCATTAGAAAGGATCATTATTGATCATTTGTTGTTTGGAGTCCATTAATAACAAGTTTGCAAAACTGATGATGGCTATTTCTCATTTACAAAAGCCACTTAAAAAAATTACCCTGGCAAATTATACGGTAATGTAAAGACATAAAAATTGTTTCTCCCTCCAATGTACATATCTAAAAATTATTTTAAAAATCAATTCAAACCCACATTATATTTTAAATACATTGATATTTTTATACTACATTTACAAATTTGACATAAACAAACTTGCAAACTGAATAAAATTCAAACCTGTATATGGCACATTTTATCACGACTCACAGTATTAATTTCACTGTTAACAAAAAGAAAGAAAAAAAAAACTTAGCAAGGTCATGCTGGGAGATATATTCATACACTTGGAAAAATGTTCATGAAGTACATTTTGAAAATAATATCTAATAATGCATTTATAGCCTATATGGCTTCATCAGATGAATAACAAAAAATGTGTTTTGTGTTTATGCATTTGTGTGCATTTAAAATAAATCCTATATTTTTCCAAAACTGGCATTGCTCAAGACTAAAAAAGAGAAAGAAAATGAGTGACTTTTTCATTATCCATCTGATGAAGCCATATAGGCAAAATGCATTATCGGATGTTATTTTCAAAACATACTTTCATGAACATTTTTCCAAATGTCAATAATTTATAACTTTGTCAGGATTACATACCCAAATTTATTACATACTGTTGACATGGAGAACGCATGGATAAAAACAATTCTTTCATCTATTTTCTATCCATTCAATTTCCATCTCAAAACTGGGACACTTAAGGTGTAGAATATAAAATGTTAAATGATTTTTTTTTTTTAAAAGTCATTCATTTTCTTTTTCAGTCTCAAGCAATGCCAACTTGGGAAAAATAATATAAGATACTTTAAACACACAAATGCATACACACGCAACACATTTTTCATTATCCATTTGATGAAGCTATATAGGCGAAATGCATTATTGGGTATTATTTTCGAAATACTTTCATGAACATTTTTCCAAATGTCAATAACATATATATAACCAAATATGTTTATGATTTTCTTGGACCATAAAATCTAGGAATAAAAGATAAATTATAGATACATCACAAAAACAGACAAAAAAAAAAACAAATCCCACACATAAACTTGTACATCCTATTCATATAAAATAAATAGCACATTACATGGAAAATATGTAGTAACTATTTATAAAATATGACTATTAATTGTGAATTATGAAGAGATATTAAAAAAATTACCAAGATATACAAATAAATAGGTATAAAAAAAAAACTAATCGAAGCTAATAAACATACATACAAAAAAAAATTATCAAGATTTACATACAAATAGGCATAAATTAACTAATCAGAACTAATGAAAAGACTTTGATACAAAAAAATTATATTTACTCAACTGAAGATAAAAAAATAAAATTAAAAGAAAGTTATAATCTACAACTGAAATTAATTTGGATCAACATCTTTCAACAGGTATTTATTTTTATGTCTAGATGTGACCATTAATTTCTCTTGTTTATCTAAATAGCTAATTTTTCTACATGGTATAAATTACATCTTTCACTTTTCCCATTGTAAGATTTTGGTTTTAGTTATATCCATGTAACTATGGGTGTAATACCACCATTCTTTAATTGCCAAAAATACATTAATAGCACAGGTCTCTCCAATATTTCACATTATTTAAAGTTTTATAGTTATTGAATCAAAGTATAAAAGGAGTTTCAGTGGACCCAAAATAAAATCTAACATTGTTATCAGAATGTATGCTAGCTCAATATACAATATTTTCAGCCATACATTGGCTGTTTAAGGGACATTTGTTTTCTTGTAATTTTATTATTGATATTTTTGTTGGTGATATAATTATTCAATATAAAATTGTTATGGGATATAGATTTTTCAAGATTTCTAATGCATAGCTGATCTTTTTTATTTTTGTTAAAAATGTTTAATATTACAGAATTATTGAAGTGTTTACGTATTAAATTTAGGAAAATCCTATTTGTTTGAACATTACAGCTATAAAAGGGGTTAAACCATAACATTATTTCTGTTTATTTACTTTGTTGTAAAGCTTTTATATAATTTTATTTTATTTTTATCCAATATTTCCTTATAGCTTAGTTAGATAATGTAAATTGCACAGATTTATATAAATTATTTGATATTAATGAAGGGTGATTGGATTCATTGTTGACGTATTTATGGTTATATAAGCCTAAAATAACATGGGTGGAGGCACAGTGGAGTAATGGATAGTGGCTTGGATTGAGGAATCTGAGAGCAGAATTTAAATTCCAATCGAATCCATTACATTCATTTATATGCTAATACCCTTGGGAAAGGCATGACCCCCCCCCCCCCGCCATGTGTAAATAGCAGGATAGACTGGGCTCTATAGCCTTGTATGGCAACTGGTCTACCGCAGAAAAAAATCTTCCTCATCAGTTATGTATCAAAGATACATGATCGCCTAGGCGTGTATTACGCATGGCACATAACTGACTGAATTCTAACATAACTTTCATAATTTTCATGTAAATACTGTATCAAACATGGTGGTATAGAATGGGATAGTAACTTTTTTTAGTATTTTATATAATTGTGGTTATAAATTAAAATCTTACTGGTGTGGTTATTCATTTAGATCCTTATTTAAGTATGTATATACATAATAATTTAAATGTAATATTTTTAAGCACTTATTAATATTTAGATTATAATTCCACCCTTATATCTTGAAGTAAATAATTTGTGTGGATGTATGTACGTTTATTTTTGTTTTTTTACATAGAAATTTCATTTTCTTTTTTTACTTATATTGATAAGTATGTTTATTTTAGATACAAAATTTAAAAAGACAATAATCCCCATATAAAATATAGACTGCTCCATCAGTGTGATAACCTGTAATAAGAATTTTACTGGAAATATTAACAACGTGAACAGTTGTTAATGACATGTATAATTAATTGACAATCTAAACTGACAAGACTTTAAATGTTTATTCTATTTATAAAATACAGACTTCTATTAGTTTTTCAAAACCACCTAGTTTTGTTGTAAGATTTCTTTCAGTAGTTTTATTTTTTCATAATACAAACTTTTACGATTGTGGTAGATGCAGGCTGCAGCTGTAAATAAGTAACTGGAGAGCAGAAGAAAGACTTATGAAACTTGAGCAGCGTTGAATCTTTCAGCAACATTTTTCCAGTTGGCAATATGGAAAATTGCTTTCACATAATCAGGCCGTACATTCTTGTATTGTAAATAGTAAGCATGTTCCCAGACATCTATACCAAACAAAGGGATGACACCTGAAAGTAAATTTTTTTTAAATTTCATTTACCCACATAAACAAATATAAAATTGTTTTCTTTTAGTTTTATGAGAAAATATTTTTGTGGTTTCACTCAAGCTATTAAGTGGAGATTTATTGTATCTAGGATATGATAGAAATAGGTCACAGAAGAAAAGATTACATTATACAAAATATACAGAAAAGTTAAATGTGATAAAATATAGAAAAACCAAAAGTACTTCTGAACAAGTAGTAATTAATCTTTACACATAGTGATTAAGAGCAAGCAACAAAAAAAAATTCTCTGGCAAAATTATTAGACAAAAGTTAATTAGACATTTCATTAAAATCCATAAAATAGTAACCAGTTTTCCTATACAGCTCTATCTTTGTATTTCCATAGACACTTGCAAAGTTTATCTGATTGACCAACTCATCAGTGACATAAGTCTCAGTAAACTTCAATTGTGTAAAATAATTTATCATTTTTGTTGTATTGTTTGGTTCTTAGCAATTCAACTGAACTGTAAACATGATAAACAAAATCTTAAAAAGACATCTAAACTTTGATTACTGAGAATTTCTAGTTAAGTTTCAAGAATTTGTAATAAGCTAAATATTCAGTATCAACACAAGTATTGTATGAGGTATTTGAAAAAAAAAAAAAAAGAGAAGCAGTAAATACTGGCAGAATCAACATCGATAAATGCTAAAATTAAAAATGAAGGATATTTATTTAATTTTACTATCAACAAAGCTGGTTTCAGAAATTTAAGTAGCATTTTTCACTCTAATTTAAAGATGGTCAAAGTAGGCAGCCTGCACAAGTCAAAAACTCAAAGGAAGGAAGGGAGATAAAGCCAAAACAGGTTTTCAATACACCCCTGTTTAACAAAAAATCAACAGCTCCCTAATCATGAGCTTTCTTGGAAAACTTCAACTCCAAACCAAAATTATCACTCAATTCAAAACTAACTCAATAGTCTGATGATGATTCCGATGCATACAGATTAAAAGATCATTGCCATATGATTAAGATGTACATCATGTATCACAGATTTATTACTAATGTTATTTAACAAAGAGGAAACCATAAATTCATAATGCTATTCAGAGCAAATTTTCTTAATGCAGAAAAATTAGTTAAACTCTTAAAAAATGGCTTGAAAATATAAATCAATAAAAACATTAAATAACTAAAATACAAAATATTTTGACAATTTTTAACTTTTCTTTTGCTATATACATCCTCCAACTAACAATTGTAATGAAAATTTTTTGTCTCTTCAGGTTAGGTTGCACATTAATAAGTGAACAATGAGTAAACTAAATGACAAATAGCTTGAAATATGATAATTACACATTTAAATTAGGTATGTCCAATTTTGACCTTTTTAGCGTTTTTTTTTAGTTGTTTTTTTGTCAGTTGAAAGACACATTAATTTCGAAATTCTTGTAAAAATTAACTACTTGTTGGATTTTAATGAAAACTTCAGAACTTATTCAGAAATGAATGAACTTATTTTAGAAATGTTTGTCTCTTTGAAAGTCATGGTATAAATATTTTTTTTTTATATCTGTTACCCCCCTCGAACTTAATTTTATGAAAACACAAAAAAAAAATTTATTTGCAACCTGAATTTTTTTTTTTAATTAAATGCACAAAACTCTGAAAAATCTAAATCATCGAGTTTTTTGTTAAAAAAATGTCCGAAATTGTCCAAACTTTTACCTCAATTGTAAAAATACAAAACCCAATAAAACTAAGACAATATTTAATTAAGAAAGTTTTTAATGGCTTTTCTGAATAATATATACGAAGGTAATTATTATCTGAAAGAAAAAAATTTTTTTGGTGAACAATGAATTTTTACTTTAATTTTCTTCTTTTTTTTTCAATTTTAAGTACACAATATGACAAAAGGTTGTTATATATTTATACATTAAGTTCTTTCTGCAACCTTATGGAAATGATATATTATGTTCTCTACTTTTTAAAGATCATAAATTTGAAAGCTTATTAAAATCTGACAACCATAATTATTTTAAAAATAATTTTTAATATTCCAAAATTGTATTTAAAATCGTCTACAACGAAAGTACGGATGCACATTGTTGAAATAATGTCACATGAGTAGTTTCCTTTGATAGAAGCAAGTTTTTTTTTTACTTCAGAAATGGCTTTGATTCGTTCAGTAAGGAGAAAACAACGCTTGTCAAGTTTTCTGAATATCGTCGTATTATTTTCAATTTTTTTCTTTTTCTATTCAAATATAAATCGAATAGTGGGATAAAAGAAAATATCGACTATTTACAATTACAAAAAAAAAAAAAACGCCCTTGGAAGTCCACCCAAATTTTCAAGTTTGAAATCGAATGCATAAATTCATTGTACATTACTTTGGAATTATTATCCACACGACAAATTATCAATTAAAACGATTTTTGGAGTTTAAATTTTCTGGAGTTAGCGCGCTACTACTCAAACTAAAAAATACTTATTGAGTCAAAACAAAACCAACATAGCATGTTAATTTTATTAATAAATAAAATAAAACTCATATTACTGCCATATAATTATTAATAAATAGAAAAAAATCTGCCTTAATAAAAAAGAAATAAAATCTCATTTCATTAAGTTAACCCGTTTCAATTAATGGTGTTTCATGTAATTTTTATATTCTCAGAAAAATATTTCATGACTGAAATAATAAACCTCAATTTAAAAAAATGTATTTTTTTTACTGTTTTATTTTTACTTGTAAAATTTGATTTTCTTTCATAATTTAAATGTTATTTTCAGTGCAGAATTCTTCCTCAAACGTAAGGTAAAAAAAAAAAAATTTGAAAGTGAATTTTAAAAAAAAAATCTACTAACCAGATTCACTTAAAATTAGAACGAATTATATCACTTTGGCGCTACCATCCAATAAATTTCCGTGCCGTAAGTTGTGAATATATTGACATACGTCAATTAACGCCTGTCAATTCCTTAAAAAAGGAACGACTACGGTTGGAAATATCTCTCTTAAAAAAATTTCTGCTAAAAATGTAAGTAATGTTTCTTTCAAATTACATTAAGTATACTTTAATCATTCTAAATTTCCTAAGATAACAAAAGAAAAAGGTGTAATTGATTTTTCATGATTTTTTAACTAACAAACTATGATCTTTCCGACAGAAATGTCGATAAGTTCCATTTTACGAAATTTTTTGACTCGAAAAAAAAAACAAGATTTTTAATAAAATTTTTAACATTTATAGGAAGGATTAAAAAATCTGAAAAAATATTCAGAAAATACTTTGGTCTTTCCTTTTTAATAAGAACATAAATATTTAAACGTTAAAAATTGTTTTATCAATTTGGGGACCTTTTGTCGTCAAGGAAATTTTTAGCGAAATATTGGACATACCTAATTTAAATGTATCTAGTTATATCTTGCTTTAAATCATTGAATGACATACACAAGAAAGTTATTTGTGCTTAATGAAGAATGCCAATTAGAAACCAAAAGAACTCAATTTAGTCACAATTTATTTTAATCAATATTGCTTTTGAATAAAAGTCACAATGTTTATAACATAAAAACTATGAAGATGATGAATGGTAGTTAATTAAGTATAATAAAAAGAAAAAGAAAATTACTTCATTTTAATATGATTAATCTAAATAAATCAATGTTTACAAGTGATTTATTTGAAACAAAATGGAATCTGGAGGCAATGTAACAAAATGTCATGTGAAACACTCAGAACAAGAGAAAAAAATCAAATTATGATAAAACATACTATCCTATTTGCTTGAATCCCAAGATCTGGCTTGCTGACTGAAAGTTGTCTACTCCTCTTGTAAAGAAGAATTACTAGGATCTTCATTTTCCTCGATATCATATATTGGAGACCTCTAGTATTCAATACACAGTAAAAACTATTGGAAGCACTTTCTTGCTCAACATTTCCCATGATGATTTTTTAAATTGGTTAAAAATAATAAATAATAATAAAGTATTTTCTAAAGACATTGTTTATCCATAAATTTATTCCTACTGGAAATCAGAATAAACAATCTTTACAGCAGTATAATTTGTTCTAAATTAGTTATGGGAGACCCGTTTTCTATGATTGTGGAATCACAAATCTAAAATGGAATTTGATTTTCCATGGAATTTTAAAGAATGAATCATTTGGTACTCTTTCAAATTACTTTTATTTATTCTTTCAAAACTTAATGACTGTTTCCAGGTTTGTTATTAAAAATTTAACATGCTTTAATAAATCAACATGCAAATTTAGTTATATATAAATTCTTAGGTGTTGATGTAGAAATTGAAAAATAAACATTTTTCACATAGTATTCAAGAACTCTTAACTTTTTCTTTCATTAAAACACTTTACAAAAGTTATTCACAATAACTTTCATTAGGTCACAATCATTTCCATTCATACTTTCAGAATATTCTGAATACTTTGTAACCTTATTGTTTTCATTTTTTTGTCTATCTTTTCCAATTTCTACACCAAAACCTATTACTTTATTTGTTTATCCTCCTGTGTCCACTTGAGCAATAAACTAGTCCTTGACTGACTCATATTCTACAAATTTACCTAATATCTATTCATAGATTTATAATTTCATCACTGTAAAATTTCTCAAATTAAAAAACAAAAAAATCAATCCTTTAATAACATTATTATTTCCCAAAATGTTCTTTTTTATATTTTTTAAAGATTTTTTTTTTTTGAGCAACATCTAAATCATGTGTGCATACAACAGCAGGACCTGCTCCTCTAAAGATGAATGACCCTAGTATCAAAAATTTATGCTAAATTTCCTGATGATTTTTATGCAGAAGATTGTAGGTTTTCTAAATTCTGTCTCCTTAGTGTTGACACAATCAAAGATCACCTAAAATCAAGAATCCATTTAACAAAAATAGTCTCCCCAAAAATATCTACATTAAAACAGAAGACAATTACATCTTGAAATTGGATGCCTCCCTTATAAAACACTGCCATACCACCTGTTATCAAATGGAGTAGCAGAAAGAATGGTGCAGACAATGAAAATGGGGTTGAAGGCATTTTCCCTATCCAGAGACTCCTACTGAGACTATTACAGAGTTATAAAACTATTCCACATGCTGGTAGAATGCAAAGTCTCTCTCCATTAATGTCCTATATCAACAAATGAAAAAATGTGATATAAAAAAAAATCAAGTCCTGAAAAAGCTAACTTTATTACACATAATACAGCTATAATAGCAACAGGTGGACAGAATTTATTGGCGAATTCTGATTAAATAAAACCTAGAATTGACAACGAAGAAATAGAGACGGAAGAAGAGAAGGAACCTGAAAGGGAGGAAAGTAGGAGTGCTTCTAATGAAGAAAGTGAACATAGTAAAAAAAAAAAACTATGGAGGATAATTTGTAGAAATCAGTCATGAAATTGGAAGATCAGACTGAAGAGGAGTCCAAACCTAGACCCACAATAAAAAGAACCAGAAACACCTCGAGATAGATCTTGTACTATAGTTCAATAGTGACATAGGCAAAATGGACTTGCCCTATTTTGCATGGAGTCGAGTAACTACGAATAAGTCAGAGAGAAAGAATTTCAACGTCACAGCCTAGAAAACTGACAATATTTTTTTTTAAAGATGGAATCTTTAATTAAAATTCTGCCTCAAAGATAATTATGCACTGCAGCATTCCATTGTTTTATCATCAAGTCATGTTAATTTTTTTAATTCTGATTTGATCTTCATTTAATTTTTATAAAAAATATTTCTTTCTTTCCATATAATAAAGCTATGGAATTTTGTTTTCTCTGTTTATTTTATTTTATGGCAATTTACCAACAAAATACAATCAAAACAGGAAAAAAAATTACCAAAAGTGAAAATGGAATGAAGGAAAATTTGAAATGGAAAAATTAGTGCCACCTTTCTTCATACTCAGTAGTTTGATAAGTGACTTTAAAAAAATTGGGAAAATTCATTTTTTTTTTAATAATTAAATACATATCATCAAACAGAAAGAGATGAAAAAAAAATCAGTAAATAATACTTCTAATGAACAAGACAAATACTAAATCAAACTCTGCAGCAGAAACACAAAAATAAATCAAATTTCTGTAGTGAATTAATCTGGACCCTTCTGAAATTGGACAAGAAAGGAAGAGAAATACTTACTAGATTACATTAACAGGTTCTCTATGTTAAAAGAAGGAAAGAGAGAAATCAACATTGAGGACTGTTCACTTCACAATTTGGATACTTAAGAGAGTGCAAGGAAAGACTATTGTGACACTGGTAAAGAAAAAGGGTTAGAATAAAATATTAACTGGAACAGACGAGGGCGGTTAAAGTACAGAATAACATGAATTTGTTAATGAAAATTAAGATAATTACAATTAATGACTAAAAGTTAAGACCGCCTTTTCACCCACTCAGTTTAAAAATCAGATTTGTCAAAGACAGCCAGAGTTGCAGGCTTAAATGAGATACTATGAGAGAGAGAAATTACCACCACCCATGTAAAAGTAATGGTGCAAGGCAAAAATAAGAAAAGAAATGAGTTATATGGGTAGGATATTAACTGCAGCCACCACCTGTAGAAAGAAGGGATCTCCCAAATTTGTAGAGATAATTAATATTATGAACTAGACAACAAAGAACTTGTACAAATCAATACAGAAACCTGAGGAACCTCCAAATTCCCAATCACAGTCAGCACCCACTCCAGTCTTAAATCGAAGCCAATATAAGCAGAGCCAGAGCAAAAACAGATGCAAAGCAGCAACTAGCAGACAAAGACGCTACTGAAATCCACACAACTTGCTGCCAAGAGAACCTGCGACCTGAACCTTGTTCCAGAATTAGTACTAATAGGTAAAGTGTCACTACAGAAATCGCAGTGGGAAGGCTAGGTTTTGTTGTATGAATAACTATATAAACCACATTGAAGATTGACCCAAAGGATTTTCATTTATTATATCGTCTGCAAAGAACATTTCTAGTTTTTCCTTTCATAACACAGCTTCACCATGGTTCAAACCAACACTACAACTACTGATGATACTCGATCCTCACCAGCGTTGTGATCGAGAAATACAACACGGGCAGAACAGGGTGTGGACTGAGGCGTCTGATGTTCAATGATCATTGACCAGCAGCAGTATCGATCAGTGTGGGAATTGACCCAAGATCAACCAAGGTTAAATGTTATACTAACCCAACAACCAAAAATTGCACTAAAACAAAAGACAGAATTGAAACAAAAGAACATCATCTCAAAAATGTTAAGAAAAATAATTCTATGCATACCAAAGAAAACAAATCAAAGATGTGACAGATAAATCAAGTTTGACATGACTATGCAGGGAAACCTTTAGAGAGAAACTTAGTTGAAGTTAATAGCAACCCAAAACAATGTCATAAGAACAAATTATATAAAGGCCAAAGTTGATATAAAAATAGCAAATGTAGACTCTGTGGAAATAAAGAAAATTTGTATTTGTAGCAAATTAGCCCAGAAAGAATACATAATAAACATGACTAGGCTGGGAAAGTAATTCACTGGGAACTGTGCAAGCAAGTGCATTTTGATAATATAAACCAATAAACCAATGCACAAACCAGAATCTGTTTTCAAGAAAGAAGCACATAAAACCCTCTGAGACTCAGATTCAAATGGGGAACCCAATCAAATAGTAAATAATATGCTAGATAGTGGATTTTGCTGTTCCACAGCAAACCCCAGAGTAGATATGAAAGAAAATGAACAGGTCAATAAATATCTTTATCTTGCATAGACCTGAAGAAGTAGTGAAGCATGAAAGTGACTACTGGAATGCTGAAAATGGTCTCAAAGAGATGAAGAAAGAGAAACTGGAAATTAGAAGAGATGAAACCTCCAGATGACAGTGTAAATGAAAACAACTAAAATATTAAGAAGAATGATGGAGCTACCAGTTAATACTGATATGAATACTCAATAATATATTACATGTCCACCCAGGAAGTATTCAGTCATTTAATATTAACAAAAAATAAACCACTGAGCACCTTAGTTCTTTTCAAATTTCCCCTTCCACTTTTCAAAGCATTCTGCAAAGTTATGCTTTAGAATCATCACCAGCTGCTTCACTGTGCTCTTAAAACACACCCACAGTATTTCTATGACAATTTTAGCTTTAGAAAAATTCAGAAGTCACAGGAAACCAAATCAGGGCCTGGTCTGATAAACTTGGGTGATGCAATGTTTTACCATAAACCTAGCATGAGACATGAAGAATCTACTCCCTTGACCATTATAAATGCAACAGTACTCCATGGTGACTCACTGCCAAGTAACCCAACAGGAGAGTTAGTAATGCACATTAAGGTCCCCACTGGTTACCAAGTTGTATCAAGGCCCTAGAAATTCAAAATGACTGGATATATTCTGGACAGACCATATATATAAAATAATAATAATAAAAATGAATTGTTAACCTGTAGTGGCTTTTAATGGGTCTTGATTCACACAGGTTACTATCTTCAACTGTTTTGTAGTTGCATCATATCCAAGCCAGCACCATCCAGAACCCTGCACAGCTACAGAAGAGTTTACCAAATTGTTTTTCATTTTTTCAAAAGATCCAAAATCTCTTACAATAGCTTCCATTAATTTTCCTTCAGGTTCACCACCTCCATGTGGACTAAGCACTTCCCAGAATATACTATGGTTCAAATGTCCTCCGCCATTAAATTTAAGAGCTGGTTGAAGACTTATAATTGTTGAGGTATCCCCTGGTAAGGAAAAAATGTATATACATATATAAAAGTAAGTATTATTTATATAAAAACAAATATTGATTCCTTTCAAATATACAAGAAAATATAACTATGTTTGAAAACAAAAATAAGTAATTTATAAAATAGATGAGTATCCAGAAAAAAAAATCATCATTTAAACAATTATTAAATACAAAAGTGTATTATTGTGAACATTGAATAAATTTATGTATACAAGGTCTGTCTGGAAATGACTGAGCCATTTAAACTCTGCTTTTCCTTAAGGAAAAGCACAGTTTGCATATATGTGAATATTTATATTAGGCATACATATAAAAGTACAAGCTGGGAAGAAATATGAACAACAAAATCAACAGCTCAGTTTTTTTTTATATTTTGAAATAATACTCTGCATAGAAAATCTTTATCTTAGTAGAGAAGTTTACATGCACTTCTGTTTCAAGATAAAGATTTTCTATGCAGAGTATTATTTTTTGTTGCAATCAGATTAAAAACCTTCAAATCTCAAACCTGGATTTTATGTTCAGAACAAAATATTAGAAATTGAGTTTAATTTTATTCTTTAAAAATGTGTGGAAACTAAAGAAAGAATCTATTTGTTATGAAAATAACCTGAAAGAAAGCAAGCTTTAAAGACAATTCTCTTGATGTGTTAATTTCAATTATATAACTCAGGAGGTATTACCCATTCTTTAAAACAAATTATACATAGTCTAGAAGAATTTTTAAAAATCTTAAAATCAAAAGTAGTTTATAATAAAAAGTATTAGTTTTATTATATTTTTTAATTATTTTCATTCAAAAATATCTATTGAATTGTTCCAGAAATATCGAACATATTTTAAAAATTGATTACACATATAATTTTGTTATAGTATGAAATTTCTATCAAAAACAACAATTTAGTTGAGATTTTGTCAAATTATAGGAGTTTTCTCAGAAGTTTTAAGACAGAAACGAACCAAGTAAAATGTGCTTTCATAAAAAACAAAAAAGTGTCAAATATAAAATATACAATGAGAAAGAATCAAAGATATATTGGGATTAAGATTTTAAAAAAAAACACTTAATACAGATGTTTTATATAATACAAATTTCCAAAAGAATTGTAAAACAATATTTGAAATTCTGTCAAGGAATTAAGTAAATTTGATAAAATTAAAAAAAGACATCTTACCTTTAACCACTGCATCTGCCAGTTTTTCTTCAGCAATATTTAAGTTATTGATATATGTTGCATGATGTTTTTGATGATGCAATTTCATGATATCTGCACAGATGTAAGGCTCCAGAGCATTATAATCATATGGTAGATCGGGTAAAGTATGCTTGCAATGAACACCCAATGAAATCAGACCATAGCTGGCAGGTGCTAACAATTTCTTGCCAAAGCCAGATCTATAAATAACAGAAATTACTTACTAAAATGCCCTTAAATGCTTAGCAACAAAAACACTGAACATTGTTAACATATAATAAAATATAACCATGTGAAGAAATTAGTGATTTACCTTGTCAAAGCGAATGACAAGTGTGCCAAAGTGTGCTGACAAAACAGTGCTCACATGACTTCTCTCTTTAATTAGAGAACATCATACAATTTTTTGTTCTACCTTAACCAAGCACAGACTTCCTGACTTACATATAAGTCGAGTGTCTCAAGCAATGAGAGAGTGAGTTTTTTGTTTGTTGCAATGTATGGAGGATGGCTTTGTAACCTATGAGTTAGATTTGCAAATTTCAAACTGAGAATTTTTGTCACTTTTAGAACTCTTCACTACAAGTTATTTTGGCACAATGACAGATGTTTGACATTAAGCTTATACCAGAATTTGATGGCTGTGACCAAACAGCCAGTTACTGAGATGGAAAATGCAAAACTTGTCAGTTATTTCTGTAGAATAAAGATTGAATGAGTTCCTCCTTCATGATTAACTAGCAGAATATTTACTATCAGCAGATCAGTACACAGCAAAAACTGGATAAAATCAGTTCAAATGATTATTTTTTGGCCTACAAGCAATTTGTGCAGTGGTGGTTGCACCCAAGTAAGCGCATTAATGTCTTTTTAGTAGATTTGAAAAAGCTAGCAGGATTATTCAGTGGAATATCCAAGCAAGTATTGACATGTGTGTTTATGGCAACTTTTGCATGCATCCTCCAGGGTGGAAGAAATGACTATGTCAGCGACTGGACCGAACTGGACTCATAATGAAATGGTGAGTGAGGAAATAGCTGCAGATAGCACTTTACTAGTTGAAGCTGAATCACTTTTCAAAAGAATACTACACGTGGACATCATCCACGAAAGACCATTGGAAGAGTGCAATGCTCCCAATGCTGTGGGTTACTTTAAATTGCTTCAGATTTTCTGGGGAAAAGTGGAAGGACACAAAATGTAAGCACTAGTATTTTCCCCAAGTGAATTGTGAATGAGGTGCTACCAAATGTGCGCCTGAACTGGCGCCTGCCCTCTCTAAATTATACAACCGCTGCCTCAAGGAGTCTTGCTTTCCTGATTGCTGGAAGTCCTCAACCATTGTTCCTGTCTTTAAGAACTCTGGTGACCCCTCCGACCCTTCTAATTACCGTCCTATCAGTCTCCTACCCCTCTTCGGCAAAGTCTTCGAAGCCATTATCAACACTGATGTGATTAATCCCCTGTTATCCCATGATCTGCTCTCAGACAAAGCAGTATGGTTTCCGATCTACGGCCGATGTGCTTACGGCCATCACTGAATTTGTCTACCAAGCTATTCATAATAACGGTGAAGCTCGTGCCGTGGCCCTAGACATCTCCAAAGCGTTTGATAGAGTTTGGCATGCCGGCCTTCTTCGCAAGCTCCAGGGTTATGGCATCACAGGTCGATTGTTTGACCTAATACAATCATTCCTGTCAAACCGTGAATTGAAGGTCGTTCTCAATGGATTCATCTCCAGCTCCTATTCCACTAATGCAGGTGTTCCTCAAGGCTCCATCCTAGGCCCTACTCTGTTCCTCATATTCATAAACGACCTTCCTGATGCCATAGATTCCCAAGTCGGCATTTATGCGGACGACAGCACAATTTACTCCTGCCTCAAACACAAATCCAGTGATGCTGACAAAATTAACGTGGCATCTCGGATAGAAAAGGACCTCCAATCGGTTGTGAACTGGGGCAAGAAATGGATGGTTAACTTTAACGCCTCTAAAACTAAACTGCTCTCTATTAACCACCACAAGGATCCATCCCTGCATCCCATTAGAATGTCTGATGACCAACTTCTTGAGAGCTCCTCTCTGCGGCTGCTCGGTCTCACGCTGTCCACTGATCTGAGATGGAACAAATACATCGAGTCAATTGCATCATCCACCGCAAGGAAAGTTGGCTCCCTGTGCCGAGCCAGGAAATTTTTCTCCCCGGGATCTATCCTCCAAATCTATAAGTCGACCATTCGCCCTTGCATGGAGTATTGCTGCCATATATGGGCTGGAGCCCCTGCTGTTTGCCTCAGAGTTCTTGATAAGATCCAGAGACGGATATGCAATGTAATTGGCCCTGATCTGTCATCTCGTCTGCAGTCTCTCTCTCACAGACACGACGTTGCCTCGCTCTGTCTTTTTTATCAATACTTTCACCTTTCATTCCCATCTGCTCTCACTCCAAATCTTCTGTAACCCCCTAGCCTTGATTGATCCACTATCTTCCTCCACATCCTCTCCTTTACCACTCCTATCTGCTCTTCCTCCAAACCTTATGTAACCCCCTGTGTACTAGTGGCTTCCAGCCTTGCTTGGGGTGATATGCTTAAAAAAAAAAAAAAAGATGATGTCCAAGAGAATGGAATCAAGAGAGTTGCAATGGTGAACACTGACTGTTTACAATCACTCACAAGTAAAGCAATCTGTCAATTTTGGTTTAAGAAGGTAGTGGACATGCTAACTGTAAACAGAAATACATGCAGCAGATTTGGAAATATCAAGCTTGGTATGGACAAAATAGAACCCTAGGCATCAAAGTTTTGGTAGTAGATGGACAAATATTTTGTTTTGACTAGTTGCTTGGATTCAACAATATTATAAAGCTGGGTAATGGTGGTGGTGCAGAAAAACAATAGTAAAGTATAGCCCAAAAACTAAATGAGCACTTGGATGTGTAACAGGGCAGTGGCTCTGACTAAGTCATATTAGTGTTTGAAATATTGTTTGGTGACTTGAGGTATTGAGAGAGAGACTTAGTAAACCTGAATGAATAAGTAGAGATATTAGATGGAGAACAATATAAGAGAGTGGTTAATAAGGTTGAAACCTAACAAAAAAAGTTTGGTTTAAAAATATTAATTTGAACCTATAAAATAGTTATGAGGAAGACATCAGGAGGATTTGATCCTAAAATAAACCAAGTAAAATTCAGTAATAACAGTTTAACTGAGATAACCTGCTTAAACCCCCAAATCCAAGAAAATCGTGATGACATGATTAATATATTTTGCAAAAACTCTGCAAAACTCAGATGAAATTGGGGAATGTTATTTTATGATCCTATGTAGCAATCGTACATGTTTGGAATGCAAATGTCTGGTCTTGGGTACTTTCAAAGTATAGGTACACAGGCAGTTCTACTGGGGAATACTTTAACAAAGAGAGTTTTTGTGTGAATACCAAATTAATCAAAGTCTCTAATGTTAACTTATGAGCACATACACATGCCATTTTAGGGCAGTTGGAGAAACAGAGGCAGACAGGGAGACACAAAGAGTCATGCTTGGATCTTATGGATAGTGTTGCAATCCATTTTCATCAAATTTTCTAGCAGCAGCAAAGTTGGCAGCACACCTGATTTCGCCCATAACATATCTCTTAATACCTCATGAGAAGAATAGTCACAATGCACGAGTGTGAGGTTTGCAGCTTTTTAATTCCCAATCATTAATAAATTGTTGATAAAACTATCTGTTGGTTTCAATTTTGATTAATAATGACTGTCAAACACTTTCCCCTCCTGTTTTATGCACACAGAAGCTTAATGGGAATTTTCCTAGTCAATAAAATAGGATGGTCCTCAGTTTCATCTGATGCTGTCCCAATCTGTCTTGAAGTCATGTTCACTTGTCTAAACTTGTTTTTAGGTCAACCCCAATTCTTAGTTTGTGAACATTTTGCCATATACCTGTTGCTTTGCCTTATTACTGTTAATTTGCCTTGCATATACTGTTTGCTTGCATTATATTATTTTTTGCCCTGTTCTTTTTCTTGTTATTGCTTATTAAACACTACTGTTACTTATTTTACATTTGACCATGGTTATAAGCCCAAGAATGTTTCAAAGGTGACGAATCAAAATACAAACTATGGGAGGTATTATTTTTCTGTTACATGCAAATCAAAAAATTACACAAAACAATCTTGGTATCATTTGATCATTCCAATGAAAAAAAAGTACTGTGAAAAGAATGCCAATTGTTAGATGTAATCATAAGTTCTATGCTAACAGTTTCTTCTCTTGCGGTTCTCACTTAAAATTCTCCTGCATCAGATCTTCTAATGGTGACTTGCAGTATGAATTTGTTTACAAGTATCTACTATAGCCAATATTTCTGGAATACTCAATATCATCCTATCATCACTTGAAAGTGGTATCATATCAATGTATTATCTAAAGATAAGCCACAATATCCAACAAAAACCATAAAAAATAATAATTTCTGCCTTTGGTTGGATGTAAAGTTTTTATTACAGCACTGGAATATCAATTACTTGGACTAATAGTATACAGCAGCCCACTGGCCTTAGCGTTCATAACCAAAGGTCATTTGAAGAGGGTTAATTTGTTTCATATGTAACAGAGAGGGACATAGAGTAAAGCAATGTCTAACAAATTGGGGTTTGCCTCCAGAGGCAACAGACTGGTAAAAACCAAAGTGTAGTAAGCGTGGATGTATTAAACAGAAGGATCACCTTGACTGAACACTACCCAAGATGACAGTGTATGTATGTAGGGAAAGTTTAGGATGGACAAAGAAAATCCCCACCCACAAAAAAGAAGATTAACCCTGATATGAGAAGAAAACTCCCAGGTGTCACCCCAGTAATTAGTGAAAGAGTGGTCCAAACAAATGTAATTCATAAAAGAAAGTTTAGCTGTTGGATGTGTGGCATCAAAAATCATTTATGCAGAGAATGCTCTAAGATGGACAGTTTTTGCTGTGAATATTAGACTGTTTTTGCTGGACATATTAGGAGATATTGCTGCAAATGTCAACAAAATCCAGTAGTAATTGCTAAGCACTGCAAGAGAGTGAAAGGAATGAACTCTCAAGGAAGAATGAGAACAGAGAGGGAAGGAAAGAAGAGAGAAGTCTTGTAAGAGTGCAAGTCTGGTTATGGACAGAGGGATTATGAGAGGCTCAGCCTGTCTGGCAGCTAAGGCAAAGAAAAAACCAAGTGCAATGCAAAGACCTATGAACTTATAACTGAAGCAAGAGAGACGTAACACACAAGCATTAATTGATATGGGGATCTGCTATATCAATTATGAATTTGGCAAGGGATTGGTTGAAACCAGCCCATTTAACAGTTACCCAGGCAGATGGTAGTGAAATGAAATTGGAAGGAATGATTGTCATACCTGTTAAACTAGGTAAACAAAACACAACCCTGCAACAAATTTACATTTCCCCTGAATTAGCCAGAGGATGAAACCTTGATTTATTTTGGATCTCTGACTTTACAGCTGGGTCAGAGACAGGAAAAAGAAATGAAAGTATGCTTGAAACACAACATCAAAATACCTCCTAGCACAGCAATGACAAGCACTGGTAAATTAGAATTCCCTATTAAGAAAGTAGGAAAATTGTATCAGGTGATCCCTTAAATAGAGTTTCACTATGAAGGTGAGGAAGTTAATATGTTGAGAACATTGTTGAAAGAAAATATAGACAGTGTTCCAATGATGATAGTAAACACAGCTAACAAAACAGTCTAAGCTGGAGTAGAATAGTAATGGTAAATGTCAAGAAGAGAATTAGGTATGAAAAGAAGGGGAGAATCGACAAAAATAAGCCCACTAAAATCTACCAGATTTTGAGGAAATATTGTTTGTTACTAAGAGTCAACAAAGGAGATGATAGCAAATTCTGATAAAAATAAAAATAAAAATAGACACCAGCAACCACCCACTAGTGAAATTAAGATTGTATAGAATTCCAATTCACAAAAGAAAGTTGGTGGAACAAGCAGTCCAAGAAATGTTAGACACATTAATTGTGGAGATATTACAATCACATTGGAGTTTTCCCATAGTAGTGGTTACAAAAAGGATGGAGGACACAAATTTTGTGCTGACTTCCAGGCTTTGAATAGTATCACTAAGCTACTAGCTTACCCCCTATCAATAATTGACAGGATCTTAGCTTTGTTAGGGAAAACCAATTGATTTGAGAACAGGATACTGTAGACAAAACTGATAAAGAAACAACAGCTTTGGCATGTCATATGGGACTATATCAATTTAGAGTTATGCTGGTTGCATTTTCCAGCAGTTCCTGTCAATAGTACTGAGTGGACTGGAGGATATTGCAATGGAATATATCAATGACATATTGGTGTTTTGTAGAGATATGAAAGAGCATTTACAGGTAGTTTTTGATCCAATAAAGGACATGGTTTGAAGTTGAAATTAGAGAAATATAACCTTGTCATCAATCTGTTATGGGATGTGAACTAATCCTAATAGCAGACAGGGTCTTAACACAAATAGTGTTGCCCATGTGTTATGTGAAAATGGCCCCTCGGTGTTGAATAATGTTGCTTCTAAAGTGTGTGTGATTAATGATTAGTGATGTAAAAATTGAAATGTTAATATCTCCACAGAAGTACTCCACATAACAGAATGGAATTACAGATGGATGTTGACTTAGTTGGATAAAGTGTGGATTGAAATGACATGCATGATTGTATGGTAGTTCAGTTCACCAAATTTGAGAGAGAGCCAAAAGAAAAAAAAATTCTCTGAAGAGATCACATGGCCATCAGTTTTTGTTGAAATTCAAGCAGCAATTGACAACACACCTGCATGTCAACTATTAGATATCTCTCAATGCTTCAGTGAAAGAAAATAATTTACTGAAGTTGAACCACATAATTGTGATTATTGCAACTTTTATATTTTCTCATCATTAATAAATTGTTGATAGCTTTATCAGCAGAGTTTGTTCAATCTGTTAGAAATTCTCCATTTTTCAGGTAAGTCAGCTGAATTAAGAAATTTGCTAGGATCAAGACATCACCTGGACCAAGAAAAACCACAGCTTGTTCGAGTAAATGCCAAGACATGCTACATAATTCATCTCAGCAGGTACACAACATAAAAGATTCCACTAGACAACACAAACTGATGTAGGAGAATGATGAAAACAGCCACACGCAATTCATACATCCTTCAATGAACTGTAATACCTGGTACTGTGAGTACTGGCTAAAGTTTACATTCAGCATACAGTGACAGGAATAGCTGATTATATTCTATACCATAACATGGTATAGAATATAATCTAAGAAGTGCTAAGCAAAAGAGATATATTACATCTATATACACAGCATACATTACAATCATAGTTATGGTTAAAAAAATTACTAATGCCATCCCCTCCATTTTTATTACATAACAGCTTCACTAATCCCATGGTGAATGTTTAGGAATACTACCCTGTTCCATTCAGCAAGCAGACACTCTGTACAGCAGTCCATCATTTTCTGGAGTTGTCATCTTCTGACCTTCAATGCTTCCCAGATTTAATCCTGTTATGGGGCCCACACACCCAGCTACCTCAGTCACTTTAAGGCAAAGAAAATGAACCAAATATGTGTTAGACTGAGACTTCTGAAAGTTTTTCATCAACTACTGCGTTCAATTATCTTAATTGGGAAGAGTACTTATTTACGTTGTCCAGACTGTTGTCCTCATCTTAATTACCATATTCACGTTTCAACTGTTGTACTTCAGGTGATTGGAATTTCAAACTGAACCCTATATGTGAAAGGAGGCTGGTTTTAATCTAAAAATTATATTGTGGGATTACATGAGAGTCCTCTATTTGTCAGAGCTTCTGCCAAGTACCCTGGGTAATTGGTAGGGTACTGCTTATACAGACCAGCACTTGTTCATATGTCTCTGGATTGCCACTTATGACTTTTGCTTGATGTAGTAAGCAGCGGATGATCCCCATCCCCTTTTTTTTTTTAAAACTGTAAGGGGGGTGGGAGTTGAAGTTAGGTATTGTCCGGTGAATGTTGGCTTACGGTTTATGGATGTCTTGGACCCATGCTCCGTTTGAAATATTAGTACATTCAGGAATGTGAGTTTGTTGTTGTTTTCTCTCTCCATTATGACCTGTATCGATAATCTTATTGAGTTCACATGGTCCAGTAGTAATGGAACCTCTCCCTGGCATGGCCAGAGTAGGAAGGTGTCATCTACATATCTCAGCCATAGTGATGTGGATTCTAATGTCATTTCTTCAAAGATTACTTGTTCAAATTAATCATTTGCATCTTCAGAAGCAATTCATAATAGAGTTCACCCCTCCAACCCCACAATATCACTCTTAGATGAAAACCAGCCTTTCACATCTATTTTTTTTATTGCTTGTTATAATTTGCTTCAAAAGCAAAACATTTTCCTACATTTAAGTATCCAATCACATAGGAAATAGTCTAATAGGTTTTTCATTTATATGAAAGTTTCACACCAAAGCAACTAATATAACCAAACTGGTAGAAATGATTTTCAGTGCTCAATTTGAATATTTTGAGTAGGTTGACTACTTCCAGTGTTGATTATTCAATAATACTACAGAAATGTATCTCTCCAAGAAATAATCATATTTTCAAATGTTCTTTTCATATTAAATAAAGGAAATAATTCAATAATTCTGTGACTGTAGTGAATTAAAAGTATCAATAAGTCTTTATCAATTTTTACCATATTTTTGTAGCACTTCTTTTGGTTTAATAAATTTTAAAAACAGAATAACTAAAAATGACATCAGGTAAAATTAAAATATATGGTATTAAATAGGAAAGAAAATAACCAAAACTAAGTGCAATAAATTAAACTTAAAAGTAACATTAATTAAATTCTTTTTTTTACTCCTAAGTATAAAAGTAAAATTATTCATTCAATTAAGTTTCATAAAAGCCTATGGAATGCAACTAATTATATTCTTAAAGTTATTCTTTAACAAACAATACCAATTTCTATAGGTACCTCCATGAGAACTAGTAAAATAACATAAATTTTCAGCTGGAAATGATGGAAATTATTATAAATATGTTTTCTTTTTTTAAAGTAATGGAAAAAATATTTTTTTTTATATTTATTACCCCCACCTCATAACTAATTTTATGAAAACTCTAGAAATTCAGTCACATTCAGTTTACTGATTATACATTTTCAGACTATTGTCCTCATCTTTGTCACCATATTTATTATGTTTTGGCCTTGGTTGGAATGTCGAACTGAACCCTTTATTTCCCTCACCAAGCTAGTTCCATGTGCCATGTTTAATGGATGTCAGTTATCTTCTGTTAATTTTTCCCTCTGAAAATTCTCCACTGCCTTAACCAGGTATTGAACTCACACTCTTTGTCACTGGATCTAACCAACGCCTTTATCCACTGTGCCATGTGTCCTTGAAGACATGTGTGTGAATTTCTGGGTATTATAAACCTAATGTCTTCAGCAACCATTTTTACCAGTGCTCATATTGCAAAGAGTGTGAGTTCAATACCCGGTTAAGGCAGTGGAGAACTTTCAGAGGGAAAAATTAACAGGAGATAACTGACATCCATTAAACATGGCATGTGGAACTAGAACAGTCTACCCCAGTGAGCGAAATAAAGGGTTCTGTTCGACATTCCAACCACCTGAAGAAGGCTGGAGCGTACAACGGCCAAAACATTGTAATAAATATGGCGACAAAGATGAGGACAATAGTCCGAATAATGTAAATAATGTACATAATACCTTATCTCAGAAATATAGACAGTTAGTGATTATATTAGTTAAAAGCACAAGGCTTTGAGGAAAGCAAATCATGTATTTTTTTTTTTTGATTGGACCCTCCTGCCTGGAAATCAGCTCTGAATTGTAACATACAAAACTCAATAAAACAAAGATATTATTTAATTTCAAATGCTTTTAGTTGTTTTTATGAATATGGACAATATTTTCTGAAAGCAAAAAATTTTTTCAATGAAAAATGAATTTTTAATACAATTATTTACTTCTTTAATGATAATAGATTTTTACATTTAAGTTGTTAAAATATTATAAAATTAGTTAAAAGCTGCATACACTTTCATAAATGTCCTTATGAGATAGATCTTTTTTTAGCATGTTGTAAATTGTATCATTTTGACTAAAGAAAGCAGTAATTAAGAAATGTAATTTTGTGTTTATAATACGGCTGTAATTATGAAGTACGGAAGACCAACCAGAATACAATTAAGTTATTTGAGTTAAGCATTGTTCTCCATTGTTAAGGCCTTTACTTTTGCAAAACACATGTGGAGAAGTTAATTTGATTTTTCAATTTTAACTGAGAAGGGTACCTACAAGTATCAGTATCATCTTATGAAATTTATATGATCTTATTTTTATATTAATCTCAGTTATGACATTTTTCCATAAATGAAATATCAAAATTAATAATAAAATGAATGGAAATACAAATAACACAGTAAAATGTAATAAATGTACATAAAATTATAGTATTTTATGTACACTTCTGATAAAATTTCATAAGAAAGGTACCTATAAATTAATTAGATACCTTTCTTATGAAATTTAATCTCACTCTCAACAGTCTTATTTTAATTTCTTTATAATATATTTTCCATAAAGCATCATAAATGTAAAGGTGAATGCTAAGTACAAAAAAAAAAAAATTAGAGCGCTGAAAGTTTTCCTTAAATATAACGAGGTAAATAATTTGTTCGCTTAAATCTAAAGGATTTCACTTCTCTCCTTCCATAGGAATAAATTATTCTCACATAATCTGTAATATATATTTCAACACCTGTCAAGTGACACAAAATGTTATGACCTGCTTTATTTTATTTTCAAAGTACACCTTTTTGGAGAAGAAACTAAATAATGCTTGTTTCAAAATATTTTAAATAAACATTATAATTTCTGATTTTCTTAAAATAAGTTTTGAAAAAATTATAATTGATTTTTAAAAGAATTTCAAACTGAGATTTTTCATTTTTTTATAAAATGGAAAAAAATGGTTGACATGATTATCTGTCAATTTTGATGACTCAAAAAAAAAAAAAGATTTTTAACGAAAATTTCGGACGTGCTAGGAACAGTTAAAAAATGTAAAAAATACCACAAAAATACTTTGATCTTTCCTCTTAATAATAACATAAACATTTAGACGATAAAATTTTGTTTTCGTCAAGTTTGGTAAGACACCAAACTTGACGAAAACAAAATTTTTTTCCATCATGCTATGCCATGGTCTTTTTTAGCGATCTCATAGTACCTAAATTTCTAAATTGTAACATTTTTGGTCCTCCATACATACTAAATTTTAAAAATAGTTTTTTAGTGAAAATTTTATTCTTTAAACAAATACCATAATCATTTTCAAAAATTTATTACTTTAGAGAATTTGACCAAAAAGATTTTATAGGTAGATGTCAACACAAATTTGCATCACTGTCGGTCAGTCAATAATACAATATCACTTCACCCAGCCAAATTTATCTTTGTTGATGTTACTGACTGGCCCATGTTAAAAATACATATTTATTTTTTAACGTTTGGTGGTGGTGGTGGTGGGAATAAAATTTTGGATTTTTTTTTTTTTGGTAAATCGAGTAAAGATTCAAGTAACTATATTATTTTGCATAAAATTCTCTTTATGTTTTTATTTTTATTTGTTTACATTTTTCAAAGTTATTTTTTCTTTTTTAGTTTTCTTGTTGCCATTGTGATTTTTGCAGATTCAAGGGAAAATTTTAACTTCGTAGCAGAATTCACCTTTTGTTAAAAAAGTGTTTTCTTTGCAAGACAGAAATTTGGACTTTTATGTTTGCCGAGGAAGTGAGGAAAATTGTAAGAACTCACTTAATTTTTAAATAATAATACAATACAAGAACATTTTCGTTGGATACACAATTTTTACTAGACGTCGGAGATCGTTAGCTACACCAATTAGTTAACTTTAAAATTCAATAACCATTAAAGACGAAAAACTACAAGTTTTCATTGAACCGTAGATGTTATTTTATTTAAATTATTTCCGAAATAATCAGTATTCTTAAGAAAAGCTCAAGTTTAAGGTCCGCATTTTAAGATTACTCTTAGAAGAGTTTTATTTGGATTAAGTTGTTTTTTTTTATCCAGTTCTAAGCGTGGAACCAAAATCCTCTCTAATTTCACTTTCATAATTCTACCTTACTTTCGTAGTCTACAATGAACTTGTCTACATTCTGATTCAATGATTAGAATAACTTCTCGAAAATTAATAAATCGTATCAGTTTTATTTTTGAATTTGAATCAAAATATATTTTTATTGTTAATATTTTCACAATTTTGTCAAAAACATTTGTGTTACACAGTTATGAGTTACTGTTTGACTTTTTTAAGTTTAAGGTCATAAAATAAGAGGCGCTTTAAACTACTTATTCTATCAATTATTCTTCATATAAAAAAATTAACAAAAACATAAGCGTCAAATAAATATGCGCAATTAAGAAATTTTACCTGGCCAAAGCAAAGCGTGACGCAAGAAGTGGATAAAGCATGTCCTGAATGTCCCCCAAAATATTCTACTAAAAATTTCTTCCTTCCACTATTCTTCCTTCATACATTCAACACGTGACTTCCGCTTCAAATTCTCAGTCGAGAATGAAAATAAAATGAATTATTGATTTTTTTTCCAAAATATTTAATTTAACTGAATGTAAATGAAATTAACTAAGATAGTTTCTTTAAAATCAATATTTTCATTAATAACCGTACTGAATGTTAGTTCCGGAGTTACTGATATTTGTAAAAAAGTGGCTGAAGTGGCTTTCTAAAATTAGATTTATTAATTCTTCAAACCGGACTTTAACTTTTTGTCCGCGTTTTTGTGTATTTTACGAAAATTAAAAATGTCATCATAGTTACCATTTAAAAAAATTTAGTATTATGATTTGCATTGAAACTACCTGTATTTCTTTAGAAAGGATTTCTTTTAAAAAAAGTAGTAAACATAAAGTAAAGACAAATTATTACAATGTATATAATTTCTATCTGAAAAACACCAGAATTGTTTAGTTAATGGAAATAATAAATTTAATCATTAAAATTTCAATTAAAGTTTAAATGTAATCTTCAAGAATGTTTTTTCATTTAAAAAAAATCATTTTAAACTTATTTATCGAAAATGTATGCCGAAATAGTGGACATACCTAGACAAACCAATTCAATTGTAGTGAAAATAATCATAGTTGTCTCCCCCTCGAATACTCTACTATTTAAAAAAAAAAAAAAAAAAAAAAGTCGTGGTCGAATTGCTTAGAATAAAGCTTTAGTTTACAAGCATAAAGGTCCATCTGTTTTCTTTACAGTTCCCTTTCCCTATCATTTAGTACGTTGAAATGTCAATTCCTTCGGTCTTATCGATCTGCCACCCATTTTGTTATTACCGCCCCCTTTCTCCTTACTACGCCCTTGATCTTGATTCTTGAGGGTTATGCAGCCCACTTGTAGCATGCTCTATAGGAAGTTTGGGGTCCGATTCCCTGTAGTAGTCAATTTATAGATTTTCTGTATTAAAATAATCCTCTGAGACGTTTTATTTTGAAGATTATCAAGTTTAATGCAATAATACTCAACAGAACCTATGAAATTATTGAATTTTCCATTTCATTAGAAAAATACTCATTTTTTTTTAGTACATTAAATAAAAATTAAATTTACATTAAATAAAAATAATTTTCCTATCCGAATTTCTTAGATAAGGAAGTTACTGGTCTCTAACTTTACTAAAATGTAATTTTCTTTTCCTCTCCACTCTTCTTCAGTCATGAAGTTAGGTAACTTTGGAAACAACAAAATTAATAATTAATTAATCACTAATTATTTTGTTGCAAGATACCGCCACGGACTTCTTAAAAACCGAAAAAAAAAACGCATTTTAAATGTCTTTTAACTTAAATTTCGTTTTTTTTTAATTTTTTTTTATTTGAGCCTAGGCTAAAAGAATTGTAATTAAAAAAAATGAATTTCTAAAGTTTTTACAGGCATTTGAATTGAACATTATGATTAGCACGTTCAATCATTGAACTTTACTTGTTAACGTTCGTTCGTTACTCATTGAACTTTTCGTTTATGTTTTTTTTTTACTGTTTACTCGATTGTAAACGAAAAATGCAAAATATATGTAAACAACAAATTTTAAAATAGAATGTTTGTCCTATGTTTTGAAATCAATTCGTAAATTTAAGTTTTTATTCACTGGATTTTGTAAACATAAATGTTTTTTTTTTAAAAACAATTAAAATAACCTTTATTTATGTACAGTAGCGGGTGAACAACTATAAATTATGGGTCATTCCTTTTAAAAAGCGCGCGAACTTTTTTTTTTTCCAAAAAAGAAATACGGAACATCAGCAATGCAATAATCAAGAAATTGGTATTTATGCTTAAAATAATTTATCTGTAACCTTAACCAATAATTTGAGAATATTTTTTTATTCTATACGATTTTATGATGCTTAGTCGAATGAATATTTTTATTTTTACATGTAGCAGTTTTTTTAGTTAACGGATACATTATTTTATTATTATTATTTTCTTACCTGTTTGATGTCATAAAATATCTAATTGCATCCAATGTGTTTTTTTTATTCTGAATTTAAGACTAAGAGTTATTGAATTATCATGAATCATTATTCTTCCGATAGCTAAAATTAGTCAAACGGTAATTCAGAATTATTTCCTTTTTGAACATACGTACCAAAAATAAAATAATCTAACAGTTGCTAAAATGGAAAAAAATTACAATTATTTAAAAAAAAAAAAAGTTCACACTCGAAAACATCATTCATTAAACTTTTTTCCTTTCTTTAAACATATCTTTATTTAATAAAAGGAAACTCTTCTAACAAACAGCAACAAGAACAAGATGAATTTCAAAATCGTGCTGAAGAATTATTTTTTGTAAAAAATAATCAGTACAAGTGTAGTTTTTTCTGTCCAATCTCAAAGAAAATAATGTGCTTTATTATTGCATAATTTAATAAAAACGCTATTTTCTTTCATCATCAACTGTCAGAAAATAAAAATTTGTCTTTTGAGTTTTATTGAATTATTTTTGGTAAGATGTTATAAATTTTCTGTATGATCACACTTGATATCGCATGAATCTTTTTACTGAAATAACATCTTGAGGGGTTTTTCTTCATATAACTTGTTGCAGACTGGTGAATGTATTTTGAGTTATCAGAATGATTTATGATGTCCGTGTTCTTAAACATTCGTCCACAACAAATTAAGAAGTAAAAGGAATATTGAAAACAAATCATGCAAGAAAATTCAGAGTGAAGACTAACATAAGTGTAACAATAACATTGATTTATATATACAATTGGGTTGAATATTTTTGGATAAATGAGGATGGTTGAATTAGATTGTGTAGAGTATTTTTGTGAAGTTTCAGCATGTGTGAAGCTGTTATTAAGATTTGTTCGTAAAATTAAACTAAGTATTTGATTATGTACAAAAATGTCCTTTGTACGAGTTCAATCAATAGTGAGTGTGTGTGCGTAAGTTTGTTTGAGTTATTATTCAAAATTGGTAGGAATTGTGTACCTTTAGTTGTCAGGATGTTTGATTGATTGTTTACGAATACTTATTTAGTAGTGAGTAAATATCACTTTTTAAGTATTGTAAGTAATTGCTAGAAATTGTTCATGAGAGAGCGTGGTTGTTGTTTGCTGAGTCAGAGAAGTTTGCGCGGCAAAAGTGTAGTTGGTCAAGGTTTTGACTTGCGTGGATTAGTTTGGCATCTCTCCAGAGGTGAAAGTCTGACAATATTTATTACTTTGAAAATACAGTAAATGTGGCACATGGCCGAAAAAGAGGTTGGGGAAAAGGACGGTCATCATTTGTCTTAATTTTAAAACTTAGCTAGCCACAACCACTGACCCAATCATACAAAACAATATTCCTACCACCAAAACAACACATTCATACTTACCTTTCTTACGACATCCACCAAAATACCTCATTATCTCAATGAAAATCCTAAATAGTCCCCATATATACAAATCCTTGTCTGTGAGGAGAGGGGAATAAAAACAAGCTAAAACACCCCAATAATATATATACAATATGCTTATAAACTATTTACAAGAAACTAAACAAAATCATGTTAGTAATAAAAAAAACCACGAAGCTTAAACGTGGCAGAAAAATCAGTTAACTGGACGAAATCGATGCGGGACTATAAGAATATAGAAAAACATTCATCCATCCCAAGCACTCACACAGACATGCACTCATTCTGACACAACAACAAATACGAAAAATACACACGCGAAACGAAAGGCGCCCCGTATCCACCAGAGAACTGACATCACTGACCACCTAACGAGGGCGGGGATGGAGAGTTAAACTAAAGGGAAAAAGGGACAGAATAAAAGGGGCCAATGAGCAAACACACCCTAGCTAAGTTTACTGGAAAAGAAAAGAAAAACTAAAGAATCAAATACCAAACATCTACTCTAGCCTAACTCAAGAGATGGTTGCCCAAGTTCAACCCAGGAAAACAATATCCTGATGCCTAACCCGCATCAAAATGCCACTCCAGGTCAGCCCCTTTTACTCGGTACAAACGCGCAAGATTCATCCACCTTTTGCTAAATTCTGATGAGGCGAGCCGCCGCCTTTCCGTCCTAATCTTGACTTTAAGCTAATGCTTAAAGAACAAGATCAGTTGGGAAGAAGTGAACTTCTCACAATCATAGAATTCCTTCTGACGCGTCGTCCAAATCACGACTCTCATAACACCTAGTAAGCAACAGAACACATAATGTTCAACCTTCGTCATCTGCGGCACCACATTGCTACAAACAGAACTGGCCTCAAGGACAAAGAACTTTCCCTGCAGCATGCGAACCATGAGGCCATCAACAAACTTGCACAACGGCACTACCACCCTGCAACGAAAGAAGGCGTGACCAATAGTCTCGACTTCCCCAACACAGCAACGGCAGTTTGGAGATTTCTCCAAGCCCGCTGAACGAAGTCTTTTGGCGACCCAGAGGGCCCCACGAAACACCAGCCAGGTGAGTGATGCCGCATCGTTATTGAGGCATTTCAACCCAGGCGCCCAAGGCCATATCGAGCGAGCTTCCTGCTTCGTAAGACCGAGCTCGTCAATTAGATCATCACGAACGCCCCCCCCCCCGCCTAACTAATAGTTGATACAATGCGCTACGAGACAACGCCTGGGCCATCCGGCGCCCATAAGACGCGTTTCAGAGCACGACGACATAGAAGGAGCATTCGGCTCGGGGTGTATGGACGGCCTCCTCCTCGCACGAGTGCACACTTCATAGGGATGGAAAGTTCCTACGGGCGTCTTCCTTCCAGAAGGCGCCCTCCTCATCCGATTCGCGACACATTCGGTCTAGGAAGGCGATGCGAAGCATATATTGACGAATCTCCAGAGATACCATAGCGGCTTTGTCTCTCCGCAAGAAAGAGAACAAGAGCCTTACTAATGACATGAGTATGGTATACGGAAGTGGAAGTACAGAGAGTCGGTAAAGGAGAATCGGGTAGATGTGTGAAACACATACTTCTGCCCTCCCCTTCAAGGAAAGCTTCCTCTGAAACCACAGATTAACCGCGTTCTCGGCCTTCCCTTGTACCTCCAACCAATTCATTTCCAACTGGAGATCAGGACCGAACCAGACGCCGAGAATCTTTATCGACCCATCCGTCCAGAGGAAAGTTCCGGGCAGAGAAACTCCCTTCCACGCACCCAACCGTAAGCCAACAAACTTATCGCGGTTGATCTTGGCCCCTGTCACCATCTTATAACCACTGATCTCTTTGCTGACTTCGTCAATCTCGGCTCTGCTCGACACAAGAACCGAAACGTCATCAGCATAGGCAGAATACCTAGCTGAGGTGGTAGTCCCAGGCAGAGAAATTCTGCGCAGGACCAGATTCGCCTTTAACTTGCGAAGGAAAGGTTTCAACGCAAAAACGTAAAGCAAAGGCGAAAGCGGCCAACCTTGACGAATGGAGCGAGACAACACGAAAGGCTCCAATCAGACTAGACAGGACAAGCTGCAAACGGTTGGCTAAGATCTTCGCCAAAATCTTTAACTCTGTGTTTAACATGGTTAAAGGGCGAAAGTTATCTAACCCATCCACCGTTTTTGTCCTTACGCAGCAACTTTATCACACCCCTGGTGAAGCGTTGAGGTATAGACCCCTGATTCATACAGTGGTTGAAAATCAGTTCCAGCAAAGGAACAAAAACGGGCGACTGCCTCAAGTAAACTTCGAAGGGAAGACCATCTAGACCCGGAGATTTATCCAGGCCAACCTGTTTCAGCGCTTCCCAGATTTCTGACTCTGTGATGGGACCCTCGCACCCAGCCCCTTCAGCTGCCTCGAGGCAGGGAATGTTAGCTAAATAGGCGCCGAACTGAGCAGGGCTCAGACCGGGCTCTCCGATGAAAAGATCCTGAAAGTGATCTCGAAAGGCCTCCCATATGCCCGCGTTTGTAGTCACGGTCCGCTTATCCGGCAATGTGACACACGCGATATGTCGCCGAGACGAGCCCGAATTTCCTCTGCACGCAATTCAGCGGCCATATTCGTCGCCTCCGAGCCCTAACTACCAGAGCTTGATCCTTCTTGATAAGCAAGGAGGGCAACCCTGCCTTAGCTAAGGCTATTTCCCCACTATCACGGGATTTCACTGCCCGATCAACTTTTTGTTCTCAAGCCGTTTGCGCCGCTATATATCTAGATTGAGTCGACGACTAAAATCAGCAGCAAACGTTCCAATTTTGGATTTTAATTTATCCCACCAGGCGTTCCCTAAAACCGCCCCCGTCAATTCCCTCTGTATCATTAGCAGCTGGTCCTGGAAATCCTGCACACCAAATAATGAACAGTTTAATTTCCAGTAACCAGCCAACCTAACCTTAGGCTTATCTAAGTTTACACGGACCCGGACAAGCCTATGATCCGAATAAACTATATAATGGAAACTTGGACACCCTAAGAGCCCTACGTCGACTCTCCTAACTAAGACTCGGTCGAGGTAGCTAGCAAGCGTCCCAGGAACCAAGTTGCCACTATTTGTCCAAGTCCATGCTACCTCCTGAGGATGCTCATTCCGGTACTTATCGACAAGATCAAACCCATCGATAAAGTCCCGAAATGGATTCATGTCCCGGTTGTTAGTACCCGGTTTTTGCCCTATACGATCTATATCGGGGTCAATAACGGC
This sequence comes from Acanthosepion esculentum, assembly GCA_964036315.1. Taxonomy (NCBI): domain Eukaryota; kingdom Metazoa; phylum Mollusca; class Cephalopoda; order Sepiida; family Sepiidae; genus Acanthosepion; species Acanthosepion esculentum. The sequence goes on along the minus strand of OZ038489.1, from coordinate 61,886,290 downwards.
ATTCCAACCCCCCGCTAAAACTACCCGACGAGATGTCGTCAAGAACGGCCCGATCCGTCGAAACAAAGCAGGCCGCTCAGAATGATTATTGGGCGCATAAACAAACCCCAATGAGACGTAGAGCCTTATCCTTTATAGTAACATCTAACTCGCAAAGCCTGCTCGCCGGATCTGCGAAGACAAGAGTACATGCAGCCTTCAAAAACTTGCTCACTAGCCAAGAGACACCCCTCGAACGACTATCAAAACATGCTGAATAAAGGGAGAACCCCCTAGACAGTATGTCCCCACGGGCATGAAAAGAAAACCGGGTCTCCTGGACACAACAAACATTCACCCCGAGGCGCTGAAGGTCCCTCCCTGCGAGACTCCGACCTCAGGCCTCGGATATTTATACTTGCTAACCAGAGAGCCACAATGAAGACAGATTAGGGTTGCTTTCCTGAAGTCAACATGGCCGGGGTAAGGATACCGACAGCCTCCTCCATAGACCTGTGGCCCATATCAGTCTTGATGGTACCGTCTTGGGAGATTCCGCCAATATCCCAGGGGAAAGTCAATTTTAGTGTTCTATAAAGGGAGGGGTAAACAAAAACCGGGACCCTTCCCGCACAAAATTGTTTCATTTTTTCTCAATTTATCGTTCTGTACGATAGCAATGGGCGGGATCATTTTGAATGAAGTAATAGCTTCGCCCCCAACATTGACCAGATTTGTTTCGCCCCTGTCTCAGATCTTATTACTGTTAGCACCCTTTGGGCGTTTGGGAAATTAAGCGGTTCTTCTATATCTTTGTCCCCAAATTGCTTGATCGATAACAGGTATTTTAGATTTTTTATCCTGTTACCGTAATCCCTGGCTTTCTCTGCTTGCAAAGGTTATATTTTACAAATTTCAGTACCGGGATTGTATATATGTTATTTTTTTTTTTTTTTTTTGCTTCCCGTTGAATCCTGCGTGGGGCTTCTGTGCCTTTTGTTTAGTGGAGGGGTCATTTCAGAGGATTTAATGGGAGAAGGACTGGGGGTGTGGCGGGGTGTATATGATTGTCTAAAAGGGCTGGGGTCTCTACGGAGAGGGATTGGGGACTGGCCAGAAGGGAAGGCGAGGCAGGTGATGACTTTTCTCTACAAAGAGGGGTTGAGGGATAGGGAGAAGGTGGTGGGTCGGAGGATATGGAGGGAGTGGCCTTCTTTGTAGAGGAGGACTTTTGCTGATGTGATGTAGAGGGCTGAGAAGACTGAGCAGTGGGTTTGCGAGGAACAGAGATCTTGGATGGAGAGGTTTTTGCTTTTCTTTGTTGATCTAACTTAAGCTTTCTCATAACCGGGGTCGTATCTTTTCTGTAACTCTTGGAAGGTCAGAATAGAGGCCGAGGCGTCGCCCTTACTGTTGTCTGAGGGAGTGGGGCTGTAAGTGCCTTTAGTCCTCGAGGCTTCAGGGGACTAAGGACCCGCTGTCTAGCGCTTCCCTCTGGCCCTGCCCGCCACCTGCTATTCCCCCTCTCCCTTCTCTTCAACTACACTTTCAGTGGAAGAAAGCTCTTCGGGGAATGGTGATTTGGTGATGACCCAACCAGGTGTTTGACCACTCCGGTCCCGGTAGCCGGCATGTCCATTACAGGCGAGGCGGTTTTTAAAGACTGGACAGTTTGCTCGAATGGGGCCTGACTTCCAGAAGCCTTCTTCTCTGGACAGGAAGAGGAGAGGTGACCAGTCTCTCCGCACTTCCAACAAACTGGTTTACGGCCGGTCACGATGACCGGCAGCTTCAGGCCACCAACGTCAAGACAGTTGGGGATGGAGACGAAGGCCTTACGATCGAGCATAATATCGAAGCTCCATCCCCAGTCAGGCTATCACAAGAAGCACCCAGAAGCTTGCTGTATTGGGCTAAGAAAGCCGCCAGGTACCTCCCGATAACCTGAGGAGGGACCTCATATACTGGTCTTTCGCCGGCCCTCGTACTCTGTTTGAAGAATTAAATCTTTGGTGATTAATTCTCTGCTCGTTGCTTTTACGCAGTCTTCGGCGGTAGGTAACAGCACGTCCCACATGAAGAAGCCCTTGCCCTTAACGATTCGGTGTGGCTTAAACCCCTGTGTCTTTCGTCGATAGATAAGTTCCGCCTTATAGGCGATACTCAAAAAAAAAAAAAGAAAAATTAACAGACAAAAAAACAGCAGGTGACAGAAAATATTAGAAATAAAACACAAAGCAAAGAACAAATAAATAAATATACACAAAAAAAATATCAAATAAAACAAGGTTCACCTAAAGGCAAGACAATTTTTTTAAAAATATTACAATAAAAAAAATAGACAAAAACAAAGTTCGCCAAAAGGCGAAACAATAAATTAAAAAAAGAAAACACAAAAAGGAAATAAACAATAAAACGAAAAAGCTAGACAAAGAAAAAGGAAAACAAAGAAAATACGAAACTTTCAACAATAGCCGGTGCTAGTTACAAAAACCAAAATGGCTGACGCTAAATAAACTAAAGAAAATAGACAAATTAGACGATACAAAGATTAGAAACAAATTTGGTACAGAAAAAATTTAAAAAACAAAACACGAAAAACTTAAAGGAAGTAAAGAAACAATTAAAGAATTAACAAAAATTAAAGTTAGTCAAAAAATAAAGCGAAATACTGACAGGGGTTACAATATAAAGAAAATGAAGTTATATTTAAAATAGAAATTTAAGAAAATTAAAATCAAATAAGGAAAACTAGAATAAAAAGGAAAAGAGCAAAAATTAAGAGGGTAAAAATAAAAAATAGGGAGAAGAAAAAATAAAAAACTTTTTCAAAACAGTCGTAAAAAGGCGATAATAAAAAACAAACTCAACCAAAAATGAAGTTCAACACAAAAAGGGTAAATTCCCAAAACACAGTCGGGCGTTAAACAGCAGTCAGCCAAGGTCAAAAAATGACAACAAAGGGTGAAAGTTTGACTGTTTGAGTCGATTCAGATTTTTCTATTTATAGAGAAAATAGGCCCCAGAGCGCTGGGCACGAAAAGACAATTTCGCGTGAACTTGTTACAGTTCTAAGGGTCTGAGCCAATGAGAAGTCTCGCTTGCTGAATCTAGAGTGTTGATTGGTTGATAGGTGATTTTTGGTGTAAAGTGGATTATACCGGAGGGATGAGAGGTTAGTATGGATTATTCCATCAATACCCCCCCCCACAAAATTAATAGTCATAGAATTATGGGTAATAATATGTGAAATAAGTCTTGAATTTAGCAGGCCAATGAACGTGCCTATCCGACCTGATACGGGTAGATGAATTTGCTTCCGAGGCACTTGCTGGAATTTATTGTGTGCTGGGAGGTTCTGGATGTGTTGTATTATGAGTGGTCAAAGGCTTGCCATCATGCTGTACATATGCAGGCTTCAAACGGTCAATACTGACCGTGTTATGTTTCCCCGCAGGGTCTATGATGAAGTACTTTGATGTGCGAGATATTACCGGGTGTGGTCCAGTGTAACTAGGTGTGAAAGGCTTACGGACCGTATCTCTGCGGAGGAAAACATACTCTGCTTGGCGCAGGTCTGCAGGAAAGTAATAAGGATTGTGATATACTCATGTTGGGGTATATATGACGCCAGTCATCTTTTGCTTGAGGTCGCTGAGAAATCACTGGAAGGGATATCATTGGTGGTATTGTTGAAAATTTGTCCGGGCAAAGTAAGAGGTGTTCCGAAGACTAGTTCTGCACTGGTGCATTTTAAATCTTGCTTGACAGTGTTACGCAATGCGAGCATAACGAAAGACAGTTTGTCTACCCATGTGGGCCGCTTGTAGATGCTGTGAACCTTTCCACTAGTTCGTTGGCACAAGGGTGTTAAGCTGTGGTATAGATATGCTTAATTCCCAATAAATTCGCTGAATAGTGTGGACTGGAACTGTGGGCCCCTATCGGTGGTAATTACCGAAGGGCATCCAAATATGGTAATCCAGTGGGTAAAGATTGCGTTTGCTACTGCTTCAGCTGTCATTGATGGAAGAGTTATGGCTAATGGCCAGCGCGTGAAGCGATCTATGATGGTGTGTATGTATTCGTAGCCGTCTACACGCTCCAATGGACCGACCAAATCAGCGTGTACGTGGGTGAATCGTCCATCAGGATTGGGAAAAGTTGATGCAGGCGCTTTGGTGTGTCTGCCTATCTTGGTTGCTTGGCAACGTAGACATGTGCGGGACCACTGTTTAATATTAGTTGCCATAGCGGGCCAGACGAATCTGTCCAATATGGTCTGCAACGTTGCCTTAGCACCGGGGTGAGCTTGGGAATAAAAGTGATCGAACACTGGACGTCGCATTGCTGGCGGCGGTATGTAAGGGCGTGGATTGCCCGTGCTGACGTCACAGTATACGGATTTGTCTTTTCTCGATCTGTAAGGAAGTGTCAGATCGGACGGTTGAGAACGTTTCATCATTTAGCTGTTCGTCTGCTAAGGAGTTGAAATTGAGTGCAGCATGCTGAATGGTATTGAGGGTTGTACGGGATAACGCATCGGCCACAGTGTTGCTGGTGCCTTTGACGTGGCGGGTGTCTGAGGTAAATTGTCCTATATAATCCATATAGCGAATGTCACGAGGGTTGTGCTTCTCGGATTTAGCGTGTAAGGAGTACGTAATGGTTTGTGGTCGGTAAATACTGTGAATTCACGACCTTCTAGTATATGACGATAATGCCTAATTGACAGGTACACTGCTAATAGTTCGCGCGAGAAAGTACTATACTTTATCTGCGCAGAGTTAAGTTTAAGAGAAAAGAATGACAGTGGTTTTTCAATTCCGTTAACAACCTGATGTAGGACTGCGTCGATTGTGTTAGAGGATGCGTCATTGGTGAGAGTCAGTTTAGCGTCATCCGAGGATGTTATGTAATACAATTTAACACAATTTTGTAGCGCTTGCTTAACGGCATTGAAAGAGTCCATCTCTTCTGCAGATAAAGTTATTTTCGGGTTCTTTTTTATGCTTAGACAAAATGTTGGTTGGAGGTAGTAGTATAGTAGCACAATTATTAATAAATTGACGGTAATAGTTAATCATTCCCAGGAATCTTCTAAGTTGACGTAAGGTTGAAGGTGGTGAAAAATCAGTAATAGCTTTTACTTTCTGGTCCAAGGGAGATAATCCATGTTTGTCTACTACGTGATCAAGAAAAGTCAAGCTGGGGACAGCAAATATGCATTTTTCAACATTTAATTTTAAACCGTAATGCTGTAAGCGTTAAAAAACTGTTTGAAGATGGTTGTAATGTTTTTCGGGTGTTATACGTCGTCAATATAGGCGTAAGTGTAGGATAGTCCGCGAAGAACTTCGTCAATGAGTCTCTGAAATGATTGAGCTGCGTTGCGCAAACCGAATGGCATTCTGGTAAATTCATATGAGCCAAAGGGGGTTGTTATTGCTGTTTTTGGGAGGTCGGACTGCTCAATCGAAAATTAGTAAAATTGCTTTCCGCAGATCCAGCTTGGTGAAGACCGTGGCGCCTTCTAACGATAAAGCAAAGTCTTTAATGTGGGGGATTGGGTATTTATCCAGGACGGTTTGGGCATTTAGTAGTCTGTAATTCCCGTATGGGCGCCAATTGTGAGCATCGGCCTTTGGGACCATGTGGAGTGTAGCGTAAGGACTAGAGGATGGTCTGATTATGCCCAGTTTGAGTATATTGTCAAACTCGTCCTTAGCTACCCGTAGTTTGCTGGGGCGTAGACGACGCAGCTGGGCATGAACTGGGGGTCCAGTAGTTTTTATTGCATGTGTGGCATTATGCCTGATATGTTCTGCATAAGTAAATGGTGATAACAGGGATTTATACTTCTGTAGTAATTTTTCGTAGCCATTTGCTTTGGGTACTACAGCTGTTAAACCTATTGTTGAGTGCCTTGATGTTAATCAGCGGCGCTGCAGATTCGTACGCGCGTCAGTAAGCGTACGCGAAGATAAGTCAACAGATAAGTCGTAATGTGCCAAAAAATCTGCGCCTAGGATTGGCATTTCAACATCGGCGATTGTGAAGGTCCAAACGAATTTCCTTCGTAATCCAATGTTGAGTGACATAACACGTTCGCCGTAGGTACTGACTGATGTGCCGTTAGCTGGCTGTAATTTCAATGAAGCTTGCTTGGATATTGTTGATTTGTCGCAAAATTTTGAATGGTACAACGCTGACTTGTGCATCGGTGTCGACAAAAAAATCAAGGTTGCTATTTCCGTCGCGAATATAGAACAGGCGATTTCTGCAGCCAACGCCTCTAATGGGTTCCAGGCAGGTCGTTTCCCTGTAGGTCCATTGGGAATGTGTTCCGGAAAGCACATGGGGGCTGGCACATTTTAGCGCGCGCGCCAAACAACTCGTGGTACCAGCAATTACCATGTTGAAGGTGACGGAGGTGACGCGACGCTGAGCGCGGTCTACGGTTATAATGCCGGGCAATTGAATTGCTCCGACTTCTCCTCGGCTTGTTTTGAATTTCGTCAAGCCGTAGAGCGAGTTTCTGCAGTTCTGATGTCAGAAGTTGTAATCTTTGGTTGAAATCCGGAGTGAGGTCGTCTGACGGGCTTACGGAGGAGATTTGCCGAGTTGGTGTGATATCAGATACTTTGTCGGCAATCATAGCTAACTAACTCCTGTATGTCAACTTCATCTGTGAGCGCGGCTAGTATTCGTACAATTTCAGGCTGTAGCTTATCCAACCACATCTGTTTTAGGACGGTGTCAGACATGGTATTGCTGCCGACTAAAGATTGCATTCTGCTCAAGAGTTGGGATCGTTTGCTAGTTTTTAAGGTTAAATTAGCCAGAAGATCCTTTATTCTACGTTCTTCTGAACAACCTGCGCGGTATAATATGGCTTGTCTTAGTACTTCATAAGGCTTATCAGTCGGAAGGCTTGTGAGAATGTCTGCCACTTCTGCAGCCACCTCTGCAGGTAGTTTTTCAACGACAAAGACAAACTTGGATTGCTGCGATGTGATGTGTCGAGCTTGGAATATCGTATGGAGTTGTAAAAACCACGTATGTGCTTGGAATTGTACGCAGGCATGTCCAGTCTTATTGCAGCTTCAGTCTGGGGAATTGGTTCAGCCATGTCGATTGAATATAATTTGAGGGAAAACAAAAAATTTTCGCGCCTTTTTGTGTTGTGTTAGATCCGTTCTCGTTATGCGAAGAAAATATTTTTTAGAGTGCTGTGTGTCTTGAACGTCATGTTTTCCAATTTAGCTGATGCAAAGGTCAGCGATCATTAATAAATTTCTGTTGATGTTGTTAACGTCAGGATTACCAGGTTGTAGTTGCCAATTTTGTGTTGGGTCGCAAACGTCAGGGTTACCAATTTTGTTGCAGACTGGTGAATGTATTTTTAGTTATCAGAAGGATTTATGATGTCGGTGTTCACAACAAATTAAGAGGTAAAAGGAATATTGAAAACAAACCATGCAACAAAATTCAGAGTGAAGACAAACATAATCAAAGGTGTAACAATAACATTGATTTATATACAATTGACATATACAATTGGGTTGAATATTTTTGGATAAATGAGGATGGTTGAATTAGATTGTGTAGAGTATTTTGGTGAAGTTTCAGCGTGTGTGAAGCTGTTAAGATTTGTTCGTAAAATTAAACTAAGTATTTGGTTATGTACAAAAAAGAACTTTGTGCGAGTTCAATCAATTGTGTGAGTGCATAAGTTTGTTTAAGTTATTATTCAAAATTAGTAGGAGTTGTGTATCTTTAGTTATCTGGATGTTTGATTGATTGTTTACGAATACTTATTTAGTAGTGAGTAAATATCACTTTTTAAGTATTGTAAGTAATTTCTAGAAATTGTTCCTGAGAGAGCGTGGTTGTTGTTTGCTGAGTCAGAGAAGTTTGCGCGGCAAAAGTGTAGTTGGTCAAGGTTTTGACTTGCGTGGATTAGTTTGGCATCTCTCCAGGGGTGAAAGTCTGACTGTTTGAGTCGATTCAGATTCTTCTATTTATAGAGTTTTGGTATAGAAAATAGGCTCCAGAGCGCTGGGAGCGAAAAGACATTTTCGCGTGAACTTGTTACAGTTCTAACGTTCTGAGACAATGAGAAGTCTCGCCTGCTGAAACTAGAGTGTTGATTGTTTGATATGTGATTTTTGGTGTAAAGTGGATTATACCGGAGGGGGTGAGAGGTTCGTATGGATTATTCCATCAAACTCATAAGTCTAAAAAAAAAAGAAATCCATGAACATCCCTCAACCAGATTAAAAAGAATACGAGATCTCAAAATGTGGAATAAAACAGACCCCGAAAAACATTTCCACGTAAAATAATCCATTCAGTACACAATACATTCATTAATGAATACGTACGAAAATCTTTGAATCTGATAATTCCCCGATTTGGGGCGAATATTTTAAAACAGGGTAGCAATTTTTTGCTTTTATTTTGGAAAAAACACATATTTTTGTTTTTGTGGTACCTAAATAAACAGAGATTAGGTGGGGCGACCGTGAATTTTTCTTCATCATGTGATAATGCTACCGAAGAAGTTTCTTCCTGCTTTGTAGAATCCACAAATTTATTTCAAATAACACCCTTTACTATATCCATGGTGTTAATTGGGTTTGGCATTTTATACAAATCAGTATAGAAATTTGTCATCCATGGTCCTGAAAACATTTTTCCTATTATTCCAAGAACTTGCAACAGCTGCTTCATCTATAATTACATTTTTAATTTTTATAACAGTTTTGTTTGTTGCCTTCGGTTCAAGGACAAACCTTTTTAAATTATTAAATATAGTAAAATATACTCCACCCAATTTAAAAATAATGTGCATTCTGTGCCCCAGGAGTCTTGGCATGGAAGACAATGGCAGTCATTGGCCCTTAATGAAATCCTTCATTAAGATTACCTGATGATATTTATCAATGAATCTTAATGAATTAAGTGCTACAATAAGCTGCCACGCTACACACTGACTAGAATCTGCCTTCCGTTCTCATGCATGCAGTTCCTTCTTAATTGTAGAAGAAACTGCTTCCAAAGGATGCACATTGCAGTTTAACTCTATTAAACTTGTATTCCACTCTTTTTCAAGTTGACTGGAGCCTGATCAGTCAAACAACACCTTATCGTTGAAATTAATATTTTTATAAGTGTTAATGACACTCACACCAGATGCTGCTGAATGAACTTCTGCCATATTCTTGATACCTTCAGAGATGTGCTTTCTGTAGTCCTTTGCAGTCCCACCAGGCAGTTGCCCAATTAACACAAGATGAGATGATGATGGTGTTGTGATCATAACACAATTAACGAATCCCATCTTGTGTTGTTGCATCAAAAATCAAGCTGCAGCTATCTGATGCAAGAATAGAAATCCTTTTAAATCTGAATAAAAACCTAGTTCGCCCAACTATGGTTTCAGATCTGATGTTGGTTCCGGCAATACAGTGAAATATTTGGTTAACATTCTTTGCTGCAACTCCACTTAATAAACAAGCATAATGGATTTTCCTGTATGACAATTGTGTGAACCTTTGTTTTTTTGTTTTTTTTTACTTTTTTATCTTGTTCAAAATTAGTGTTAATTTTTTTACCTTTTGTTTCGACATGCCTATGATTTTTTTTGTCTAGACACTCATTTTTAATTTTTTATTTTTTCAATAAGTGTTGGTGTCTCCATTGGGATTGTTGGTGCTTCAGTCAGGGTTGCTACTGTCTCAATTGGGGTTGCTGAATTACCAGAATGTATCAATTCCTCGCAGATTCTTTTCAAATTTAAGAAAATTTCTGCCCTGCTGCCTAAGTTTAAAAATTCGCTGAAGGTTCATAATTCTGCAGTGTGTCTGTAACTTTTGAATATTTAATAACTTTATGTAAAAATAATAAAATAATTTAACAAATAATTGTTTTAAAAATTCATTTTTTAACGAAAAAGTTTTTTGCTTTCAGACAATATTATCCATATTCATAAAAGCAACTAAAATCATTTGAAATTAAATAATATCTTTGTTTTATTGAGTTTTATGTTACAATTCAGAGATGAATACATGATTTGCTTTCCTCAAAGCCTTGTGCTTTTAGCTAATATAATCACTAACCTGAACGGTATTGAATTTCTAGAGTTTTTTTTCTTTTCATAAAATTAGTGGGGGGGGGGGATAATAAATATAAAAAATATTTTTTCCAGGACTTTAAAAAATAAAACATATTTATAATAATTTCCATGATTTGTGAATAGTTTCTGAAAGTTTCATTAACATCCGACAATTATTTTTATTTTTGCAAGATTTTCCAATTTAAGGTCTGTCATACAAATAAAAAACGTGCTAAAATTAGTAGTTCTGCTGATACAAAGAGAAACAAGGTTTTTTTAATCAAAAGTTAGAATGTTACTAAAAAGTAGGAAATTTTTTTGCAAATAATTAAAAAAAATACTCTGTTCTTTCCTAACAAGAATATAAACATTTTGTTTTCATCAAGTTTGGCGCTTTTTTCATCATACTATACTCTTTTTTAGCGATCTCATGGAGGCACCTAACTTAACACTTATCTGAATTTATTTAAGCCAACATAGAATTAATGTTACAATTAATAAATAAACTACACATTTATCATCTGAAAATTATGAAAGTTTAATTCCACGGAAGGGGTTTTGTCCGGATTTGCACATCTTAATATATTTTGGCAGCATTTTTTCATTTAAGACCACAGATAAAGTTTGTTTTGATATTTCTCTAGTAATTTTTCCATTACTTTCGTACAAAGGAATGTATATTTTATTCTAGTGTTTGCAGACATTGTCCGTATGAAGTTGTTGCGAACACCCCGGGGGTGGGGGGTCATGGCCCGGGCGTTCCCGAGTCGTAGATGAAAGATGTCACAGTGAGCCCGCCACATTTTTACTTTGTGATCTGACCAGGTGAAACAATATGGACAACAGAACGAAGATGTGTATGAATTAAGCAGGGGTTTATTATATGAAGGAGAATAGGATGTATATTGGCAATGCCGGCGGTTGGATGTTGCTGATGCGGACGCTCCGGTTGAGGGTTGATAAGTGGATGCTCCAGTCGGGTCGACGGTTGATAAAGTGCGGTTGCAGGGTGATGATTGCGGTTGCTCCGGTCGTGTCGACGGGGTTACAGGTTGTTGTTGAGTGCGGTTCGCTCCGGTCGTGTCGACGGGGTTGCAGATTGTTGATGAGTGCGGTTGGAGCACTCATCAATGTCGACGGTTGGAGGGTGATGATTGCGGTTGCTCCGGTCGTGTCGGAAAACCTAGCAATAGTGTGGACAGGAAAGGTTGGTTTGTCGTCTTAGGTGGGCTTTGCTGGTTGTCAGGTTTGGGTAGCACTGTTGGTCGACTGGTCTGGTTATTGCTGCTGGTCGGCTGGTGATCGCTGCGGGTCTGCCGGGTCTGCCGGGTCGAGTCCTATCGAAACCTCCCGTAATAATTACTAACGATAGTGTGTACAGGGAAATGTTGTGGACGACGTGCGGGCGGCCAGTAGGAGTGGCATGCCGAGAGTCAGAAGTGTAGAGTGTGTGTGTGTGTGTGTGTGTGTGTGTGTGTGTGTGTGTGTGTGTGTGTGTGTGTGTGTGTGTTCCAACTCGCGTCCAGTTGGCAGACGAAAAAAATGGGAGCGTAACTTAATACACAGCCCGGGGCAGCATCCTGGCCTCGAGGCCAGGTGCCTGTGCACCGACCGTGTCAGAGCCGACCGGTCACTACCGTGGATTTACTTGACCTCCCACAGGGCCAGGTTGTGACACAAGGTCGGGGTTTAACGTGGGAAAGGAGGGGGAATGGACCCGAGTTTTCACCCGGGTCGTAGAGCTTTGCCTTTAGCTGGGCTTAGCTTCTCCAAGCTGGTCAGAGCTAGTCATAGCTGGTCATAGCTTGTCCAAACTGGTCAGAGCTGGTCATAGCTAGTTAGACGTAGCCGCGATACTACCAGCGCAGGGACGAATCCCTGCAACCGGTCTGTATCAGAGATTGAATCTCAGCCAAAAGGCGATCGTCCAGCGAATAAACTGAGAACAGATACTACACCGTGATCTTAGCCCTGAAGCCGAGAAGCGACCGGTCAGCACCGACCGCGAGCGGTCAGCAGCGTGGATTTACTTGACCTCCCACAGGGCCAGGTTGCAATACTACCAGCGCAGGGACGAATCCCTACGACCGACCTGTATCAGAGATCGAATCTCAGCTCCATAGTTGATCGTCCAGCGAGTAATCTGAGAACAGGGCCAGGTTGTGACACAAGATCGGGGTTTAACGTGGGAAGGGAGGGGGAATGGACCCGAGTTTACACCCGGGCCGCAGTGCATACTGCACCGTGATCGGGATTTACTTGACCTCCCACAGGGTCAGGTTGTGACACAAGGTCAGGGTTTAATGTGGGAAGAGACGGGGAATGGACCCGAGTTTTCACCCGGGCCGCAGTGCTTTGGCTTTAGCTGGTCTTAGCTTGTCCAAGCTGGTCTTTAGCTGGTCATAGCTAGTCTTAGCTGCGCTACTACCAGCGCAGGGACGAATCCCGAGATTCACTTGACCTCCCACAGGGCCAGGTTGTGACACATGGTCGGAGTTTAACGTGGGAAGGGAGGGGGAATGGACCCGAGTTTTCACCCGGGTCGCAGTGCTTTGACTTTATCTAGTCATAGCTGGTCTTTGGCTGGTCATAGCTTGTCCAAGCTGGTCATAGCTAGTCAGACGTAGCCACGATACTACCAGCGCAGGGACGAATCCCTGCCGCCGGCCTGTATCAGAGATCGAATCTCACTCCATAGGCGATCGTCCAGAGAGTAATCTGAGAACAGATACTGCACCGTGATCTTAGCCCGAAGCTGAGATGCGACCGGTCAGCACCAACCGCGAAGGGGCGGCACCAACCGCCAGTTTGGCGATGAGTCGCTGTTTTAAGTTCGGAGTGCCGCACGACAGAAAATGGCATTACTGAAATGTCAAGAATCTCTAAAAAAAATGAGTGGCGATTTCTATGCGAAACTTACGGTGTAAAAACGCTTGGAGGTGTATTACAATTAGGTTCGTAACAACCGTGAGCGAAAAAGGTAATCAGTTCATCTCCAAACGAAATTACAAGCGTGCAGTGATCATGGTGGAAAGGTCAAGGTTGAAAAAAATTGCCGTTCTCTGCCGCCTTTAGTGAGCCGCCGAAAGCGGCTGCGATAAGGTATTAGAATTTAATTTGAGAACCACTACATTGTTTTACAATATTTTACGTTTGCTCCAACTTTCACCCCTACTTTCAAATCCAGCTTCCAAGGTCTTGATCCTTATCAGAGATAAGAATATATTTTCTGACGAACGAGAGAACTGGAAAATATAAAAGGGAATTTGACTACCCTTGCCCTGATCATGGCGCCATAAAGTCGGGGAGAAACGCTCACAATTTGTCGGATCCTTGTCTCATAAGACCAAGACATCCCCAGAATGGATGAGTTACAATCGCCACAATTATATCACTCCAAACATATGGCGTCCTAGCTCTCCAGACCTGAATACATTGAAATTCTATGTATGAGACATAGCCGAGAGGGAAGTTAATCAACGCCCCCATAACACTATAAAATCTCTGAAGTCTGCATAACTTGCACAATGTCCAAAATACATACAGATCATTTGATTTGGCCATGTCAACATTTCAGATTTTATATTGAGGTAGTAGATGCATGAAAAAGAGTCTCAAGATTTTATTCATGCCAATTATTTTTCAAATAACTCTCATTTTTCATGACTTAAATGTCTTTTACTAAATTTATGCAAATGTCCTTAAAGACCAACCCTGTATGTTGATAACCACGAATCAATAGAATTCACAAATAAACCCACACACCAGCAAAGATCAAAACACATTGCCGTGAAATATCATTATATAAAATCTCAAATTCAATATGGCAGTATATATATATGTTGGGCTGTTGAAAACTTCGTCTCCTTTTACATAGAAGTAGAAAAACCACGTGGCAGCTATCGAGATCTCCAACGCACAAAGGGCCCGGCATAGATGAAAGACGCTCACACAAGGACCTGGCACCTGCTCCTAGGTCAAAGGACCAGCTTCAGACGAAAGAAATCATAGACCTGTTCTGGTGAAACGGATACCTGTTATCTGTATCAACGACGGACACCTCTGATAAGTCACGCTACACATTCTATATAGGGTAGGACATATATGTCTGTATTAGCTTTTGTAATAATAAATATTGTTATCGTTATAATTTGCGTTTAAGCCCTTTCCTTGACCTATACACTTCAACATTTACATTATGTAACTTCAAGCAACAATATTGAAGTTATGTTCACAAATCCAGTCAGTAAAAATAAATTAAAGAAATTTAGCATTATTAAATGTTGAACTTCTTCAACAGTTATTATTATTATTGTTATAAATGAGTTACCTCCCATTGACTGTGTTTAGGATGATTAAAATGAGTAAATAAATTTTACTTTAAGGGGAAGTGTTAGGATAAACTGAAATTCAGATACTGTCAGTGTTCTCTTTCATGAAATCTATTACCACCCCATCTTATTCTGTTACTGAGTGAACTATGATTGATAATATTTTCCCAGTGTCAAATTTTCTGTATCTGTATTTTTTCCAGTAGTTCCAAATAAAAATGAAATTTTTTACACGTGTAAATATTTTATCCTTTATTTGAGTTGTTTTTTGTTTTACTTCAGTACTCAACTACTAATCGCTAACATTCTCGTCGAAAAGGAGATGCGCTTGTGGACTGCCAGATATGCTTAAGAATAGGTCTTTCATAACGACCACAAGCAGTTGCGGGCCGTCAGTCCACCGACCGGCACGCAAGATACGACAAGCCTTCCTCATCGCTAACGTCGTCACCTCGGCAAAACCACCTCACTACAGCGGCCGATTATCCAGCTTCGACACCGCCAGGTCCAAGACGCCAAGTCTTCCTCGTCGCTAACACCGTCACTTCGGCAAACCCAACTCTGCAACAAGCGTCTCCGATCCCGCAATCAGTAAAGTATGCAAGCCGCTTGTGCTACCACCGTTTCGTAGAAACACAAGCCTACCAGAAGTAGCGACTCCGCAAGCGAGCAACTCCGACTCCGCAAGCATGCAACCCACTCGTGCGACCACCGTTTCATGGAACAGGCCTACCAGCTACGCCAATCCCTCGTCACCTTGACAACCAATGCACCCTACCATGAATCGGTCCATCACCGTGACCTCGATCGACCAACACGTTCGAACCTCAGTCAAACCAACGCAAGAAATCGGTCAACACCCAGCGCTAACCTGCCTGGTCGCCGACGCCGTCACCTCGACAAATCCGACTCTGCAAGCATGTAAAACCGACTCTGCAAAGCAAACGACTTCGACTCCGCAAGCATGTAAACCACTCATAATACCACCATTTGAAAGAAACACACCCCTACTAGCAAGCAGCGACTCCGAATCCGCAAGCAAGCGACTCCGCAAGCAACGACTCCGACTCCGCAAACATGCAACCCACTCGGGCTACCATCGTTTCGTAGAACACCGGCCAACCAGCTACGCCAACCTCGTTACCACGAATCGACCCACCACCGAGACCTCGATCAACCAACACGCGGGAACGACCATATCCTGTGACCTCGGTCAAGCCAACACAAGAAATAGGTCAACTCCTGTCTCTACCATTACACCTGATTGCCACCCTGACGGGAAGCATTATAAATTGTAATTTCACTGATTTTCCGACAACTCTGTAGGACACCCTATTTATTAAACAAATACACGTTGTTCAAAAACCTAATCTTCGTTATTCCTTTCCTTTCACAACCCAACGCTTATTATAACATAACATAAAATATCTTACAATACCGTTGTATCCTGCTTGGGTGGAAAATACATGGGAACATTTTATTAAAGTGATCAAGTCTTATTTGAACAAAACTATTGGGCGTTCAAAAATAAAATATTTTGAATTATTAAGAATTCTTTCGGACATACAAAACACCATTAATGATGGACATCTTACTTATAGGTGTTTCTAGGATGTAATTTTGGAGATATTAGCCCCTAACAGCTTTTTACATCTTTACGTTAATACGGAATTTATGGTAAGATAAAACAATCAAGATATTAGCGCTTCACACCCTCCCTCTCGATCAGATATTATTAATTTAATAGCTTAGAGAAACGGGATGACATGCTTATTAAGTGCCGTAAGGTTTGGTTTCAGGAATATCTGCTAAAGTTAAGAGAGCAGTGTAAGGACCTTTGTAGCGGACCGTGGGGTGAAGATGTGAAGAGATATCAGAAGGTTAAATTTTCCTGCTAGCCGGTCCAGCTACATGAGAATGTTGGACTTTAATTAAGTCCAAGGACGACAAAGAAAATAAACAAGACTGATATATATGTGTGTAAACAAATATATATTAATAACAAGTTACACAAAGACATGAACAGTTACTTAGTGTTTGTATGGAGGAATTATATGTGAGTGTTCGTACGTACGTGTATTGTTCTTAGCGTGTTCCCAGAATTTGGGAAACGCTGTATCTGTGAGAGGTCACATATTGGCCTAAGTGGAAAAAGAGAGATTTTACCTCACCTCCGCGCGAGGTGGCGGCCCAAGGCCTAAGTCGAAAAGAGAGGTCGAAGCGAAGGGTCAGCCAGTATTTATAGCCAGGGGAGAGAGACCCCTGTTGAAGGATTAAGGAACTGAGGAGGAGTTAACTCCGACATACCTCCCCTCAGATAAAAGTTGTAGAAAGCATACTTTTATTATGTAAAAAGTTTTAAATATTGTTCTTGTGAACTGAAAAGAAAATGTGTCTAAGTGTGGTTGAGATGCGTATTTCGACGAAATGTTCTTGTGTTGTCGTCAGGGTGCTGTGCTTTTCTCTAGTGGGTCAGAGTCGGAGCACGCCCTGGAAGAAACGTAGGTAGTGTTCAGCGTTTGCTATAAAAAGTCTTTTTTCCAATGCTCCACGTTGAGTTGGGTTTGTCATCCCGTCAACCTGTTTGCTGGCCTGGTCGTTTGAAAACTGAGGTTGTTTGTTTGGGATGCGTTGATAAAATTGGCGTACAAGGTTTAATAGTAGCAGCGTTGTGGCGAAGTTAGTGGCTGCTGCTGTTGCTGCTAGGCTTGGCTGCTTCTTGTGGTCAGCGACGAGGGTCGGCCAGGTGAAGGTGAGAGGGGGGCGTCGCTCTACCCCGGGACCAAGTTGTGCTGATGTAGAATTTCTACCGAGTGTCGAATGCATGTTTAAGAAAATTTGCTAATATTGTCGATTGAATATCGCACTTGCAAATTCTTAGATGATTCGAGTTGCATCATTGCAGGGTGAGATAAAGGACGGCGAGTCGCCTTTGTTTGAGATGTGGTTCACACTTTATCTATTTCAGTCCAGTAGTGTTTGTATGGAGAAATTATATGTGTGTGTTGTGGGTGTTCGTACGTACGTGTATTGTTCTTAGCGTGTTCCCAGAATTGGGGAAACGCTGTATCTGTGAGAGGTCACATATTGGCCTAAGTGGAAAAAGAGAGATTTTACCTCACCTCCGCGTGAGGTGGCGGCCCAAGGCCTAAGTCGAAAAGAGAGGTCGAAGCGAAGGATCAGCCAGTATTTATAGCCAGGGGAGAGATATCCCTGTTGAAGGATTAAGGAACTGAGGAGGAGCTAACTCCGACACCTTCATGAAACTAACTTTAATAATGCAATCAAAGTTGATGATATAGTGCTCATCAAAAAATTATGTTATTTTTAAATTGTTATAATCATCTAAATGTATAATCGTCTGAGTTGTTTTCTTTTAATACACATTTTTGAGAGAAGTGTATATTTACGAACACCAGACGGTTCGTGTAAAAATTGTTACATTTTTTATGGCCCTTTTGGGTCAGGTGATTGATATCGCCCAAATTATTTGATTTGTTGAGATTTCATTTTTTTAATTCATGGAGAGGAAGGTTTCTATTTACTGAGAGACGATCTCTTTAAGGTCTTGTGAAAACTTGAATTGAGCCGCTTGACGCTCCTTTGTTCAATAAAAGGACTGATATTTAGCGGATAGGAACCAAATAGAATGAACCGTTGACAAGAAAGCAATTAACTGTTGAGGAAGAAGCCTTAGCGCCTACGCTTCAAAGACGAGGAGCAGTCCAGTCGACACGGGGAAAGAAAGAGCCGACGGATTCAACAGATTCAAGGCAGATCCTACCACCCAGAACAGAACTTTCCTTATATCTAATAGTAATTCTCTTTTTGTAACCTCAGAAAGTTGTTATCCTGCCGTAAAAGGCCCAGAATAGGAAATTTTTGTGCAACCTTGTATTGTAGCTTTTTTTTTTTTTGTTGTTGTAATACTGTATAATAAATGTGTTTTTTTTCTTTTTGAGATTTTACGCAGTGGTTGTCTCGTTTTGTAATTTTGCGCCTATTATTGTGACTTGCTATTCCTATTAGACTAAGTTTTGTGTCTGGCACATGGACTTGGATTTGGTAGGAAATAATTTTTTTATACAAAAGTCCTGCTAAACGTTGACTTTATTGGCGGTTAGGAAGAGTTATATAATTGATCCCTGGAGACGATAAGAAAGTACGTTCTGTAATAATTGTGTGATGGTGTGATGGACACATTTCCGCAAACATCAATACTCACTAGAATTAGCTCTGACTCACTCCCATAACTCTTGTGACACTTCAGAATTTTTCAAAGATTAAGGGGGTGACTGCCCCCTGAAGTTGTTGAGTCAATTGACAATAGAGATTTAAATGAATTCAATAGTGCCCCAATAGCAACTAACAATGTTAAACCTGAACGACCCAAAGGAAGTGCTGCGAAGAAAGCCAGGGAACAGTCTCTCCATGATCAATATATTTGGTATTGAAGCTAATATGTATATGTGCTAATTTTAACTACGGTTAAATAAAATTTTGACAAAGAAGAGACAATTGAATAGTTTAAAGGTATTTCATATACAATAATAACATATACATCAAAACGTGAAATGAGAGTAGCCTAAAATCGTACTTTCAGCGGGCATAGTCAAACAGTTGGGTCAATTCCAATACATTTCAGTAGAAACAGTTTGTTACACTTATCTGTCATTCAAACTGTTATATACCGTACCTATGAATACTAATGGGTATGTCCCAATTCACATAAATACGTTAGACACTATTGTAAGTGGGGGTAATGTGCTAAGTAATTTACCACTAGCAGTGGTTTACCTATTTCACGCCGCTGGCAAGTATTGTATTTTGTTGATGTTATAAAGATTACCATTTCATTTCCAACCTCCGTTTTGGTTATTCTTCATTCAGTAACCTTTTCTAGGTTACAACACAAACAAAGGTTGCTTGTCTCGCGGGTAATCTAGAAGGTTCAAACACATATCTTCTCTTTAGAGGCGGGCCTTCTCTTTCGAAATGGTTTGGACACCATTCCCCGGAGGCAGCTAAAGATGTCTGTCTCCTTCGAGTTCTTGGGATGCGTTCGTAATTAGGCGCCAAATCTTATTTAGCACGAAAACTGGTTTATACCATTAAAAGTAGATAATATCATCTTCCAATAACAGCAAAAGCAAAAGAGATAACTGTAGTGAAAGATAATCAGCTACCTCGAAAAAGAGTTCGTGTTTTGTGTGCGATCTGCCGAAGAAAAATTACCAAAAAGTAGTTAGCAAAAATCTACTTTAAGGACCAGAATCTATGCTAATGTTCTTTCTCCCTTGAATGGCGAGACCAATCAGAAAGATCTCTCGGTACACAAAAGCCGTCGTTTTTTGCTTATGCGGGATTAGATTTTCTGAGCTTGGTGGACGAACACGCGTTTTTGCTGGTGAGAAGTGTAGGTTTGATTTGTGACCCCATTTTGTCGTTTCTACGCTGCCTGTTGAACTGTTACGACGGATTATCGTTTGAACTGTGATTTGGCTAATAGTGTTGCGGTCGAGAGACAGAAGAAATCCATTGCAGTCCTTTGTTGCTACTTGACAGTTTTTTTTTCTTTTCTTTACAACTACAATAACCTAATTTCTTATACTCTCCCACACACGGAAAAATATGCAATACAGCGTCTCATTGCATATTTCCAGTTCATAGAATCAACATGTAGAATTAGAATTCTACATTCTGTTTTAAACCTGTTAAAAGAGGATCATAGCTAAGTATTCTCAGTTTGTGCTAAATCCATTAAAATCCAGAGTTCAGTACGAAACAATGCTTTCTGATTGGTCCAGAAATAATAATGTCATGTTTCTGACAACGTCCGCACAGTTGACCTCGAGTTGACCTCTTCATAGTACAACACGCCAAAAAATGTAAACATGTTCTCGAGCCCCCACATGATCAAGAAAACTCATAAATATGAAACTTCGACGTTACTTAGTCAGCGAGTCCTTAAAATAATCAACTCGTCACACGAATCCATGAAACCCAACTTCCTCGCTAAAAGTTAATTTTTATCTTAACATCAACCCGGATTATGGAATTCCATTTCTTTTCAACATCAACTCATCTAGCGACCAATTCAACCAGGACGAGATTCAGAAACCAACTCACTCAATATCTTAACAACATAAAGAAAATCGTAACTATATCAGTCGAAGCGAGACAACTCTGCAGTAAGTCAAGCAATCTATTTCATTCAATTTCACCATCAACATAAACTGTTTAATTCCTTACCAGATCTATAGCATAACACCTTTTATATTACCCTTGATCACACAACCAAGAACTTAACCAAGAAGTTTTAAACAACTTTATTATATCGTGTGTACTTGTCGTTATTTAAAAATATTTTCTGTTAAAACAAATATCTGTCTATTTGATTATTTCTCTTGTTGTTGTTTTTGTTGCATTTGATTTAGTAAAAATAGTAGAGGGTTAGTTTAATTTGTATTTGTCACCTATACAGATTGGCTAACCCACTACAAACATAATACTTAGTATTTAACCATGACGTCAGTCCTTTCTGGGGTTTTTTCTTACATATTTGATATATACATAAATTCAAATCTTTATTTTACAATAAGCATTACAATAATTGACAGATAACAAAGAAGAAAATATTCAATACCTACATTATGTAGTACAAACATAATACTTGGTGTTTTCTTGACCTTGTATAAATTTTAACAAGACTATATGTCTTTCACTATTATTATGGCCGCTTATCATGACTATGTATGATTGTTTTTCGCATTTGTATTTGTTTTGTTGGTTCATGTGCCTTATGTACAACCAGATTTTATTAAACAAATGTAAAAAGTATGAGCTATTCCATTACTATATTGGTTCATTTGTATTTGCTTTCATGACACTACATTTTATTATTTATTTGTTTTGTATGTTTCAATTGTATTAGATATGTTTTAAGAGTGTGTGCATAACACGGTTACTTTATTGGTTACTTCTGACGAACCATAATTCTTCCATTATAGACTGTCATCGTGAGGCAGATCAAATGTTCAAATGTGGTGCACTTTGGTTGGCTCTTCTTTTATAGATGTCTTTCTTCCAAAATTACTATTTGGTTAATGCCTTGTTGATGCTGTTTATACATCTTGCTGGATCATTTCTTTAAATTCAGTACGAATTCCAGTCGAGTTCGTTAGATTCACTTAGGAAAAGGTATGAATCTATCTCTTCTCCCTGCAGTTATGGGTTGAATAGCAGGACAGACACCGTTCTTTAGCCTCGGTTGGCAAACAGCCTACCACAGAAAGAAATGGCAACCTACTGCAGGAAAAAATCCGCCTCATCAGTCATATGTCGAAAGATACATGATCGCCCAAGCGTATATCACGTACGGCACTTAACTGAGTGATGACAAATATAATGCTGTCAAAATTTCTACTGAGTTGTATATCATCATCATATTATTTTCTCATCATCATTATTATATTCGTATTATTATCATACTGGATGACATGTAAACAAATTAATGTCTTATCAAGGACAACCCTATCAGGTGCTACCACTCCAGGTCAAAATGGACATGGGAGAAATGACAATTAAGGGGTGACTCCACACACAGTTCTGCAAATGGGACCTTCTCACTGGATTTAGTTTAAAGATTTAACCAGGACATTTTGAAGAATTCCAGATAGGATTATTTAATTAAAATATTGATGAACTGAAAACTATCTGTGTTGGAAATTAAATTATCACCTCTCCTTAGATTGTAGTGATTACTACTATGTTTGCCACGCCTACATTTTTCTAAACTGTGATTGATCAAATAATAAATACTATCACAGGACAATTTACTGATCCCATTCACCACACTGAATTTTTCCTACTGTTAATTCACAAACATGCTTTTGTTATAAAATCACCGATTGGGTAATTTTTCATCCAATCAGATATTTTTGTGTTCTTTCGAAATTTCTCCCGCCGTTGTCCTGGGAGCTTACCGATAGTAATATAAACCAGGATTCGTTCCAAAAATAGACAGTAGAAGCAGAACTCAGTAGAACTCAGCAACCCACACGCGTCTACACAGACTATTCATTCTACTCACTGCACACACACACACACACACACACACACACACACACACACACACACAGAACTTAAATATCATTCACCATCAGTTCTATGTAACAAGCCTAGTTGCAACAACTCTGTTAGTTATATATAATCCACAACTGAATTACTACATGTTCTTCTGAAAACATCATTCTATCTAATACAGAATTTTGAACATTCTTATTCAGAAAACTTGTTTTATTACATTTAATCTTTCAGCTAACAGATAAAGGGAAACTACTTCTTCTTTCTTATTGTTTCACACATTACAAAAATGTTTTGTAATGTTGATTTTAATATATATTTTATCGTTGAAACAAAAATCGGCTTTCCATTGTTTTTCCTTAATTCAAAAATGTATAATTGTTAAATGCTATTCAACACGCAGCCACATCAATCTTTTCAACACAACCAGCATTTACATTGGTAACCCCGACTCGTGAACAAAAGAAGAAACAAAATTGGCAAAGAAAAACGGAATCAACTCCAATACATTGGCAAACCCGTCGTTTAAGGAAAATACAATATATAGTTGTTGACCGACGTAATTCAAAGAATATAAAAACACAAAAAGAAGTGAAGTAAACCCTATTTTGTGCCAGCGACAGCAAAGGATTGACGTACAAAGCTTTAACTTGGTACGAAAATTTTTTGTCCACCACGTGCGTTGAGAACGTCTATCCGACATGGCCGAACAGAACGCCAGCGAGACAACCATAATGCTCAACTTGCCAGTTTTTGACACGACTAACTTGCATGTTTGGTTCGCTCAGCTAGAGGCTATTTTTCAAGCAAAAAAGATACAGTCACAGATGGCACGTTGTGCCTATGTCGTGGAGAAACTGCCACCTGAAATTGCGTCCGATGTCTTGGACGTAACCCTTTCGACACACTGAAAGAGGCAATAATCTACAGGACAGGAAAGACTCAGGAACGCAGATTGAATGATTTATTCAGCACGTTACAATTGGGAGATAGTAAGCCGTCACAACTACGGCGGAAAATGAGAAATTTGCTAGGCAAAAACGCAATGTCAGATTCACTATTTCGCAAGCTGTGGATTGATAAGTTGCCAACCCACACGACCCAAATCCTAGCAACACTACCCGAAGACTTAGACCTAGAAAAGACTGCGGAAATAGCAGACAAAATAAGTGATGCTACAACTATCAGCAGCGTCAACGTTCCAGTGCCACACGACACACCAATTGATGATGTAGTCAACAAGCTTCAGCAACAGAATAACAAGCTATCTGCACAGATAGATCGTTTGTACAGAGAGCGATTGTCGTCAGCTCACAACTTATACAAGTCCCAACAACGTTCCCGATCTAACTCTCGGGGAAGAAACGATACGTATTGCTGGTATCATCGCACATTTGGTCAAGCAGCTAGAAAATGTACCAAACCGTGCAGTTTCAAACAGCAATTGGATTGGATTCTACATCGAACCAGAAGGCGGGAAACGCCAGTCCCAACAGCGCATGAAGACGGCGTCTGCTGTTGGGGTAGAAAACGCCAACCGTCTATTTTACGACCAATTGTTTCTCGTGGACACAGGTGCACAAGTTAGCGTAATTCCACCTAGTCCCGGTTTTCCCAACACAAGATCTTCAGTCACCTTACGTGCTGCTAACAGTTCGCAAATACAGACCTTCCGTCAAGTATCGATGACTTTAGACATAGGCCTGAGGAGAACATTCCAATGGTTATTCACAATAGCAGAAATCAAGTTCCCCATCCTAGGCGCAGACTTCTTAGCACACTACAAACTTATTGTGGACATATCAAAACTCTCACTCTTAGACCAAACCACGAAACTTACAAATTACGGAATTACCTCCACCCTCACTTCCACTAAATTGTGTGTGGCCTTACCAGTGGACAATCCTCTTAAGAGTGTGTTGGATAAGTTTCCTTCGCTTGTCCGCCCTTTCACTTATACTGAAACGGTGAAGCACCACACCGTACATAAAATCCAAACATCTGGCTCGCCTATTTCTTCCAAGCCGCGCAGGTTAAGCCCTGAAAAGTAAAAACTAGCGTGCGCGGAATTCCAGCATATGTTAGACCTAGGAATAATTCGCCCGTCATCTAGCTCTTTCGCGTCGCCGCTCCACATGGTACCTAAGGCACAAGAGGGAGCCTCCAAGCTCTGCGGAGATTATCGAAGACTAAACATACAAACGGTGCCCGACAAATATCCTGTGCCGAATTTAGCAGATTTCGCAATTTCTCTGCAAGGTGCGAAAGTGTTCACCAAAATTGATCTGAGAAAAACGTTCTATCAGATTCCAGTAGCCGATGAAGACGTGCATAAAACAGCAATAACAACGCCCTTTGGCCTTTATGAGTTTCTGCGAATCCCTTTCGGACTTCGAAACGCTGCACAGTCTTTTCAACGATTGATCGATGAAGCACTTCGCGGTTTAAATCACTCGTTCGCTTACATTGACGACCTACTAGTGGCAAGCGCTGATATGGACGACCACGTGCGTCACGTGACACAAGTTTTTGAGCGTCTAGAGCACTTCGGTTTGAAAATAAACCCGGATAAATGTCTTTTCGCTGTTTCCCAAACTTTCTCGGATACGTAATTGATGAATCGGGAATCACACCGATTCCAGAAAAAGTGACAGCAGTAAAAAACTTTTCGCACCCGACTACACTTCGTCAACTTCGTCGATACCTCGTTTTAATAAACTATTATCGCCAGTTTATAACGAATTGTTCACAAATTTTAGCACCCCTAACCAACCTACTTCGAGGTCAAGGAAAAAAAACGTCACAATAACACCAACTGACGAAGCTCTTACCGCTTTCATTAATTCACGCAATGCTTTAGCGAACTTCACGAAGCTAACTTACTTACGCGATGACAAATTTTTCGTTAACTACTGATGTGTCATCGGAAGCAATTGGAGCAGTTTTCAACACACAGAGAAACAAACCACACAAATTTCTTTTTTTTTTTCGGTTAAGCTTACTCCAGAAGAAATATAGTACTTTTCTCGCGAATTGCTTGCTATATATCTTTCTATAAAACATTTTAGACATATTTTGGAAGGTCGGAACTTCACTGTTTTCACCGATCACAAACCTTTAGTTTTCGCCCTCCATACAAAATCAGATATATATAATCCACGCGATTATAGACAGCTGGATTTCATATCGCAATTTACTACCGATATACGGCACATAGCAGACAACGACAACGTTGTCGCCGATACGCTATCGCGTGCTTCCTTACACAGTACCACTGAAGAAAAGCTGGATATGGAAATTTTAGCAGACGAACAAGTAAGGGACGTCACTCTATTTAACTCATTGCAAGATTCGTCATTGAAAAGTTATATATAATCCACAACTGAATTACTACATGTTCTTCTGAAAACATCATTCTATCTAATACAGAACTTTGAACATTCTTATTCAGAAAACTTGTTTTATTACATTTAATCTAACAGATAAAGGGAAACTACTTCTACCTCCTTATTGTTTCACACATTACAAAAATGTTTTGTATTTGTTGATTTTAATATATATTTTATCGTTGAAACAAAAATCGGTTTTCCATTGTTTTTCCTTAATTCAAAAATGTATAATTGTTAAATGCTATTCAACACGCAGCCGCATCAATCTTTTCAACACAACCAGCATTTACAAGATCATTCCTACCCATGTCAGATACTATATTTTATCGCAAAGAGACACCTAATTATTCCCCCTTCCCGTTAGGCGAAAAACTCCTGAAAAGACCTTCATGTTTGTTTGCAGCGTGTGTATCTGTTCGGTATTAAAACCTATATTAACAGTCTTCTCGTCTTATGTTCATTTTTAACTCGCAGCAATCTGTTTCTGACAATAATAGTTGATCTTTTCCAACATTAACAGTAAAACTTTGCATTGTTTCAAGTGATCCATTGCATTTTGTAAAAATGTAGTATTTTTAAATTTAACAGTTGTGTGCTGATGTAAGAAGTTTTAAATCTTGTACCCATTCAAGCATTCTTAGTGCATGTTAGCACTTGTTTTAAATCTTGTATCCAACCTTAATTACTTCATTACAACTGAAGTGAATTCTTTATTCACTATTATTTTCACTACCGTAGATACAGTTTAAATATTTTGTTTAAATCCAAGTTTGGTCCAGTTAAAGATTTGTTATACCCAGGACTGCTGTGGTCAGTAAGTGTTAAGCTATTAAATGGGTGCAGTTCTAACGACATAATCATAACCACATCATTAGTTTATGCTCTTAATGACTACTTTATAAAATGTTCCTACAAGCTGAGACGATAAGTACAGTGCAATGAAAAAGCTATGCTCAGTGGCATGTAAACTGTTTAAATGTCTTATTAAGTCCAAGACTGTTTGGTCGACTATGACCAAGGGCAGTTTGGCCCATTATGACTAAGGATTGCTTGGTCCATTATGACCAAGGACAGTTTGGTAAACTATGACCAAGGACTGTTTAGTCCAAGGAAGAGGGATGTAGTTTAACGTCATACCCAGGACTACTGATTTAATACACAAATTCTTTGTTGAAATGTTTCTTAATTTTCCGCTTATCTTCGGATGTCCTGACTTATCAGCGCTTTGTAATTATTTACTATTTTCTTGTTTAGAATTCTTTTTAATATTATGTGTCAAGGAAAGTTATATCGGATACAGATGCTGTATATTATGGCCCTCAAAAGATGCATTTTCTTTGGCTAAGCGTACTGAACACATTTTTCCGTCATTTCCATAGAAAAGTTCATCGACTCTGCCAAGTTTCCAGAATGTTTTGGCTTTTGCAGAATTTTAATTTACACTATGTAATTAATTTGCATTTTATTATCAAAATCTATATCATTCAGATCTTTGCAACTTTCCTTTAGACTTAAGGGGTATTCCTCATGCCACAAGTCTCTGGAGTTGGCTAAGAAATTCTCTCTTTCTGAAAGAGCATTTAACAACTGAGACCAGGAAGTAGACTCAATATAAGTATATACCTTTTCTGCTTTCTCATTTCTTTGTACCCACAAGTGACCTGTGTAAACGATATCCGTGTTCTCATATGGATTAATCAGTTTTACACGACGCTTATGCAAACTGTTTTTTTGGGGGAGGGGGGATATTTGAGTGCCAGGCTGTTATACTTTTTACAACCGGTGCATTTGCTTAACACCGCCTTTACTGCCGGTCTAGCCTGTAGGGTCCAGAAACCCAATGTTCTGATTGGGGCTATGATGGTACCGACTCCCAAATGTTTTGAATGCTTATGATATTCTTTAATCAAGAGTTCTGTGGTGTTTCGCCAACAGTATGGAGTAAAGAACTTCATATCCATATCTGTCGGAATTTACCTATCCGCCCAGCCACTCTCAGGATACCATCTTTATCCAAGAAAATATTGAGGTTCTTTCTTTATCAGAAGGGGAGGTTTTCCCTTTGTTGGATCTTTTAAGAATTATATTTCATCACTGAAACTTTCTTTTTGCATAATCTTTATCAAATATAATTTTGTTTGATGTAGGTCAAGGACAGCGCGTCTTACCCCCGACCAGCCGAAGTCGTTTTTTGGGGCCCCGTTGTGTCCACTGCCATTTTTCAGCACTGTTGCCATCTTGACAAGGATAATTATAAAGTCAAGAATCAATCAGATCGAAACATACATTGTTTTGAATAGACTTGATACTTCAGACTGGAAGACAAATTTAATAAAACCACATAGACATGTTTTATTTAACACACGCACGAGGCGAACGCTTTATTTACATTAGGGACTGTGCAAGAAGAGACAAGAGGTGATAACAAAAACTAAGAGCAGCTAACTCTTGGCAGACTGACAGTCATTGATAATTCAACACATCTGCCATTTTTTAAAATTATTTTTAAACTGATGTTACATTGTCAGTCATTAACTAATAATATACATGTGCGGTGTGTGCTACGCAGGAACCTCCGATGAGTTTGTAGCCCCCAAAAGGTCTAGTTTCAACAGCGTTTTTTGTTTTCTGTACTTTTTACATTTTTTCTACCAAAGTTATATTGTCATTCATCAATCCACATGCTTAATAGCCTGAAGCTCTCAACCACATGGAAGCCCTATGCCTACTGGGCAGAATTTCTAATTTTAGTAACGCATATTTTTTTAAATTGTAATTCTCTTTCTGAACAGTTCTTTTAAATCAATTAAGTTTCCACTGAAACTCCCATTAAATCACCTTGAAGACGCTGCATCCATACTGCCTCCTGTGCCGCACTTGCCAATGCCACGTATTCTGCTTCAGCTGTTGATAATGCAACACAGGTTTGCTTCTTACTTCTCCAGCTGACAGCTGCTCCACTTAATTTGAACAAGTACCCGGAGGTTGATCTGCGATCATCTAAATCACCAGCCCAGTCTGCATCTGAGTACCCCAGGAGATTGGTTGCTTTCTCCTTGTCATATAATAAACCATACCCTCGTGTACCGTTTAGGTAACGCAAGATATGTTTTACAGACTTCCAATGTTCCATTGTAGGCTGGGAGCAGAATCTTGCAACATTTCCGACAGTATAGGCAATGCCAGGTCGTGTCCTTGTTGACAGATCCAGTAGGCTTCCAACTGCTGATTGATACAACTCTTGGTTGACCAGCTTGCTTTCTTTAGTTGCTTTGGTTAATCTTGCTCCAACATCAATTGGAGTTGACGTGGGTTTTGAATTTTCCATTTGGAATCTTTTCAAAACTTCTGCTGTATATGCTGGTTGTCCAATCCATATTTTCCCTGATTCGGAATAAGCAATCTTAACACCCAGGAAGTGATGTAGTTTCCCCAAGTCCTTGACGTTGAAAATTTTCGATATTGTTTTACCAAATTCTTGGATACGTGTCAGAGACTTTCTCGCCAGAATGATATCGTCAACATAAACAGCAGCTATAAAGATATCTCCTCCTGAAGATTGTATGTAGATGCAAGGATCATTCTCTAACTGTTTAAAGTGCATCATTTTCAGCTGGCAGTCCAGTGATTCATTCCAACATCTTGGCGATTGTTTCAGACCATAGATGCTTCGCTTCAGTTTACAGACAAGATGTTCCTTGTTTTTAACTTTAAATCCTTCTGGTTGCTTCATGTAAATTTCTTCCTTCAGCTCACCATTTAAGAATGCAGTGGTTATGCATAATTGATGTAGCCTCAGGTCAAGCTGTGCTGATAACGCAATAACAGTTCGCACCGATTCAAATCTGACAACTGGGCAGAATGTCTCGTCATAGTCAATTCCGTGCTTCTGAAGAAAACCTTGAGCTACCAGTTGAGCTTTATGGTGTTCCATGTCTCCGTCAGCATCACACTTTCGTTTGAACACCCACTTGCTACCAATAGCTTTTCGTCCACTGGACAATTCCGTAAGGTCCTGTGGGCTCGTCCATAGCCCAGTTTTTCCCTCTTCGTATAATGCACTATTCCATTACATCAACTTTCATACAAGCAATGTCAGCGAGCTACTATTGGTTATTATCCGCAAATCTAGCTCACTGACTGGTCCTTCTCGACCAATCAAGTCACCCGCACGTGCACAAGCAATTTTGGCGCAATTCTTTCCGGAGCCGAGACAGGTGACTACGACCATATATAAACCCAAGAACACGTGTGACCGCGAGCAGACAGCAGAGCAGAGCAGAGTTCGTCACCGCGAGCAGACAACAACAACAACAGCAGCAGACAATTTCGACCGCTCACTCCAAGCTTCAAAATGTGACTCTCAAAGAACTCCCGTTTTGACTAACGCAGTCAGACGTTAAAGAACTTTACAACACTGATGTCAACGAATCTTTCAGTCCAATTCACCAGTAAGTAATTCGCCTTCAGAGAGATTCCACACAGATCCACGCGTGTCTACATTTTGACTAAAGGACTTTGCGCGCGTCAACACCTGACTCAACTTTCAACCTCTTTCTGTCTCTCTCTGAATTCATTGCACATTTCTAAAAAAAAAGTGTTATCTACACTACTAAACAGAAACTGTAATTCAAGCATTAAGATAAAAAAAATACAGTCCAGGGTGAATAACTCTGTCAAAACAAACAAAAATCAACAAAAATCTCGCATTACATTACTTTAAAATTTATCCCTCGATAGATTTTCCTTAAAATTACATGTGAACATTTTCTAAACAAAGGAACATTCCTGAACTGTAATTCATTAAGATACTTAATTCACATTTCGTCAAACATCCATATAACCAAAACACAAGCTTTTCCAAATTGTATTAATTGTATATAAATGTTCAGTGTTTTTTCTAATTGAATTCACGACTACCGTTGTTTCTTTGTTCAATTTTGCCTTGAGATTTATTCAACTTGTATGTCTATGCTTAATATTGTTGTGATTAATATGAAGAACATGCTTTTCACGCTTATCATCTCAAACAAAAACCTTCTGATTTCACACTCATTTCGTAGCAATCCCAACAGTCCCATACTTTATTAATATGTAAGGGAGAAATTTCACTTTCCATTGCTTTCATCCATTCATTTTTCTCAGGACTGGAAAGTGCTTCTTTCATTGTCAATGGGTCATTTAAATTATGAGCCATGTAGGCCCATTCACCATACTGATCTGGAGCTTTCTTAATCCTTGGTGATCTTCGGGGTCCTGTCACCTCCTGCGAGTTGTCATCATCATCACAGCTGTCTTGATATTCAATTACTACTGAAGATCAGTTTACAACTTCCTTTCTCCCCTGTTCAGCTATTGAATCTGATTCGTTGATGATGACATCTCTGCTATGGAATACTCTTGATTTTATTGTATCATAGAGTCTATACCCCTTAACACCAATACCATATTCGAAGAATATACTTTTCTTTGCTTTGGAATCCATTTTAAATCTTTCATCCTTTGGTATGTGGACAAAAGCATCGCATCCAAAAATGCATATATGGTTCACGTTAGACTTGTAGTCCTTCCATACTTCATACCTTGTACTTCATTTGTTGGGCTCCGGTTTCGAACATATGAAGCAGTGGATAAAGCCTCTGTCCAAAATTTCTTAGGCAGCTTCGAATCCGACAACATTGCTCGCACTGTTTCCACCAATGTTCGGTTCATTCTTTCAGCTACTCCATTTTGCTCTGGAATTTTAGGAACAGTATATTCATGTCGTATACCCTCCTTCTTTAAATAATCATCAAATTCTTTTGAAGTGTACTCCCCA
Organism: Acanthosepion esculentum; assembly: GCA_964036315.1. Taxonomy (NCBI): domain Eukaryota; kingdom Metazoa; phylum Mollusca; class Cephalopoda; order Sepiida; family Sepiidae; genus Acanthosepion; species Acanthosepion esculentum. The sequence continues at coordinate 61,854,568 of OZ038489.1, read as the reverse complement.
CCATTATCAGTGTGTAGAGACTTAACATTATGTCCAGTGGATTTCTCCACTATGGTTTTCCATTCCATGAACCTTTTGAACACATCTCTCTTGTGCTTGAGCACGTATATCCACACAAATCTTGATTTATCGTCAATAAATATGACAAAATATTCAGCTCCACCAAGCGATTTTGCCGTTATCCGTCCACAAACATCGCTATGTACAATTCCGAGAAGTTGAGTGGCTCGCCTTCCACCAGATTTTGGAAACGAGGAACGATGATGTTTTCCATCCAAGCATGGTTCACAAAAGTTGATATCCTTGGTTACATCATAGTCAAGGCCAGTTACAAGTTGGTCCCTTACTAGTTTCTGTAAATTCTTTGCTCCAAGGTGGCCAAAACGTCTATGCCAAATCTCCTCTTTTGTGTTACTACCTAAGCAGGTAGTTGCTGCATGGGCTGCTTCATGTACTTCACTGCCGTTTAAATAGTATATGTTCCCAATTTTTTAACCTGTAGCCACCACTTTCTGCTTGTCATCCAAAAGTTGACAACTTGATTCAGTAAATATGCATGTCTTTCCAGATTTAGTAGCTCTAGACACACTTAACAAGTTATAAGATAATTTGGGAACATATAGAGTCTCATACAACCTGCATCTTTGGTGTTTCCCCTCTGGTACACTCACTTTCAGTTCTATTGTTCCTATTCCTAATGCCTCAACTGAGAATCCGTCACCAAGGCTTATTTCCTCTGCTACATCCTATTTTCTGAAATTAATGAATTTCTTCGCATCATAACACTTGTGACATGTTGCTCCAGAGTCCACAATCCAGTTGCTCTTTTTATCATTAGACAACAACGTACGATGTGCAAAAAGTCCAACAACGTAATCGTTGGAATCACTTGAGTCATCCTGCATTTTCTTAGTGAAGAAAGCTTTCTTTTTCGGATGGTTCCACTTGACACTCCCTTTTTTTGTATCTTCACCAAGCAATCGACAGTCACGCTTAATGTGTCCATTTTTCCACAGTGATAACACTTGGGTCCCCTTTTGTTGACGTGATGTTTTGACGTCATGGCTTTCAAATCGGTATCATTAATTTCCCTTTCTTTAACCTTGGTTTCTTCGTACAGCAATCGTTCAGTCACTAACACGCATTTGGGAACATCCTGACTTGCTTCGAGTGCTGTCACCAACATGTTATAAGAAACTGGGAGAGTAGCTAGATGTACAACTCTATCCTCCTCATCAATTGAATCGCCGATGATTGCTAACTCATCAAATATATTTCCATCATCGTTTTGATGTGTTCGTGAACAGAGTCACCCTCTTTTAATTTAAGGGAATATAATTTTATCCTCAACGCTAATTTGTTAGCCCACGTTTTCTTTTGAAATTGATCAGCCAATTTCTTCCACACAACTGCAGGATCATCAGGGTCTCCAATTAGATACAACAGTGACGGTTCCACTGAAAGCACAATCGTCGCTAAGGCACGATCCCTCCTCGATAAATATTTCGCGTATGTTGTCGCATTTGTACTTCTTTCGGGAACAAACTCCGTTTCGTTCACAATGCTCCACAAGCCATCTTTAACTAATGCCATTTTGCATTGTACTTTCCAAGTGGCATAATTTGTACCATTCAGTGGCACGAGGTTACTAAGTTTTGTTTCCATCGCCATTACACGTTATAAAGCGATACAAAAATTTCTACAACAACCGAGAATTCAAGATGGCCGAAATAAAGGTCCCACGTGGCTTATTATCTTCGAGATGTCGCCTGGGCCCATAACGATTAAAAAGGATAATTATAAAGTCAAGAATCAGATCGAAACCTACATTGTTTTGAATAGACTTGATACTTCAGGCTGGAAGACAAATTTAATAAAACCACATAGACACACGCACGAGGCGAACGCTTTATTTACATTAGGGACTGTGCAAGAAGAGACAAGAGGAGATAACAAAAACTAAGAGCAGCTAACTCTTGGCAGACTGACAGTCATTGATAATTCAACACATCTGCCATTTTTTAAAATTATTTTTAAACTGATGTTACATTGTCAGTCATTAACTAATAATATACATGTGCGGTGTGTGCTACGCAGGAACCTCCGATGAGTTTGTAGCCCCCAAAAGGTCTAGTTTCAACAGCGTTTTTTGTTTTCTGTACTTTTTACTTTTTTTCTACCGAAGTTATATCGTCATTCATCAATCCACAGGGCCGGTGCTTAATAGCCTGAAGCTCTCAACCACATGGAAGCCCTATGCCTACTGGGCAGAAGTTCTAATTTTAGTAACGCATATTTTAAAAAATTGTAATTCTCTTTCTGAACAGTTCTTTTAAATCAATTAAGAGAGTAATATATCTCGGTAAAATCATTTTATTCCGAAATCATTCACTAAGGAGGATCTCTTATTTTTTTTTTTTTTTTTAATTTTACTAAGAGTAATACTAACAAGAAGTGCACGGTTAGTAATTAAAATGAAACTTCTAGTCCCTATTTTTTACATTTTTAGAAAGATAAAACCGAGAAAGTGATCGCTTCTTCCTCCCACCAACAGAACATCTTTCTGTTATCAACGAGCAGACTGGGACTCGTTACGTGATTTCCTACGCGATGTCCCGTGGAATGCTGTTTTTAATCTCCATGTCCAAAAATGTGCGCCTGAGGTCTCATCCTGGGTAAAAGCTGGAATCGAGGTTTTCGAACCTGTAAGAAAATATAAAGTGAAATCGCGTTCATTCCCTTGGTTCTCAGCTGCCATTGCACACAGGAACCACTACTTCCATCTGTACTGTAGCGATATGTCTGAATGCAACAAGCATCTCTTTGTCACTGCCCGTAATGAGTGCAAGCATGTCCTCAATGACGCAAAGTTATTCTTTGCCGAAAGAATGAAACAACGTATTGTGTCTCGCAAGTTTGGTTCCAAAAATTATGGGCGTCCCTGCAAGAGCGTGCTAACAACTGCAAACCCACAATATTTCCTTTATTCAATCAATTTGAGGTCCTGATTTCCTCAGCTGATAAGGCTGAATGCTTTGCTCGTAAATTCTTATCCAATTCAACGCTAGACTCATCTGGTGTACCCACACTTGATTTTCCCTCTAGAACTGTGGCTCTATTGAGTGATATGCGCATAACCCCAACGATGGTATTGGACATCATCTCTAAATTAGACTCCCATAAGGCTAATGGTAGGGATGTGCTCCTGAATTGGCTTCTGTCCTCTCTAAACTTTACAACTACTGCCTCACCGACTTTTGCTTTCCAACCTGTTGGAAGTCCTCATCTGTTGTGCCTGTCTTTAAGAACTCTGGAGACCCTTCTGACCCATCTAACTACCGTTCTATCAGTCTCCTACCACTCTTCGAGGCTTTAATCAACGTCGAAGTGTTTAAGCACCATATTTCACATAATCTGCTCTCCGACAAGCAATATGGTTTGCGCTTTGCCCGATCTACCGCTGACGTGCTCACGACCACAACTGAATTTGTATACCAAGCAGTTGACAATAGCGAAGAAGCTCGAGTCGTGGCTCTAGATATCTCTAAAAAGTTTGATAGAGTTTGGCATGCCGACCTTCTTCGTAAGCTTTAGGGATACAGTATTGCAGGATGATTATTTGACTTAATACAATCATTCCTGTCAACCCATGAAATGAAGGTCGTCCTAAGTGGGCTATCCTCCAGCTCCTTTATCACGAACGCTAGTGTTCCCCAAGGCTCTATATTGGGCTCTACACTGTTCCGGATCTTCATTTATGACCTTCCCGATGTTATAAGTTTCCAAAGTAGGCATCTACGCGGATGACACTACTATTTACTCCTGCCTCAATAATAAATCTGGTATCGTTGACAAAACTAACCTAGCCGCTGATCTCGAAAAGGACCTCCAATCTGTGGTTGACTGGGGCGGGAAATGGCTTGTAAACTTTAATGCCTCCAAAAACGAAACTGCGCTCCTTTACCACAGAGAATCCTCCCATCAGCCTCAAGAGTGCTTCCTTACTCCTGCTGACATGAGGTGGAATAAATACATTGAATCAATAGCTTCATCTACCGCAAGGAAAGTTGGTTCTCTGTGTCGTGCCAGAAAGTTTTTCTCGAATGAGTCCATCCTTCAAATCTATAAATCAACCATCCATCCTTGCATGGAATATTGCTGTCATATATGGTCTGATGCCCCCGCTGTATGTCTCGAGGTCCTGGACAAAATCCAGAGACGAATATGCAATGTGATAGGTCCTGATCTGGGATCTCGTCTACAGTCGCTTTCTCACAGACATGCCGTGGCTTCCTTCTGTCTCTTCTACAAATATTTTCACGGCAACTGTTCCGACGAGCTACTTTCGCTGGTTCCCAGGTTGCATGAATTTAAGCGAGCTACAAGGCTAGCATCCTGGTCCCATCCTTTCACTGTCGAAAATGCAACCATCTCTTCTACTCCCACAGCTTATTTCGCACTTCCCGTCTGTGCAACTTCCTTCTTCTTGCTTGCTTCCCTGATAACTATAATCTTCAAATATTCAAGTGTAATGTCAATCGACATATTCTGATACTTTTATCTTGTTCCCCGCCCTTCTCTGTATCCTTTCCTCCAAAACGCCTCTTTGCTCTTGTTCTTAATCCTCTGTAACCCCTTACTTGCTAGTGGCACTCCTGTCTTGCTTGGGGTACATTGCTTTAAAAAAAAATGTTTAAAGATTTCAACACATGAAAAGTTTTCCCGAAAACTGAAATAGTGTTTTTAAAACAAATTTTAGGACAATCCTGTTTGTGTTGTGCTGAAGTCTTTGTAAAACTTTTTTGTTTCAGTGGAGATGCGTCCGCGATTAATCTTTATGGAAATGCAAAAATTTGCGACTTAAACATATTCTTCGCGTAAAATTTATTCATAAAAATATTGATGGTTATTACAAAAAGAATAACATTTTCTCAGAAATTTTTTTAAATAAAAAAATTTATTCATTATAAAAGTAAATAATTAATGAATATGTACTTAAATATTCTTTTAAATTGGATAATTTCCTGATTTTTGGTAATTTAAAAAAAGACTTCCCCACCACCAATTTTCCTACGATGGTTTGTGGCCTTCAGGTTGGGAAACTTTTAAATCAACATAGAGTGGGATGCGTATCAAAGCTTTGGCCTGGGTGAGATCCTAGTGCCGGCCCTGATGTAGGTGATCAACTTGATTCCTTTTTCTGCATTTTTGAATGAATTTTAACACTAACGATGTTACTTTTTTTTTTATCAGTTTCTATTTTCTTGTAATTAGAAAATGTAGTAAATGGTACTAACTTTCTTTGAGACTTCCAAATTATTATAGAAAACTTTTGCGGACACACGGCCACTGGCCGCCGACGGCAAAACTCTCAGCATTGACGACGACTGCAACACAGACGACGAAACCATATTTTTTTTAATTCGCCAGACATTCTATAGTCTGACTAGAGGTCAAACTTCATTTTCGGTAACCCATTGCGGACCAAGGGATCGAAATCTAAATAATTTCACACATTTTGCAAGAGTTATTTCCCTTGATAATTAGTCCGCGGGTTTTTCTGCCGTATGTATATATCAGTAGTTAATTCAAATTGTAATATTCAATTTTGACTCAATTTGAGTTTTTATATTATTTAACTCTGTTTCCAGAAAATATATTTTTTATTTTTATCTTTTCTTGCAATAACCAGGACAATAGCATCTGGGCATCCACAAATACAAGGACGTCCGATATTAAAGTGTCGGAAAAACTCTTAATGGCAAAAGATTCAATGCTTTTTAGGCAATGTTACTGCCAACATTTCCAATGTAGGCAAGGATTTGGATTTTATGGGGACAACCTTTGTTTTCGCAAATATAATTTGTGAATGGCCATTTTGCACACCACAAATCCACACGCCCATTGTGAAGCATCACAAAAAAATACAAACAACTTAAGAGGGTGTGCTCTGTTCGAATAAAGTCAACAGTTTCAACACCATTTAACTTGGACAGCTCTTCCACTATGGACGCCCATCGAGACTGCAGTTCTTATGGAATTTTAGCGTCCCAATCCAACTTGAGTCTTCACAGGGACCTTAAAATGAGCTTTGACTTGACACTGACAATGATGGGGGTCTATAAGGAGATATTGGATCAAAAATCCTAACACTTTGAGCTAGGATGCTTCTTTTCTTATTAGCTCCCTTATCAATGAAACAAGCTGCAATAACCGATCTTTGTTATGATGGCATTGTCGTGACGAATAAAGTATCAAATAAAATATTTATAAACCAATATAACGCTCAATAAAGTGCTTAGCTTACATTTTAAAACACACTAAAAAAAACATAGAATACAAATCAGAAAGTTTGTTTTATTAATCATGATTTAGGTAGATACCGCTAAAACATGCAGATATAGTAGAAGACATACCACGTGGCATTTTAGAGCCAATTAGGAAGAAATAAATAATATAATTCTGGAGATGATGTTCGTACAAAAAAGTGTGTAAAAATCACGTCAGGAGATGTACAGATGTCACCAAGGTCCACGTCACTCAGAGCTACTTATCTTCAAGACCCTATTCACGTCCACATGCAAAAAGCTGACAAACTACAAAGTGACCGCCTCAGACTACGGCACACCACAGTAAGAACTAAATTCTATCTCTTGTATTCCCCGTTACTACTAAGCACACATACACGTATTGACTTTCATGCAAACACACATAACATTTGATTTGATTTCACCGTTCTCACATACGTACGCAATACACTATTTTTTTATGAACTTCCCTTCTTGTAATGTATCTCTACACAACAGTTTTGTAGATGTATTTTAATCAATATTGTCGTCCGTGACAATCAGATTGTTCACATAGAGACTTTTTATCATTTAGTTCAATAAGTACATTACTCATTTATTGTTTAAATAATGACATAAACATCTAGACAATAAAAAATATTTTAATCAAGTTTAGAGCCTTTTTTCATCAGGATATGCCACTTTTTTTAGCGACAACTGGGACAACCCTAGTTTAATGTGATTTGCAATGTAATTCAAAAATCAAAATTAAGGGACAGCAGCATTGAACCGGAACAGCAGGGTAACGAACGATCAACTCGTCATTTCTTTTGCCAAAAATCAAAACCAATTTTGATCTTCTGTTTTTTAATTCAATCATGAGAAAAGCTTTTTTGATATCTCCAGTAGGACAAAATTATTTGTCTTAAATTTTAATTTCAATAAGGTTGTTGATCAAACTGACTCCGGGATATGCTGCTTCAGTTAACGAGTAGTTCCCCGGCATCCGTAACGAAAAAAAAACAATTAAATAATGCTCAGATCTTGGTGATAGCCTTCTCTTCCGATTTGAAAACTAGTCAATGTCGGATCCAAATATATTTAGAAAAGTCCTTAGGGGAGACCTTGATTCTCTCAATATAATCCCTTGCCTTAATATAAACAGAAACACACCACGTTTTTTTTTTTTTTTTAAAAAGCCTGGTAAACTCAACGATGAAGGTGAAATTCAGAAATCAAAAGTTGCCCAGATGAGGTTCCGGTTAAATACAGCAACGGAGAACACGCCGGAAGTATTTTCAACGTTAATGTGTATTGGCTAAAATATAAAAATAAATAAATAAATAAATTTATATATTTTTTTAAAATGCATTTGAGAACCAATTTTAATTTTTTTTTTTTAATTTAATGATTTTTTAAAAATTGACCATAACTGCCGATATTACATTGGACGAAGAAATAGATAGTTCGAAGAAACTGTACTTCCATAATCTCTCGTTCTCTTCTTCTGTGTACAATACGCTTACTCATGACAATTTAATACAAAACCATTAAGTTAAAAAAGTAAGTACTTATTTATTTGTTAATATAAAATTTTGGTAATATTTAAATAATGGATTAATCTGCCTTACTTTAATTTCTATGTATAAAAATAGTAGATAAATTAAAACATAATTTATGCACACATTTATTTATTTAATTTAGAAACAATGTAGAAAAAACAGTGTCTTACCTTAAATTTGCTAGCAAATTATGAAAATATTGTATGTTAAACTATTCCTTTGTTATCATTCTTCCTCGCAAAATCATGTTCGCAAATACGCCATTTTGATAAAATAAATAAAAATGTCTCAAAGTCTTTATGATAAAGTATAAAAACTTCAAATTTATATTTGATATCACCTGAGAGTCCTATTGAAAATTAACTTTCAGTGTTTTTTTCTCAATGCAAATGAAAATTTTATGAATTTAAATTATGTACGTGTTCTCAAAATTAAATTCTTATTCTAAAACGAATTTAATGTTTGATTTTTTTTTTTTTTAAGTAAAGAAAATTTGCTTCCAAACAGTTATTTGTTGTCTTTTACTTTTTACGTTAAACACAAACAGTAAAAAAAAAAAAAAAAAAAAAGTCATTTTTAGTTTATTATTTCTCTAGGAAAATTCTTTTTTTATGGAAATAGTTTATTATTCTCTTTACTTAGAAAGGCGTTCAGTTTTCTTTTAAGTTGACTGCTACCAAAAACAGAAAACTACATTCAATTTTTAATCAACTGTATTGGATTGGTTGGGTGTGACAAAAAGTTAATTCATAACTCTTCTTAAATCTTTACTTACCTGTTAACGTATGACGAATGAATAATTTGAATGTTTACAAACAAGCATGCATATGGTTAAGAAGTAAAATGAAGTATAAATTAAGTTTTAAAAGAAAAAGAATTAATCTTTACTTTTTCGATTGCTAACAAAGTGTAAAAATGTTGGTTCCTTCAAGTCTTTATTCTTTTAAATAACAAAATTTACGTGTAATATTTTAATTTTTTAAAGTTGATTACAGTGATAGCGGGACAAATTTGTCAGTCATCGATGTTCCAAGTGCTAAAAATGTTGTTGTGCGTGTACAAATTTTTTTTAAGGTAGTAGGAGGATCTGCAATACTCCCATAGTTCCTTAAGCCGAGAGCACTAGACAAGTTTTGTCTACCCACGCGTACACACACTTGACCTTGTATCCAGTTTGCCTCATAGGAAAGCGAATAAATATATAACATTTAACAATGAATTTTATTCTCTGTGTCGAGATCTTTTACTTTCAGGGTTAGGGTTACAACAACAGTAATTTTATTAAATTAGTAATAATAATCAGTGAGTATGTTTGGCATTTTAAAAGAATTTGAATATGCCATTTTTTCTCTCAATCAATATACTTCAACTTTTAACTCTGAAAAAAAGTGAGAAAATATTATTTTTCTGGATTTGATATTTCTCCTTGTTAAATTTAAAATTAACTTTAACTACAATTTTAAAACAAGACCCACAAAGACAAAAAGTGTGTTTTGTAAAATTTTCCTACGTTATCAAAATAACATGCAAATCACTGTTGCTGTCATGTTGTTAATTTACAATCATTACTTTAAAACTTTTAAAGTAAAAGAAATGCTAGTTCGAAAATAACACTTTCTTTTAGGCAAAAAAGCACGTCATCGAGTTAAAAATTCCTTGTTGACACGATTAGACTTTACTTAACTTTCTAAACAGTTTCTATTTTTAATTGCTTGCCAACACTCTGTTCACAATAACGCTTAAATTACTCTTATTATTACAGTAAGTTTGGGAAAAGAATTACTTGTGACTTTGCAATCCATTTCTGGAAAAGGACGCCATTCTTATGTGAAGTGGGTACATAGTTTTCGTTGATTTCGCCCACCTCTATTATTCTTTATGTGTGGTGTGTCAGCTAAGGGATGTTGGTTCATTAAAAACTTAATAAAGTCACAAGAAACCTGAAACTATATTGAAAACTGTCTGGGGATTTATCAATTAATTTGCTTGTTGTAAAGCAATTTAGGTACATACTATCCTCTTTGTGCCGTGAACGATCATGACTCTCCACAACTTCCTGTCCTTTAGCTCTTAAGGTTTGTCTTCTCTCTCTTAATGCCTGTTCTGCTAACCATTTACACAAATCCGTTAGGTAGGTTATATGCTGCCTTCCTTCCTTGCCTTCAGTATGTCCAGTGTTAAATTCTCCATGTTCTCTTTCCTCATTAGCCCAAGAAATTTCAACACTCTTTTTCTTACCATTTTCACTACTGTGTCATTTCTTACAAGTTCATTCCATGGTATTCTCAGCATCCTTCTATATCCTTCTGATATTACATAATGGTTCAACACTCTTTTTTTTAGTTTTTGTACTTGCTTGATTTTGGTGTCTCCAATTTGTAATTCACATCTTGGATTGTTCTTTTTGCTGGCAACCATACGTACTTTTTTTTACATTTAATATTTCATCCATTCTTTTTACTTTCCTTTAGGTACCTCCACTGAATTTTTGATACCTAAGTTTTAAAATTAAATTTTAAAAATGAAAAAGCATTCTTGAAGATTTCATTCTAGTTTTAATTGAAACCTGAATGATTATGGATGACCAGAAATGACATATTTTTTTTTAGTTTTTAACTACCTGGTAATTTTTACAAATTAACATATTTTCAGCAATTATTTAATATTTTATTGACTTTTAGTTAGGTTTTTAAGAAGCTTTATTAAATTTCCATTTCATCTCTAGGTTCTTAAGTTTACTACCTTAAACAAAATATTAATTGAAGTATGACCTAAACTAAAATACATAAAATAAAAATATTTAGTGAAATAGCAATTTAGAAAAATAACGTTTTTTTTTTTTGTGTTTCAGACAATACTTAAATCATGTGACCTTTTTTAAAGATTGTCATGTATAGATTCCTATAGGTAGAAATTAGGAACGTTTTTTTTTACTAAAAATTATTTTAAAAATTATTTACTAAAAATTATTTTAAAAATATTCAAGTACAAACGACTGTTATGAGCCTTTCAAATTTTGATTTGTGAATTTTCACTTAACAATGTCACTAAATTGCATCCTTGAAAGCAATGAAGAATTTTAAATTATTTTTTAACTATTATATTACTATAATTAAATTTTTTTTTAAATTCTTGTAAAAATTCATTATTCATCAAAAAAATTTTATTTCTTCAGACAATAGTGTCCTTAATATAAGTTATTTCCAAAAGTAATTAAAAGCTTTTTTAATTAAATAATGTCATAGTTTTATTGCATTTTTATTTTGCAATTCAGAGCAGATTTTTGATGAAATGGGTAGCTGTTTTACAAAAAAAAATTGATTTACTTTCTCCAAAAAGTCCTGTTTTTAACTAATAAAAAAATCCACCACTTAAAAATTGAATTTCTCAATTTTATGAAATTATGTAAGTGGGGGGTAACATATGTAAAAGAAAATTTTTACCAAGATTTCCTGAAAGTTTCATTAAAATCTGACAATTACTTGAATTTTGCAAAAATTTCCAAATTAATGTGTATTTCCTCAGAAAAAGCGCAAAATAAAACAAACCTTTTTTTCCTAGTTTGCCGCTGTTAAACAGCAGCAAACTAGAAAAAAAAGGTTTTTAACCAAAATTTTGCACATGCTTCTAGCATGTGCAAAATTTTGGTTAAAGGAGTAAAAAAAAAAGTTAAAAAAAAAAAATAATAAAAACACTTTGGTCTTTTCTCTTAATAATAACATAAACATTTTCATGAGAAAACTTTGTTTTTATTAAGTTTGGGGCATTTTCTCATCATGATATGCTGTTTTTTGTAACCTAGTGGAGGTACCTACTTTACTAATATTTGTAGGACTCTTGTTGCTTTTCTCTGTCTGCTAACACTGTGTCATCTGAATATCTTATGTTGTTTAGATTGTGACTGCCAATAATGGATCCTGGTAGGACTTCTAATTCTCTCAGGATTGCCTCACTGTAAAGGTTGAATAAATCCAGTGAGGAGACACATCCTTGTCTTACACCGCTTTCTATTTTTGTGTATTTAATGAATTCATTTTCTATCCATATGCAGACTGTTTGCTCCCAGTATAAGTTCTGGATTATTCTAATATCTTTCCCAAATAAATCAAACTTACCTAGCAGTTCAAACAATTCAAATCTATGAAACATTTTTTTTATACAGTAAGGCCCTGGGCAAGGTCCAGGGGCCACTTGCTTGAGGTAGAGGGTTACATTAAGAGATAGTTTATATGAATAGGAGAAGATAACAGTTAACTCTATATTTGAATAAGTTAAGATTGTAGTGATTGGGAAAACATCCTCTTGGGAGTCTGTTCCAGAGGACAGTGGTTTGTGGGAAAAACTAAGTGGAACTTACTTCTTGCTGATGTAATGTGGGTGGTTTGCTACTATGTAAGTGGCATGGCCATGAAGGTTAAACCTGGCCAAACCAAGGGATGCAGTTTGTCCAATCACTTTCCATGGTAGTAGCGATAGAGCAGTGAGAGACTCGCCACATCCCACCTGTGAGAGAGAGGTTAGGGAGTGAAAAATAATAATTCTTCAACACGGACTTCAAGTGACTTTTGAACTTTATCAAGACTGGAAAGACAAGCAGCCACCCAAATATAGCAACAGTACTCCATTTTGTGCCTGATTAGGTAGATGATAGCATGAAGAGTCAGGTACTTACTGGAGTGGTATAGGTATCCTATCATTTTACCTGCATCATTAACAATGGATCATATATAAGAGTTCCACTTGAGGCCAGGTGTGAGTTTGAGGCCCAATATTCTCTCAATGCACAGAGCCTCCTTGAGGGGATATCTGTTCATCATGACTGGTGGTAGTTCAGGGTCTGATTGGTGGTGATGGAATGTAACCAGTTTGATTTTGGAGGCATTGAATATAACCAGCCAGTTTTTTCGTCACTGGGAAGTTAGTGTTAGATTGGAAGAGAAGTCAGTTGTGAATCTCTGAGTGTCAAGAGTTTTAGAGGTGCTCCCATATAGTGTTTTATCAGCATAGACATTTACTAAGATACATCCTTCTGCATTTGTATTAAACTTTCTGATATCATTCTTGACATAAATATCACATTCCTTGTTCCAGTGGCATTAGCAAAACTGCATTGTTCTTATCCTATTTCCAGTCTAATTATGCTATGCACTCTATTCATCACAATTCATTTTGTTATGTGGCTGAATAGCCTGATTGTCCAATGGAGTTCACATTCATTTGCACCTGGCTTCTTAGACAGTGCTACAAAAATGTTCTAAGGTTGTCTGGTATATTGTCACTGTTATGTATTTTATTTATTATTTCTGTAATTTTGTCAATACCAAAATTATCTAAGGTTTCCAGCATCTCTATTACAGTCCTATCTGGTCCTGCTACTTTCTGTTCATCTTGACCAATGCTGATTTCACGTATCATGTATTCCTTTTTTTTTACCTTGTCTAGTTTTCCATGGGATGAACTTGTTCGTTGATGTCACTAATTGTATCTTACTTTGAATTTTCATTCTCATTTAATTCATTGTATTTGCTTTTAATGTTGTCAGTATATATCTCTTTGTAAATCAGCTCATTCAGGAGTCTGTATTGCAATTTGAGTGATGCTTTGGCTTTCTTTAATTACCTTGGTTTCATTCTAAGTTTTATTCTAAGATTATATGTCATGGTCATGCCTGCAGTCAGCACTTGAATATATTTTGCAGTGTAAAACTTATTGATCATTATGTTGTTGATCTGGTTTTTCATTTCTCTTTCTGGGTTTCTATAAGCATTTAGAATCCTTATGTTGGCTCCTTTTTGGTTATTTCTTATACACCCATTTTTCTCCGTTTATTATGGGTTTCTAGTCTGAATTTGCCAACTGTTTTACCATCTATCTCCCTCTCTACTCAGGTTTCCCATGATGATTGTAATTTGTGTGTGATCAAAGAACAAGTTACTAAGCTTATTTTAAATGAAGGCTACTTCACACCACTTCAACCTTAAAAGAACACTTTGATGGACAATGCATGAACACTTTTTTTACCATTTAAGTTTTGTTATTTTTCTGATGTTTATATAAAATTTCAGGAAATCTTATTTGAATTTCTTTCTTTTGATATTGTCTTACTATCCAGTCTCTTCATATATCAAATGTTATTCTAAATATAGATTAAATTGAAAATTATGTAAACCTTTGCTATTAGCTACATACATATTTTTCTTTTTATCTATTTTCTATAACGTTTTTGTCAAGTATATTTGATGTAGGTTTAAGTCTTTTTTTTTTTTTACCAGGAATGACAATTTTGAAATTAAAAATATTCATATACTCATTCTCACCCATTCTTGTTCATAATGAATCTAAAATTAAATATATTTGCTTCTTTTACAATCACTACATACATTTTGATATTTAATCATTTTACTAATTTTCATATGAAGCTGTTCATATTTTTTTTTTTTTTTTATGTAGATTCTCAAAAATGACGGATAGTCCACCCACGCCTAAAAAAGTAAGTTTGACTTTTTAGCAAATGTTTGATGTTTTTTATATAACAGTATCACTTAGGTACCTCCTAGAGATTGCTAAGAAAAGAGCATAGCATGAATAAAAAGGACCTTAAACTTAATGAAAATAATTTTTTATTATCTAAACATTTATGTTATTATTAAGAGGAAAGATCAAAGTATTTGGGGGGTATTTTTTTACATTTTTTAATCGTTCCTAGCACATCCAAAATGTTTATTAAAAATCTTTTCTTTTTTTTTTTTTTGGAGTCAGCAAAATTGACAGATTGTCAACCATTTTTTTCCATTTTATAAAAATAGATGAAAATCTGTTTCAAATTCTTTTAAAAATCAGTTATAATTTTTTTCAAAATTTATTTTAAGAAAATTAGAAATTATAAAGTTTATTTAAAATACTTTGAAACAAACATTACTTATTTTCTGTGCTGAAAAAGATGTAGTTTAAAAATAAGACAAAGCCAGTCATAACATTTGGTGTCACTTGACAAGTGATGAGTGATGATTTCATCATGTATTGACAGCTTACATAAGGGAAAGTTACTGTACAGAAGGACAGAAGCGATATAATTATTTAGTTTTAAGTGAACCAACTTATTTTCCTCATTATTTTTAAGGAAAACTTTCAGAGCTCTATTTTTTTTTGTACTTAGCTTTCACCTTTATGTTTATGATGCTTTATGGAAAATATATTATAAAGAAATTAAAATAAGACTGTTGAGTGAGATTAAATTTCATAAGAAAGGTATCTAATTAATTTATAGGTACCTTTCTTATAAAATTTTATCAGAAGTGTACATAAAATACTATAGTATTATGTACATTTATTACATTTTACTGTGTTATTTGTATTTCCATTCATTCTATTATTAATTTTGGTATTTCACTTATGGAAAAATGTCATAACTGAGATAATATAAAAATAAGATCATATAAATTTCATAAGATGATACTGATACTTGTAGGTACCCTTCTCAGTTGAAATTGAAAAATCAAATTAACTTCTCCACACATTTCGCAAAAATAAAGGCCCTAACAGTGGATAACAACACTTAACTCAAATAACACAACTTTTTATTGTATTCTTGCTGGTCTTCCATACATTTGAATTACAGCCGTTTTATGAACACAAATGCCATCTGGAATTAGTTTTTTTTATACCGTTTGGCTCTTCTGATTGTTATAAGCTATACAACTTACAATGCTAAAAATTAGATCTATTTAATAACATCATTGACTAAACTGAATGCTGTTTTCACTAATTTTAGAATATTTTAACAGCTTTAATGTAAAAATAATAAAATAATTTAAGAAATAACAAATAATTGTTTTAAAAATTCATTTTTCATTGAAAAAGTTTTTTGCTTTCAGACAATATCCATATTCATAAAAACAACTAAAAGCATTTGAAATTAAATAATATCTTTGATTTATTGAGTTTTGTATGTCACAATTCAGAGCTGATTTTCAGGTAGGGGGTCCAATTTAAAAAAAAAAAATGTATAATTTGCTTTCCTCAAAGCCTTGTGCTTTTAACTCGTATAATCACTAAACTGAACAGTATTGAATTTCTAGAGTTTTTGTAAAATTAGTTATGGGAGGGGTGTAATAAATTTAAAAAAAATTTTTTTGCCATGACTTTAAAAAAAGAAAACATATTTATAATTTCCATCAATTGTGAATAGTTTCTAAAAGTTTCATGAACATCTGACAATTTATTTTTGCAAGATTTTCCAAATTAATGTCTGTCATACAAAAAAAAAATGTGCTAAAATTAGTAGTTCTGCTGATACAAAGAGAAACAAGGTTTTTTTAAGCAAAAGTTAGAATGTCCTAAAAAGGAAAAAAAAAAATTAATTAAATTAATTAAAAAAATACTTTGTTCTTTCCTCTTAATAATAACATAAACATTTAGACAATAAAATTTTGTTTTCATCAAGTTTGGCATCTTTTTCATCATGCTCTTTTTTTAACGATCTCTCGGAGGTACCTAAGTATCACTAAATGTGGTCTCAATTTCATTTTTTGTTATTTATATTTGTCTGTGATGGCATTGCAAATTAGATAATTTTCTGCTTGTCTGTTTTTAATTAATAGAAATTAAACTAATTTTTTCATGAAAAAATTGATAAAATACATTTATGAAAAAATTGATAAAATACATTTAACATTTTCTAGCTTTTCCCTACAGAAAATCTGTTAATATTATGCTTTATGCTAAAGTTAACTTTTTAAGTATATAGGCAGACACACTTCCACTAATTTGAAAATATTAAATATGCAAAAAATAAAATTCACTCTAATATTAACATCTTAAAGTGAAAAAAAAGACAAATTTTTCATAGTTGAAGAAATTGTGCTTTTATTTTGCAATTATTTTACCAGTTGGAAAAGTAAAACTTTAGTTATATCTTACTGTAATGAATTCATTAGAAGTGTTGAAACTGATGAATCTTCATTAGTGTTTAAATATTGAAATTGGTTATTAATTCATTAACTGTGGCATAAATTGCTATCACGTGCAATGGTATGGCAACACTGGAAATTTATAATGTAAAGAGTTAATTCACATTTATATATTATACAACATTTGTTGTAACTGTGGTTCAGCATAAAAACAGAAAAAATTCTTTGATCAAGTTTTACACATTTTTATTTAAGTTTAAGATAGAGCTAAACTGAAGTGGATTTCTTTGCCTTTATAGACATACATATTTTGGTTATAACACAATGCCTCATCTAAAAAGAAAATTGAAACTCTAAAACACTGCATTTATATATATTTCAACCTTTAATAACAAAATAATCTTTGTAATCTAGATTAATTATGGTTCAGATTTGGAGATACAGCAGTTTACATTGACTGGATGTATAAAATGAGAACTACACTTAAACTTTCATTTGTGGGAATTCACAGCACAGACTATTTCAACCTGAAAAAAGGTGTGTATCTGCAAATTTAACTTCATTAAGAAATAGACATATTGTAAGCATACAATGCAAACATCACCTAAGATTTGCATTGTCTGATCCATGATTACCTCACATTGCATTACAATTCTCATCTCGATGGGGTGCACCGAAAGCAAGGGAAGGGAATACTGCATGCTCACAAGGTAACACACTGTAAGACAAATGCCACATCAAGAAATAATACAAACCCTGTTTCCCATATTATATGTAGATGATTTATTCAGGGCTTCACCAGATCATCAGATACTTGAGACAACTTCTGCCATGTCAGCTCTTCCCCCTACCAACTCCTCACCTTTTCCCATCTACTCTTCTCCATGTAGTGGCTTGGCAATACAAATGAAGACTTCAGAACTACCTTCAGAATTGGCTTGCCGGTTTCCTGTCAAGGGTGAACCAGAACACTCCAAGCATGACTTTTAATATAGATCAGCACCCGAATATAACCTATTTCCAGTTTTGTTGCCACTTAATCTACAAAAATTCCTCATCCACTCTTTTATTTCCCATTCCCCTATGGTTAAAGTGGGTGCCACTTAGAAGACCAAAATTTGAAAGGAACTGTCAAACAGAAACACTTGAAATCAAAATAAAACCTCTTCTCTTTCTACTTTGGTGTCCATAGTATCACAGTATATTTATAACTTAGTAACATTAGATTTCATGAGCAGAGAAGGAAGAGTACTGGCTACAATATGTCTACCATACATAAGTACATCAGAAAAAAAATTAGAGAATCTACAGTCCATACATTAGAGCAGTAGTCAAAATTAGTCCAACCCTTTGAAAATATTGCTTATGAATCAAGATCTCTTAAAAGAGAATTTGACCCCAACTGTTTATTCTAATCCATGCAGTTGTGTCAAGGAATATACGACAAATACCAACAATTCCCTAAATGTAAGGGTAGAGGAACATCTAGATAAAATGTTAAAGTCAGCATGGTTGATCCTCTATAGAAATAAAAAAAACTAACAACACATTAAGATTATAGGCAATAGCATCAAGAAGCTGGGTCAAGATGAATTGAGGTTTCATTAACATTCTCAAAACTAAAGTTGCAAAGAGTCAACCACATCCATTCACAAAACAGCTGCTGAGCTAAAAGAACATCAGAACAGCCATGATTGATAATCTGGGCCTTAAATTATATAACAGAATGCTAAAGCTCCTACCTAAGGAATTTATGAATGCTGGAAAGGTACAAGAAAATGTTCAGGTACCTCAAGCTAATTAGAAAATCCTTACAATGGATGTTGTTTTCAATAAGTGAAATGACTTTAATCTCACAGATTAAATATTTGATATCAAGGGCACCTTTAGGATTAAATATCCAATCAGGGCGTTTGGTATCATAATTGCAAAAATACCACCATTCTTCTACAAGTTGCTAAATTTCTCTTATGACAGCTTATAATATTCAGTTATTTTGAATGTTTTAAAATTCTTTTTCAGGTAAAATTAGATGATGATGATGTAGAGAACATGACCAAAGAGGATTTGCTGGAAAAGTAAGTTTATATTGCAACAAGCTATTTTTAAAAATCCATCAGAAGCCAACCATATTTATATAGCATTTGAATTACATTTTTAGCTGGTTTTAGATGAAATAATCTTAATCTATAAAGTCATTAAAAGACAGACATTTTAGTTTATGCTGAGAAAATCATTTTTAATTGTTTTAGATTGTTGGCTCTTACACCTAGCTTGATCATATGACTAGCTGCATTGCACTCACACCAGTGTAAGTCAATCCTTCAAAGTCTTAAATTCTGGGCTTGGTTGACTTTCTTATAAATATAGTTATAGGTGCCATTTGGTATATTCTTTGAGAAAAGGCCTGTTTCATTACCATTGAAGACTTGGTCTTGACAGTAGCATTTTTCCTTTATACATTTTGTGGCTTCCATACCAGCCAATGTTGACTCTTCCATTATTTTGGAAGTTGCAATAAGCTTTATAATTAAGTACCACCAAAGATTTGCTAAAAAATAGGCGTACGTGATGCAAAAATGCCCCAAACTTAGTAAAAACAAAGTTTTATCATCAAAATCATTGTTATTAAGATGAAAAACCAAAGTATTTTTTGATTATTAAATCATTTTTTTTTTTTTTTTAATCTTAAAAAGGATTTAACCTTCAAAATTTTGGTTCAATTTTTTTTCTTGCATCAGTGGGTGTCCATGAATTAATATAGGAAATTTTAACGTCTTTTTGCGGTGAAAAACATTGATTTGGAGATACTTGCAAAACTCAAATAATTGTCAAATTTTAATTAAACCTTCAGGACTTATTCATAGATGAATGAAATTATCTTAGAAACATTTTCTTTTTTCTTTAGAAAATTTTGGTAAAAATATTTATTTTTACACCTGTTTCAAGAAATTTATTTTTGTACTGTTTAATTTTATAAGAAGTCTTTGGAGAAAATTTAATTTTTCCAAGAATTGTTTTCATTTTAAAAAAAAACTTTACTTATAATAATTTATAAAGTTTTAAATCTTTTAAAATTTTGTATTGTAGCAGTTAGGTGATACTATTAAGTAAACACTATATTTACTAATCATAATTGGAAAAGGTTACTACCATTCAGTATTTTTAAAAGGCTACTACCCCAGTATTTTAAAAAGAATTTAATATTTTTTTGTGTATGAATGAATGTGCTGACTTTTGTAAATACAGATGTCCATTGTTGATTTTTCAGTCTTAGTGGGATGAATATTCTGTATACAAATACAAAATTGTGGTGAAAAAGGCTGGTCTTCATTAGCTAGCTATCCTTGTTCTAGTTAATCACAATCATGACCCATTCATCACAAGAACTCACCCATCACGTCTCAATCTTACATGTACCACAATACCACTGCAAATTCACAGTAGACCTACAAAACACCCCATGATGTAAAAATTTCATAAATGTTTAGTCTTTATCTTTTTTGTTATAAAAATATATAAAAATTTCATGCTTCATGAAATGGAGGGGAGGGGATGAACTCAAAAACACTCAAAATACAACAAAATATTCAAACTAAAACAAAACATAGTAGGACCCATCCACCCCACAAAATAATAAGAGTGGCCACTGTATTCTGCCATTTGACAGAATCAAGAAGCATACTCACTAATGGAGTGAGAAGAAAAAATTAAATGACAGTGGGAAAATCAAAGGCTGACCCAGCCAAGATAAGGAGACAGAAACAAACTGAGGAAGTTGGGAATCTCAACATAGATCATAACAAAAGAGAATGCCAGGAACAACACTTCCTCGTATTAATTAGGAAAACAAATAGTGTCTAACTTAACCAGAGTGTGGATTAACAGGAAATTGTCCCATTGTGACAAGGAGACTTAAAAGAGAAAGTCAAGGCTACTCCTGTTCACATGAACCAAGCTCACCACAGTCACTCACCTTTCGTTGAAATCTGTCGATCAAACACTTTCTATCAGTTCTGATCTTCATCCTGAGCTGATGCCCAAAGAATCTTGCCAGATCCTAATAAGAACAGCATTTGTATTGCAAGATTCCCCCCATTCACAACATCCACACCACAATTCTTGCTACGGTTAGCAATGTTAAAACCACCATCCATTTCACCCCAGAGAACAAGGGCGACACATTATTGCACACATACAAGAGGATCAATGGACATAAGTCGATCAGGTGTGATACGAACTGTAAAACTTGCCGACATTTTCCCAGAAAGGTCACACATGAGGACAATGGTAGAAGGCATGCAAAGCCATTTCTTCTAAACCAAAGGTTACACCAATGGTATTCAGGCTAATCTGCCCAGCCCCTTCTGAAGGCTAAGTCATTGAGGGATATCACGTTCTGAATCAATCACTAGGTAAGTGAAAACTCAGGGTTGCTAAGATAATCTGCCACTGGTGCCCAAGACCAGAAAGAGTGCAACTTCGGTGCCAACAAGCTAAGCCGGCCCACAATGAGAGTATGTCACGTCCCCCTCTACTAGTTTATATAGCCTACAAGTCTGTGAAAGGTCACTGGACTGAGCCATGGCCTTCAAGGCCACCCGACACTCTCACAGGAATCTCAATTGATTCCAATGCCTACGATGGCGCTCAGCTTCTGAAATGGTCTAAATCCTGCCCAACATCCAGCCCTTTTCCAGAAGCATGATCACACCCCTGAAGATGCAATTGGGGATGGACCCCTGCCAGAACCAGTTGTTGAACACAACAGTCAAAACCAGAGCAAAGATGTTTGACCACTTCAAGTACAATTCATAGGGCAGACCACCAAGTTCCGGAGACTTGCCTCTGTTGGCCATCTTCAATGCCAACTGAACATTGCCCTCTGTGATTTCACCTTCACAGCTAGTTGTTTCAGTCGTCTCAAGCCAAGTTAGCTGTGAAACTCACTGCCACAGAGACTAGGCTCCTTGGTAAAACGGCTCTTGAAATGTCTCACGCATGTCCTTGGTTGACCTCAGAGCACACCCCTCCAAGGTATTGACCTCACAAATGTATTGATTAGAACTTCAACAGATCTCTTGCACACTTCTGTGCCTATGTTCACGGCTTCATTAGACATCTTGTTTAACTTAAGTCTAATTACCTGACACTGGTAGTACTTGCTAGCCTCACATTCCAGAGCCTGCTTAGCTAAAACTATTTCTAGGGAATTCCCCCCACCACCCCAGCCTCTGCCCAGGACAGACTATCCTCCAGCATCTTTACCTTTTTAAAATTATCTATTCTAGAGCAAGTTGTTGGCTATATTTGGTGGTAAAAGACCTAATCTTATCCTTAAGCCTTTCCCGCCACTTATTCCCAATAACCACCCCCACTAGTTCCCACTGCACTAATCTAGTTAGCTGTTGCCAGAAGTCCCACCTGTCCAATAAGAACAGATTGAACTTCCAGTGTCCGGCCATTCTAACACTATCCAGGCACAGACAAGTCTGTTCGAATAGTCTAAACAGTGGAACAATCTAGCAAATCTCGATCGACCTTTCTTACTAACATTCTTCTGTCCAGGTAGCTGGTTACCCAGAGACGGTCACTTAAGTGCCCATCTCCACATCTCCTGCCCCGATTGATTGACCCAGTATCTATGAGCCCAAATTAACCAGGCTACAATCGTTCAATGACCTCCCACTAGCTCCCCGCCCCTAGTTTTAGCAATGCTTGCTGCTTGTAAAACATTACTAAAGCAGCATTGGTGTGTGTGTGTTGGAGGGGTCCATCAGAAAGACACTCATAAAATCACTATAAACCCATAAAATCCTGTCAAAATATACATCAAACGAAAGGAAATTGATTTATTATTAAGTTTATCAATGATGTTTATGTGTATTGTGTTTTTATAACTTTTTATCAGTGAGGTAAAAGAGAAAAAAAAATTAATATCATAAAACTATTTTTTTTTTTTTCCAATTTTGGCTGAGTGCAATAAAGGGAATTAGTATGTTTAGCTTGATTCCAAAGTGCACAGTGGTGGGAATTTGGTCAAATTTGGCTTTAAAAATCAAGGAAAGAATGCCATTTAAGGTAATATATGTTCAGATTTGGTTGGTCAAAGTTTGGCTGTAATCAGTTATCAAAGTTCAATCACTGTGGTTCAGTAAATTTTCATTAAAAAAAAATAAAAACATTTAAATTGGTGAAACAGACTTTTAAAAAAAATTTTCATGTGATTATCATAAATATCTGTCCACGAAGTTCTTTGGGAATCCATAACAAATGCACACCATCAACAAAGATTTACTGAAAACTGAAAATTATCCATTCGTTCGCCACTTAAAGCTGCCACCTTGATGTAACATTTTTCATTGGGGCGGGGGAGATATTCTGACTAGAAATTTAAGTTTGAGCATTTAATTTGTGGATGAACAAGTGCTTTTATAATTGACTGGCCTAAAAAAAATTTAAAGGAATAAATTAAGTAAAATATGCACTAGAAAAAAACTTTGCTATTAAAAAAAAAAAAAAAAAAAAAATTAAAGTTTCTTGAAAATTTCCATTTTGGTATAAATTTACATGCTTATTTCGAAAATAACAAAGGTTTACATATACTTATATAAACATTTTTGTGAAGAAATGTGGGCTTATGTTCAACAGTTTAATCTGAGATTGTTCCTAACCTTGTTTCTTGGCTTCATATTTCCCCTTGCTTTTAAAATATTTATGGCAATACAATATACTTTTTAATTATTAATGAAGTTTCTAAATTTCTTGTGTGGATGATAAACTGATAAACAATTCATTTTGGAAGATTAGATGAGAACGATTGCAAATTAAACAAATTTAATTAGAGAGTTAGTTAAAACTTATGAGGTGCTTGAATCTTCTTTTTAATGGTTTCATGGCATTCACCAGCAAATTATACATGCCAAATTTCATTGCTTTATCTTGAATATTTAAAAAAAAAAATTAAAACACAATAATGTTGACAATCTTTTTGGGGGGAAAAGTTATGGATAGATTTTGATAATTTAAAAACCAAGTCTTCAAACAATTTACATTTTATAAATATCCTATATTCTATAGGAAAATCAAAATTTTACTTTTTTTGTGAGCATTGCTACTTGTCTATCTTGGGGTCCAGGATGGCATTCCAGTTCCCAATTAAAACTAAGCACGACAACTCCATCAGAAACAGCCCCAACCAACAGAAAAAGTCAACATGCTCTGTTGCTGCTGCTCTGGCTGCTGAATGTGTTGCTTCTTTGACTGCTCTTTTGGTTGCTTCTTTTTAGGTTGCCGCTGCTTGGTTGGCAAGACAGACTCTTTTGGTGAGACATCCTGCAGGGAAGGAGGGGCAACCAACTTTTCCCCCTTTCTCCTCACAACTCTTTCCATTCATTGGAGCCTCTGGGGCTCTGGCTGAACTTTCCACCCCCACTGCTTCTTTGGGTGTTGATGCTGAACCCACTTCTGGTGGTGGTGTTGGCGGTGTGGCCAGGTTCATTTCAGGGCACATCTTCGCCAAGTGCCCTGCAGCTCCACAGAACTACCAATGGGATGACAGCCTTCTGCGATCACAAGGATGTTCCAGCCTTGATGAGATAAAATGTCTGGGATAACATTAAAGTTTTTGCAGGACATTGTGATCTGCAAGACAAACTCTCCAGTTGCAATGCTCTCCTTGCTGACGACAGCAGATACATGCTTCATTTGGCGAAAGCAGGAGAAAAAGACCCCCAGTCGCTCCTCTATTAGATCCATGGGCACCCAGAGTAGAGTCACTCAGGTCTTCTGAGTGCCCATGTATTCAGTTTGTAGACATACTGACTTTGTTGTCAGTACGCCTCCTGCCAACTTTTTGTTTGTTCCTTTTTTTTCCCCGGCAGGGTGTCCTACATGGCATTTGACCTACATGGATTTGAGGGGTTTTCAAGGTCTCCTTCATAGTCTCTAACATGTATGTCAACAGGAAAATGGTTCTTGTCATGACTGCCTCCAGGGCCTTGGGAATTGTGAGCAATTTGTTGTTATTGATAAAGGGGGCATATTTGTCTTGGAGAGCCACTCTTTTTCTTTCTGTTGGGGAAGGACTCTCCAAGAGAAGGGGAATGGATATTACAATAATTGTGGCACAAGGCTGAAGAGGAAGTGAAAGAGAAAAATCAAGGCTAGCCCCATTCACATAAACCAGGCTCACCACAGATACTCACCTTTCACTAAAATCTGTCAATATCAAACGCTTTCTATCAGATCTGATCTTCATCCTGAACTGATGACAAAAGAATCCAACCAGATCCTGATGAGAATAACACTCATATCACAAGATACCCTCCATTCATGATGTCCACACCACCATTCTTGCCACAGCTAGCAATGGGAGAATCACCATCACTTTCACGCTGGAGTATGGGGGCGACACATTGTCACAGGCATACACGAGATCAATTGATGCAAGCTGATCGAGAGCAATACAACCTGTCAACTTACTGACATAGTCCCAGAAATGGTGCACCTGAGGACAATGGTAGAAGGGTGCGAAGCTGTTTCTTCTAAACCACGATCACACCGATGACAGTTGGGCAAAACTGATGCTATGTCATTGAGAGATAGTACATTATGAATCAACTGACAGGTAAGCAAAAACTCGGGGTTGCCATGTTAATTGGCTGCTGACACCCAAGACCAGAACAAGCTAAGCCAGACATGAAGGCAGTTCGTCGCGACACTCTCCATTAGATCACAATACAATAACCTACGAGGCCGTGAAAGTTTACTGGACTGAGGAAGAGCCTTTAAGGCCACCTGACACACATGGACGTTGGGCAACAGTTTCTTTACAGACCAGATGATAACGACCACCCAACAAGAGGGAAGCCAACAAGCAATCGAGCACCTTCTTTCTGTTCTTGTAGAGAGGAAAATACAGCAAATCAATGAAGGATAATCAGAAAAGCATAAGTGGCACACACCTCCGACTTACCCTTTATGGACAACAGCATTCAAAGTCAAGTCTGAACCGTCTCTTCGACCTTTAACTGTACTTTGGACCAACTGTACTTTGGACTTCTTCAGCTGGAGACCAGGCCCAAACCACACTCCAAGAATGCAGACATGTCCGTTTGTCCAACTAAATGGCCTCAGAAATGCAACCCCCTTCTATGCACCTAACCACAAAACATATGACTTGTCATGGTTAATTTTGGCTCCCATCAACTTCTCGTACCACTCAAGCACCTTCCGTACTACCTCAATGTCGCTACAACACGACAAATAGACTCATCATCAGCATACGCGGAAATCCTGAGTTGACCTCCAAGGACGGTGATTCCGCATGGAGCTCCAGAAGTGTAGTTCAAATTCAGCAACCTGCAGGACAGCACCTAAGTACTGATGGTCGGCCATGTTGAATGCCTTGGACTGATCCAAATGGATCAACATGGATTCATCGTCATCTTCTACACCCCCTAGGATCGTGTGGATCAGATGCAGGTTGCTTTGAATTGTTCATCCCCTCACAGCACAAGTCTGCTTGGGTCCCAACTAGCTTGTGACAATTGAGTGCAAATGCTTGACAGGATCTTGTGATTACACTCCTGGAGATCCAATCGTGGATGGACCCTTGTTGGAACCAGTTGTTGAACACCACTGTCAAACTCAGAACAAAGATGTGCAACTGCCTCAAGTACAATTCGCAGGGCAGACCATCAAGTCCCAGAGACTTGCCACTGCTGACCCTCTTCAATGCCAAGCAAACTTCACTCTTTGTGATCTTACCCTTGCAGCTAGCTGTTTCAGTTGAGGAAATTCAGTCAAATAGCTGTGAAACTCATCACCACTGAGACCAGGCTCCAGTAAAGACAGACTGAACTTCCAGTGTCCAGCCATCATTCTAACACCTAACACCATCCGGGCACAGATGAGTCTATGGTTTGAATAGTCTAACCAGTGGAACAATCTAGCAAATCTAGATTGACCCTTCTAATTAATATTCTCTCCAGGTAGCTGGCTACCCACGGCTGGCCACTTGAGAGCTCACATTCACATCTCCCGCCCTGGCATCTCCCACCCAGTATCTCTCAACGAGCCGATTAGATCAGCCAAGTTGCAATCCCAGATGACCTCCCACAAGCCTCCCACTCCCTGTCTATCTTTAGCATACCAGTCCCCCATTAAGACTAAGAGTGACAAATCAACCAAGGACGGCTCCAACTGATGGAAAAATTCGACAATGTCACCCCTGGTCTTTGGGCACATAATCCACAACAACCCGAAATGAACCACTGCTCATGGCAATATCAGCCATGATCAACATGGACAAGGTCCACCCTTGCACCCAGGGAACATTTTACTAATAAGGAAACACAGACAAAAAGGGGCACACAAGGAAGTAACACACATCAACATTCCAACAATATGGACTAGTCCGATGGGGTCAAGAAATAGCACTTTCTATTGGGGAAGAACTCCACAAGAGGAGAAGAGGAATGGCTGCAAAACATTTTCCTCTCCCATTTTATAGGCATAAGTTCACAAATGCATGCTGTTTTTTTTTTGTTTTTTTTTTTTTTTTAGACAATAAAATAGGACGGCTTGCAGTTTGACATGACTTGGTCTTGATCGGCTTTGTCTTGAAGACAGACCACTGTGTTCACTTGTCCCAATCTTGCTTTTGTGTGGTAGCACCACAGTCAGCAAGTAAACCATTTATTGAAAACATAAATAAATGTTCATTATCTGAAACATGTCCTACATTTTTTATGAAATGAGCTTTCTTTTTGTTTCTGCATTCAGTATTTTTATGTCCAGACTTGTGACAAGCATGGCAGATAATTTTTTTGTTTGGTGGATTGGAATTATAGCCTTTTGATGGGGAATTATTTACTGGGTAATTCTGAAATTTACTTCAGCAATCAGGGTTTTTATATCCAAGCTTAACACAAGAAAAACAAGTAGGAACATTAGTTTGTGGCTTTGGTCTTGGCATTTGGAGAGTGATTACGGAATTTTCACTGTTACTCTCATGAATCATCTTTTTCAGTTTCTTCAAAGCTTTGCAATGCTACTTTGAATTCACTAAAGATTAGTAGCGTGTCTTTGTAAGTAATAATAGTTGTAAATGGCTTGAAATTGGACAGGAGGCCTTTTAGGACCATGGTGATTAATAAACTATCACTAATTATTTCCGAAGAACTTTTTGATAATATGGTCGACTTTTCAAATATGATTGGTAATAGTTTCAGCACTGGCTTTGTGTAGGTATGTTAATTCTGTATACAGGGAAATTATTTTTGGCTTTACTTTGGTTAAATAGTGCTCTCTCAAAATTTGCAGTACTTTTCTCATAATAAGAGACAAACTTTGATCATTGAGAAACTGAATTAATTTGGCAAATGTGTTTGCATTCTTTACACAGTAGTCTTCATCATTGAGACAATCCAAAGGTGCCAAGATTGTTTTGTGTAATTTTTGGATTCGCATATAACCCAAAAATCTTACTTCCCATAGTTCATATTTTGATTTGTCACCGTTGAAGCAGTCTATTCCTAGTTGGATAACCTGACGAGTCAGTAGCCATGGTTAAATACAAAATAAATAACAGAACTGTCCATCAAACAGAATTAACAAAGTTTGCAATAAAAAGAAACGGGGCAAAAATTAAATTAAATTAACAGCAAAAAAAAATTAAAAGCAAAAAAAATCACAAACTAAGAATTGGTGTTGGCACACAAAAGCAACGTTAGACAAGTGAATGCAGGGGCCTGTCTTCTAGACAAGGCAGATCTGAACTGAGTCATGTCAAACTGCAAGTCTGATATTCCATTGACAAATGTGTATGGTGATTAAGGAAATCCTTATATGGACTTAAACAAAATGGACAAAATTGGAATAAAGTCCTTCATACACATTTAATTGGTTTGATTTCTCATGATCCTTCACAGACTCTTGTATTTACACAAAGAAGACTTCAAATACAATACTGATTATGATTGTTTGGGTTGATGATATACTCGTTGCTGCAAGTTGTAATTCTGCGTTAATTAATGTAAAAACATGTTTAAATGAACAATTCAAAATGGTTGATCTTGGAAAGTTTTCTTTCTTTCTGGGTATACAATTTACATTTAAAAATAACTCCATTGAGATGAATCAACCAAATATATTGAAAAGATTCTAACTAAATTTGGAATGCAAGATTTTAAACCTTTATCAACGCCTTGTGAAATGGATATAAATCTAATGGATGAAAGCAATGCTGAACCAGCAGATGGAAAATATTACCGAGAGATAGATGGCAGACTAATATACGTTATCACTACCACTCGTTCAGATATAAGTTATGTGGTAACAAAATTGTCACAATATTCCATGAATCCAACTATGGATCACTTGATAAGAACCAAACAAGTCTTACGCTGTTTGAATGAAAGGCACAAAAACACACTGAATAGTGTTGAATCAAATAAGCGGTTTTTGTAATGCTGATTTGGGAAATTCAAAAGACCGTTGTAGTATTACAGGATATGGTTTCCAACTATCACCAAATAGTTCAATGATTTCATGGAAAACAAGAAAGCAATCTAGCATTACCAACATGTGAAACTGAATACGTGGTGTTGGTGGCTGCAGTACATGAAGCAAAATTCCTCATTCAGTTATTAGCCACCAAATTTAAATCTATAACTTATTGATGAAAAAAAAAAAGCATGTCTTTCTCAGAAAATATTCTTTTTCATTATAATTTCCTTTGTCATTGCATTTATTCCATTAATGAATATTAATCACATAGAACTTGATACAATGATAATTTCAGGTCAAAATTCAACTAATAACTGGCAAGCTGTGGATTTGTTGATCCAAACTCTCTCACACACACACACACACACACACACAGACACACACACATTTATTTTAATAAAACAGTTTTATTTATTATAAAATATTTTCTTTTAGGTTTAAAGTTTTAAGAAAATATAAGTATTTTTGCTGAATTTTATTATATTTATTTTTTATCTATTTTAAGACTATCACATATTTCATACATTTTCACCCAGCCTTTTTTTTTTTTTTTTATGTTAAGTCACAGTAAAATTGCAGTACTCACAATGGTCTGTTGGGTATTTATTGCTATTGGTTCTGGAAAAAAGGAAAATTAGTGGTTTCTGGCCAACATCAGATATACTTGATTGTTTTTACTACCAAAAAAAAAATGTAAGTTTAAAACAGCTGCTAACATCTTTTCCCCCTCCCACCCACTTGGATATAGACTATGTTCCATTTTCTCACACTGATAGACATCAAAGTACATTCACTATAAAATTATATTACATTATTAAATAATCATTATTTAATACTTGTTACAATGTGTATTAAGTAACACAAATGTGTACTTTCGGATAGACTATCTCCTAATTAATGCTAGAATATAAATTTATTTGTGACCTGGAAAATGACCACTTTGAAAGGTTGTTTGAATAATAAACAAATAAAAATTATAAGGCATAATTATTAAGTGAATTGATTGTTTGGTGTTGGAGAGGTGTTACTTAAATACATAGAGAAACAGGTGCTTATATTGTCTAATTAATATTGATAGTTTAGCCAAGAATGTCAAGAGGATTACAAACAACCATCAGATGTGCTCAGTGATCAAACCCAGGTTCTACAAACTCAAACAAGGAACTCTTGTGAAAGTTACACAACTATTTGAAAGGCTTGACTTGAAGGGACTGCTACCAAGTAAAACTGGAAATAGATTGCTTTTGCCTTCCCTTATGTTTCAGCTGAAACTGTCATACAATATCTTTGCTCCTCATTTTCAATTATCAAGGTACCAGTGTACATCTATACTGATGGGGGAATGACCTTTATGTCAGGACAGTTGAAGCACAGTTGTATTACACTATATAATCCCCCAAGGTAGTGATCTATCTGAATGTTATAATGGAATTATATGGAAAACTGTACAAGTAGCAACCACAAATGCCCTATTGGGAAGAGGCTTTGTACACTATCAGAACTTTGTTGTTCACTGGCACAAAGGTGACACCACATGAAAGATTCTTTAAATTCCAGAGATGAAACTTCCATTGTTACTCCCACAGTCTGGCTCTTTTTTGTTAAAAAAGACTTGTCTTCAGATCAAATACAAGTACGGTGGAACTGCTGGAGGCCAACCTACACTATGCTCTAGCTTGGCACTCCAATGGAAGCCAATCAAATTTCTTAGCTCTGGTACCTGTTTGAGGTGTCAGACCTGCAAGAAGGCTTCCCCTACTTTGAACCCATAAACTTCCCCCACTGATAGCACTGGTGTTAAGCTACCTGTGGATTGATGCCAGATCAGCTCAGTAAGAGCACCTAAGCACTGACGGAGGTGACTCACTTTCATACTCTGAACATCCTACTCTGAGTAAGAGACAGGAAAGATTTAGGACATCATATTTCTGGATAACATTCTCTGCAGGGTTCCCAAGATAAAACCCTTTGACCCTTGCCAAAAAGTTAAATTTTGGAAAATAGTCACAAAGTTTAAATATCAATATCTCAGCTGTTTTTCCACCCACAAAGTTAAATTATATACCATTTTTAAAGTACTTGGATAGATCTAAAAGGTGATCTATTTATTTTTTGTTTAAAGGTCAAATAAGATAATTTGACATTAGACCCTTAATTTCTTAAAAAGTGTATCTAATTTTTAAAAAATCTGATAGCAAATTTCACTGCCTTATGGCAAGATATGTACACAATTTTGTGGTGGACTTTTGACTGTGACCCGAGTTACACCAAATTCAAAATGGCAGATTTTGGTATTTTCCACTATATGCTAACATTTTCATATTTCACAATATGGTCAAGTTGTATATCTTTAGAAAGCTCTTTGAATGCTGATTAATATTCACTATCAGTGAATCACTATGATCATAAAATCAACAGAATTTGTGTTATTTGTGGTTAAATGTTGATAGTGGAAAATAACCAACCTTATTTTTAGTTTTGTCTACATTTTTATTATACAAATATAATGAAAGTAATTATTTTAAATAAGTGTCATGAATTAATGTTAAGATAACATAATATGAAAATATGCAACAAATGATGTTAATGGTTAACATTTTTGTTGACATTTGACATGGTACACTAAATATACAAAGCAATCAAATTTTCAGGGTTTTTTATATTTAAAAAATTTTGATCTGTAAAAGTGACATTGAAATGAGTATTTAAAAAAGATTCTTAACAAAGGGATTAACAAGCAAACTTATTTTTCTGCTTGTTGTTATACCTGTTTAAATAGAAAATTTGAATATGCTTATTGTTTCACTCAAATCTTTTGTGGTGATCAAACTTGATTGTATCTTTATTTAAGGTTACTTCAAGATATTCTTTTTCCTAAAATTTTTTAAGCATTTTTCATCTCAATTTTCACAAAAGTTATTCCCGTGTTGGTTATTGGATCAACTAAAATCAGCTAAAAATATCTGAATAATTTAAAATTAATATACCTGGATGTAATGGATAACGGAAAGATGGAGAGGCACTCTTTGGTTGTAAAAATGTCAATTTTACCTCTTCATTATCAAAATATTTTTCAAGCACACATCCTAACCACTAATTCCTATCATAGCATGCTGTAACAAATCCATTAATGTTTTCAAGCTCTATGCTGTCCTGTTTTATGATTTTAACTATTTTTCTTTCACTGTTCTTACTTCTACCTCTTCTTGAGACACAGGAATAAAGCTATGTAGTTTTTGAGTTCCTGTAATTGTTGAGGCATTTTTTAATCTATTTTCTAAGATTTCTGCTTCATTTGTCTAGGAATAAAAAAAAAAATATTTATACCTGAAATGTTTTTCTTCTTGCATAATCAAACAATTTTCTTGGTGTCATTATTTGTTCATTATAGGGTTGTTGCAGGCTTGCTTTTGCTGCTAATCTCTTAATAGTGTCACCTAACCTATCAGATGGTCCTTTTCCATGAGATGTAGCAAAAAAGTGATATTCTGTATCACTACCAAAGTCAGCCTTATGTTAGCACACTTTGATAAAAACATTTTAATTTTTTGTGGTGAAAGAGAAAGTCACTTTCCAAGAAAAAGGGCTCATGTGTTTATGCTGAAGACAACCAAAATAGAAACAAGTCAGTGACAGCTGTCGCCATAAATTCATCTCAGATATGTTAATATTGTTTGTCCTCTCCAACCATTGACCAATAAAAAAAATTGTTCTGTTGATGATAAAACCAGTTAGTGTTTTCTAATTGGGAAGTAATTTATTTTTCTACCTCATCCATCAGTTTGTGAGTGACTGTTGCCTTGTGCATTGGATTTCTGACTGTTTATGTATATTGGGATTTTTTACATTGGACCTGCAATTTGTGATTTTAGCCTTTCTATCCCTGGATCTTCGAGTTTGAACTTGCAGTTTGTTCATTTCCTTTTATAATTGAGCTGCCATATCAATTTCTGAACAAGCTATTTCAACAACATAGTGGATGACTAATTCAATATAAAATTGATTCCAGAATTTGATGGTAGTGAGTCGAGAGTAAAAACTGGTATGTGACCTCTCTGGTGTGAAACAGCTCAAGACCATAATTCCTCTTTGACTGACTGGAGAGGCATTTGCAGTGTATCGGTAATTCACCAAGGAAGAGAGAGCGGATGCAGCATAAATTAAGGAGACACTATACACTGCTTTTGCTGCAGACAGTTTCTCTTCATGCAAGCAGTTCAAAGCTTGGAAACTCTGCTCAGGTGAAACTGTAGACATTTACCCAGTCGATTTGAGAAAGTTGTCAATACTGTATGGAAGAATATCCAACTGCATGATGGTGTGCACATTTTTCCATGCCTCTGTATGACGACATATTTGGTCAGCCTCCCAGATGGACTTGCTGCTGCTTGAGCAGTTACTGGCCCAGGCACATATGAGGGAAGAGTCAGAAGAAGAGGAACTGGTGGTAGTAGCTGCAAGGCCCACCCAAAGTAAATGTTCTCCCAACTGTGAGTCCTTCTGTGAGAATCAAGTGCTACAGATATAATGGTCCAAACCACCTGGCAAGGGACTGCCTCCAGAAAGGGCAAGCAACTCAGGTGTGTTGCTACCGCTGCCATAGGTGCCAGGTGCCTGTCATGATATTGTCTGACGAAACAGGTCAGGGAGTGATGCATCAGTGCCAGCCTTGTCCCCCTCCAGGATGTAAATGCAGCGCTATCAGTCATGATGCCTCTCTTACTTGACCACATCAGAGCCAGTCTCTCTTCCCCATAAGTCATGAAAGAGTTACTCCCTGTAATCGACATATGCATTGATGAAATAAAACATGCCTCTTCGTAGATACAGCTTGCTCATGTTCGCTTATGAACATGTACAGTTGTCATCCATGGAAAAACGAGGTGGATGTGCTGATGGAAAGGTCTGCCCGGTGTTAGATTATTGTGAACTAAATGAGCATGTTGACGCATATATGGCTCATGCTGATGTTTGTGCTGAATAATTGAGAGAATTGCAGAGAAATGGGCTCAATGTTTTCATGCTTGATCTTCACAAGGCATACTTACAGATACATGTGTGCATCAATTGCTGTGACCATTTCAACCAGTCATTTATAACAGGCAGAGCTTCTGCCTGACAAGAACAGGATTTGGTCTCAATGTGGCACCATCTATGATAAAAGCAAAAGATGAGTCCATTCTCCAGGCCACTTCAGCCTATATTGATGATAGCTATGTAAATGAAGACATGACATCTGCAACACATGTAAAACAACATCTTGCTGATTTTGGATTGATGTGCAAAGACTCAAAACAATTGGAGCACAATACCCAAGTACTCAGCTTGCAAGTTTGTGGGGAACAGAACACCTACTGTAAGCATAGGAGTGAAGTGCCGAAAGCATCCAAAGTTTTGACTTGGTGAAAATGCAGAAAATTAGTAGGACACTTGCTTGTTTGTGACTGGTTCTGTATTGCGACTGCCTTCATCAGACACAGAGCAACTGAGATTACATCCGGCTGGGATGATGACGCAGGAGATACCCTCCCCTCCTCAACAATATGATTTAGAACATCATTACCAGAGTACAACAGGACAACCATGTTCAGGGTAAGTGATGTGTCAATGGACATGTGTTTGAAGTATGGGTCAATGCATGCTAGTTGTGTAGAAAAACCTGTCAGTGACTATGACTTATCAGTGGACATAGAGCTGGTGAAATTCAACCAGAACTGAATGGACAAGCTGATGAGGGTATCATGGAGATGGCTTGACACAGTAAGGAAAGAGAAGAAACCGGTGAAACTTCAGTGCAGCATCAGTGAGCAAATATGGATCAGATAACATAAGGTTGGTACACTGTCAAAGTAGGCATCCTGGCATTAAAAAGACCCTGAACTTTGCAAGAATGATTGATCCCGCAGTGTTTAAGGCAACAGTTAGGGCCATATTCAGAGAATGTAGAGTTTCAGTCCATTGACCCATCATCAGTACAATGCTCAAGAGGAAAGTTAGATGTTAGCAATGTGTGGACCCAGGTTGGAATGAACATCACTCATCCTGACGGTAAAAAAATTACCTGACGCTGATTGACTGTGGACCATGGCGTTCTATACTCCAGGCCAAGTCATGGCGCAACTGAGAGCCAGAACTGGAGGCCTATTGAAAAATGTAGGATTTTCAGAAATTTTAGAAGAAAATGAAGTCAACCACTTTATGAAATACTTAGAATAACATTTTTATTCACACCTGAGGATAATAGGATGTGTTGAAAGATAAATAAATGAAAAATGTATTTTTGCTATGAACACTGATAATTATTAAACAACACAAAGGGGTAATTATGATTTCTGGTAAAAGATATATTGAATCAGAAATTTATATTATTTACAGGTGTCACTGAATCCTTTATTCAATCTATTCCCTGTGAGTGAATAAAGACTTTGGTTTAAATTTACATTACAGTTACTGGGTTTGACAAACAGAACCCGAGAAGGCTGGAAGACATCAGCCGAAGTGTGTATATAACAATCAATCATCGCAGAAATATAGACAAATAAAACAAAATCATTCTAGGAAAGTTTCAAAATTTTTAGAGCTGGTTCTTTTTCTGATCTAGGTGTGCCATGTTTTCAAAATTTTTCAAAACTATATTTGCAAAAATAGAAGCATGCTTTTTCTCCATGTTGAAAAAATGAAACTCAGAAATAAGCATAAAAATGTTACTTAATGATTTATAGCAAACCTTTTCTTTTATTGTATGGAAAAGGATGAAACAAAAAATAACCATTGACAAGTGTGGTCAGAAGGAACTTTTAGTTTTCCATGGTCAATTAATTTGGTATATTTTCTATACTTTTCATAATAAAAATGAGTTTCACATTCACTGGGTTGATTATCATTTCTTGTAATATATCCAGGTATGTACACAAGAGCCATTTTTATTTCATTGGAAAGAGATGGTTCTAAATTTTCCAGATTGTCAAATATTTCTGAACCTTCCTCACAAAGTTTATAATCACAAGATGTACATTGGTGACCTGGATTAACATCAAATTCATCAACATTTACATTTTGATTTAAAAGTAAAGATGTCTGCTTAATATGCAGCTTTTCAATACATTGTTGAACATATATAAAGTAGGTGCCACCTGATCCTTGGCAAAGTTTACCAAATTCTTTTTCTAATGGAACAGTTGAAAATTGCCCAAGTAGTACATATTTATGACTTGTAGCTAAAAGGTGTCGACATAGACTAACAATTCCATTGCAAGTATGATGTATGGCAGTAGCAGTGTTTTGGGATAATTGTTTTTTACAATTACCTTGACTGCCAGCCATATTAAGAGCCATTTTACCAAATTCAATGATAAAATCAAGTCGGGTGTCATTTGGAGATCTGATTTCAGCTTGTAGAGGATCATTATGTAATTTATCAATTTGAAGGGATTTAACATCTAAAATTTTCCACCATGTCAAAACCTTGTTTATGAAGAGGGCAGTATCATTCTTACCTGCACTTATTTCAGACTGGTGAGAAGTGCATTATATGTTTTTTCAGAAAACACTCTGAGGCAAGTAGAAACCTGTTGTCTTTCTATTGGCTTTGGAGCAATGGAAATTTCATTTAAATCTGAAAGTTTGACTAGTCTTTCAGATTCAAAACGATATAACTGTTTAAGATGTGTCCATTTTGCAACTTGACTTACTCCATCATCATCAAAGATCAGTTCTCCTGTTTTTTCTGTCGGCCACAAATTGCGAATATTTTTCAACAGATGAACATAATCAAAAAGCAAATGTTTATTATCTTCGGTTAACCAAGGTTTTTCAGGAAGTGTAGGATATAATTTAAAAAAAGCTTGTTTTACGGGATTGCCATCACATATAATAGCCTTTACATCAGCTGGTACAGATGTGATGGCTTGGACTGTTAACTCAATTTGTTCAAATAAAAAGCCAGATGTTAATTTTGAAATTGGAATCAATTTTGTAAGAAAATTTGGACCCCCATTGAGACATATCAACATTATACCAAGTACTGTTTGAGCAAGTACAGATGGATTGTTAACTGATTTAACAAATAGTTGTTTGCCAAGATATTGCAACATCTTTTTTATATATACTTCATCATGGAGAATTATGCACCCTTTTTGACTGGTATTAAGAGTATTAAATATAGATAACAAAAAAGATTTTTCATTAAGTTTTGAAACTTTTGACGTCATCCTTCCTAATGTTGCTAATGAGGATAATTGAAAATCATATCTTAATTCATTATACAATGTCTGTGATCTTGCATAGTACCCAAAAGCATGCACAACTATATCTGAGCTGTATTTTATTCCAACCATTTTGGGAGCCATTGCTAAAAATTGTTGACTCAGGATATTTTTCTTGTGATCAAAAGCCATAGAATTTAAATATCGGATGATTTCTTCCAGTTTTGACCAAGTATCAACTGTATTTATACGAGTTTTGGACAGGCTGCTAATATAACACTTAACTCCATAATGAAATGTTTCAAAGCGCAAATTGTTATAAATTTTCAACATAAAGAGAGGAATACCATCAATAGATTTTGATGATTGAACAGTTAAAATATTTTCATCCAAAAATGCTACAACTGGATATATAAAGTCTTTTTTGTTGTTAAGCAGACTTTCTTTCAAATTATAATTAATTTTATCTTGTTCTACAAAAGCATTATGGTATCAAAATTTGAAGGCCAATGTTGTTGACAAATAAGTTTTGTTAGTAACATTTAGATTGGCATTTGGAACTGATTTTATCCATTGCTCTCTCTCGTCTTTGTTTTTTGGAAAACGATAAACTGATATTTTATTAATCTCACCACATAGTTTTGTCTTGCTGGCTTCTGTAATTTGTTTTGTACGCAAACACACAGCACTTCCGGGGCATAGCTAGGAATTAAGTAGTATCTGAAATGGTAGATTAAACATCTTTAACAAATATTTCTCTTACTACTTCAATTTATGAGTAAATTTTCAAGCTAAATTAATTATACTCTTAATTACAGCTTTTATCCACACACCCTGCCCAAATACACACAATTAATTAAAACCAAAAATTTTAGAGAGTTGCCTTCAGCTTGAGAATCCACTTCTTAATTTAAAAAAAAAAATGGTGGGGGGGGGTATGGTTTTGTTTGAAGAATACTGTCAGGTTTGCAGTTTTGCACAATATTTAATCGTTTAATTATCAACAATAAAACTGTTTTTAATCAAACAAAAAATAGTAATAGTTGCATAGTGCCATTAAACTAGAAATTAAAAAATTCCATTTGAAGTTGGTATTTAAATTTCTGGTACTTGTTAAATGTTAAGCTTGTCTCTCTCCCAAAGGGTCAGCCATAAAAAAAAAAAAAAAAAAAAAAAAAAAACTGCCCCTCCAGACATAAAAGAGGAGATCGTTTTTGTTCCTAAAACTCCTCGCAAGGAGATTGGGAAGTGGGGGAGAGGGCTTTTCGCAATCTTTTGATCCATCACTTCTGGCCATGTGCAAAAAAGGGCTTCCTTCTCAACTGGGTAAATAAAATAAATGACTGAACTAGTAGCAGTGAGCAGCATGGTTTAAGATGGTAAAGAAAAACTTCGCGTAAAATCGCCCGGTCAAGTTTTATTACTTTAAAACTTTATATTAAATTTAAAAACATTCATAACTAGCCTTTCCTTTAGTTTGGTTATTTTAATACGCTTTGAAACTATATAAATAGGAATATAACTTTTTTTTTACCTTAAAGCAAAACAATTAAAAGTAAAGTAAAAATAATGCATTTTTGTCCTTTAACAACAATATCAGAAAAATATTAAAATATGATAAATAAAATGGTATTATTATTCTTGTCTTGTAAAATAAATTTTGTAGTCAAAAGACGTAAAAAAGGAGACCTTTCTAAAAAAAACAAAAAAATAATAATTAAAATATTGACATTTAACTGCATGTAATAAATTTATTATTGTTATTTTTTTCTTTAATTCTAATAAGTAAAAAAATACTTACATTTCACCAATTGGTAACTAATATAGTAAAAATAATCATTTATTCTTTAACTTTGGAAACAAAAGCGCGAAGAAATTCGTTTGTTTTTTTTTGTTTTTTTTACTTTTAATGGAAATGTTGGATAAAGTTTTAATAGAGAAATGTTAATGAACCTTTCTGTATTAAAATTTTATTCAAATTTATTATTCAAACTTAAACTTTTAATAGAAACATGTTGACTTATGCTAATTTTTTATCATGGTTAAAAACTTGAGAAAATTAAACTTTAATTTCGTTGACGTTATGTTTTTTTCACTCATACTAACAATGTTTTTTTTAGCGATATCAAAAATAAATATCAAATCAAGTAATGACATTGAATTTTAAAAAAAAAACATTTTTAATTCATTTTATAATAAAAAATAGTTTTCTTTACGTCTATGAAGAAACTACTAAATTCTGTTCAAATTTGTTAAACGTTTTGTTTTTTTGCTTCTTAAAATAACACAAATTACTCAAAAAGAATTGCATTTTATCAATAAATAATTCTTTAAACTTTAATCAAAAAATGTTGAACAAACTTTAAGAGGGAAAATGCCAAAAATAAATTAAACTTTAATTTAAAAATGTTAAGGCTTTAAAACTTAATTAAATCTTTTTGTGCAAGTAAATTTAAGCACCAAAGTTTACTTTTTACAATTTAAATATAAATAATGTATGGACTCAAACTAAAAAATAATCAAATATACTTACTTCAAATAAATAAGTTAAATGATATTCCAACCAAAGGTAAAATTAAGATTCCTTTGAATTTCTTGAGCCAACAACAGTACGCAGCAGTTCGCTCAAACTGAAACTAAAACGATCTAATTGTCAGCCGGCCTCCAGTCTATAAAAGGTTGTGGCGTTATGCAGAGGCCTGTTAATATAGAACGCCATGCTGTGGACCCATCTGATTCAAAATTTGGTGACAACTGCATCATCAACCATTTAAATGCTCTATTCTTTTGAACAGGGACCTCCTGCTGAACCTCTCACTAACAATGACACTGCCTTCCATATTAAACCATTCAAGGAGTTTTTAGACTGGTGAGGCATCCATAGACGTTTCCGCTGCGCACACATCCCTCTGGTAATTGGATATTGAACATTTCCACCAATGCATAAAGCAAATTGTGAGGAAACAATACTCAGTGATGGAAGCCATATATTGGCACAACATTACACCCAAAGATAACATGTCCCCTTCCACTGTGCCAGCCACTGGGATTTGCCGTTATTGAGTCCAGGTACAAGCTATTGATAAAAAAACCTCCACCAAAGCAAGAACATGGACAATTGATATATGGGTTAGGGAACCATGTTTGAGTAAAACCCTCTCAAAACTGATATACAACTCAATATAAGTGGGACGTGTCATGGGGATTAGAAGCCTGCATGCAATTTTTAATGATGGGCTGCCATGCCATGTGAGGGATCTGTGCCCCTTTATTAGTTCAAACACATCAACAAGTGATGTCAACAGCGAGTCCTCTAACAATCAGGGAATGATCAAAATAAGATATGACTCGAGTATGTCCTTGAAGAAAATTACACAAAGTTTTCTAGTGAAAATACATCTGATGTCCCTTTAGGAAGTGATTATCAGGTGAGGAAATGGTAGTTGTTCCTTGGAGAAAAAGCACAAGGCTTAAGAGAACTGATCCTGATTGTCACCAGTGTTATCATGAGATCAGTAAGAAGTGTGGCGAAAGAGAAAGTTACTTACCAAGAAAAAGGGTACGTGTGTTCTGTATAATATGCTGAAGACAAAATAACCAAAATAGAATCAATTCAGTGGCAGCTGTTGCCATAAATGTCCTCTCCAACTGTCAATCAATGAAAAAATTGTTCCTTTGATAAAAGCAGTAGGTGTTCTTGAATTGATAATTAGTTTATTTTGCGAATGACTGTTGACTCGTGCGTTGGATTTCTGGCCGTTTATGTGTATTGTGATTTTTGATATTGGACCTACAATTCAGAATTTGATGTTTCTTTCTGTCCCTGGATCTTCTAATTTAGTCTTGCAATTTGTTTATTTCATTTTGTAATTGAGCTGCCATATCAATTTCTGAACATTTTTATGTGATGTGGCACCATCAGAGAAATAGATCAGATTTTTTATTTTAGAATTAAGATTTGTTTTCAGTACTTCTATGAGTTTTCTTTAGAACAAATGGACAACTATTGTGTCATACTCGAGACTATATGATATTATTTCAATATTAATATGCTCCAGTTCTTCGTCATTTCTATAATACAAGACAAATGGTTGTAATGTGTCTTGAGAATTATTCCAGTGGAAGCCTTGTGCAGCATCTTGCAAAATAAATTAATAATTCTCAGCAAAATCTGCAATAATTATGACTTCAACATCCATCAAATAACTTTTCTTAGAACAAAATTTTGATTGTACTTTGGCAATTAAATCATGCTTTTTCATGGTTTGAAGGCCTGTAGAAAAAGTTTCAATAAATTCTTCTGTAGATTGTGATACAATTTGCAGTGTGGTTCTATCAGTTGATAGCTACTGTTTGTAGATAAAATCATCTAAAATTTTATTAAAAATTTCTTCTATATATAAAATAAAATCCTCCATCAAATTGCTTCAAGATGAGCAGTCACCCAAGTAGCAGTTAGAAGTTGCTTCATTGCATGTAACAGCAGCTATACGTTCAGCTTGAGTCAGTGAATCAAGATGAGCTCCCACAATCATCAGTCATATTTTGATGTATTGTGCAAACACAGATGCAGTGTGTTCCAGCACCACCTAGAATACATTCTTTTGGTCTGAGTTCAGCAAATTTTGAAAAACTAATTCTGTTTAGATTTTTTGATTTAAATAATTGGTATACCTGTTTCAGGTTACAGAGTAAAAGATACTTATTTTTCTTGAACTCTTTTACCATTCTTTAAGACTGTCTTATAATCATTTTTTCCAGGCATCACTCTGCTGACTTCTTCACAACCTCGTCAGTTTTCTCTTGTGACCTGCTGTTTGTAGATAAAGTCATCTAAAATTTTATTAAAAATTTCTTCTATATATAAATGTATTTGGTTGAATTAATATTCTTTGTTCATTTACAAGTTTTTTTTTTGCCTTTACCATTTTAATTTTTTGGATACTTCAACTTTTTGGAAGTATTGTTAAAATTTGTACTTTTTGGAGCCTTTTTTCACAAGCTGCAAGCTTTTAATTGTGTAATAATTTCACTTTCATCAGATCCTTTGTGCTCTTCTGCACCGGTAGATTCTTGATGAGAAATTTTAGTCAAGATCAGTTTAATTTTCTTTGATATATTCTAGCAACAAAAGTTTACATGATTATTTATACCAGTAGTGTGAATTAAGACCAAAATTATAAAATGTCTCAAAAGATATCTCATTGTTTTTCAGTAAATAGCTTTCACCCACTGACGATTTATCAGTAATAATTACATTGTATCATTGCACCAACATGATTTTAAATAAATGTTAATGAGATTAGAAATTACTTACCGCAACTGTTTTACAACGTTCTTGTATTGGTGAAGAATTCCAACTACTATGAAAAAGGCCCCAAACTTAATAAAAAGAAAATCAAATTTTTTAATCCTTTGTAGCACATTCGAAATTTTGGTTAAAAATCTTCTTTTTTTTTTTTTTTTTTTTTACGTCAACAGTTGACGTAAAACGTACAATTAGTGTTTTTACACTCTTTTCTGGTGAAAAACACATTGATTTGGAAATTGTTGAAAAAATTAAATAATTGTCAGATTTCAATGAAACTTTCAGGACTTATTCACAAATTAATGAAATTATTTTTTAAATTTAAAAAAAAAATCTTGGTAAAAAAAATTTTTTTCTTTTTAACATATGTTACCTCCCTCCTCCACACACACACACACAATTTCATGAAATTTCAAAAATTAAATTTTCTTTCCAAAATTTTTTTATTTTTTAAAAGTAGGAC
Source organism: Acanthosepion esculentum (assembly GCA_964036315.1). NCBI lineage: Eukaryota > Metazoa > Mollusca > Cephalopoda > Sepiida > Sepiidae > Acanthosepion > Acanthosepion esculentum. The sequence continues at coordinate 61,811,322 of OZ038489.1, read as the reverse complement.
TCCTTGGAGAATGTAAATCATTCCAATTTTTTTTTTTTTTCAAACAGGATTCTCTGTTACCAAAAATCTGCTCCAAATCATAAACTAAAAAATGCAATAAAACTGATATTATTTAATTAGCTCGACCTTTAATTGCTTTTATAAATAAGATATATTAAGGACACTATTTTTCTTAAAAAAACAAACATTTTTTTCAATGAATAATGAATTTTTAAAAATTGTTTAAATTTTTTAAAATTTTAATTATAATACTTAATAATAATTTAAAAATTGTTTAAAATTTTGCATTACTTTCTTTCTTTTAGGTGATATTGTAATTAAGTTGAAACTATATTTACAAATCAAATATTAAAAAGCTTAAAAGTTGTTTACCCCCAATATTTTTAAAATAATTTCTTCTCTTTTTTTTTTTTTTAAGATTTATATTTTTGTACATATGGTAGTCTATACATGACATTATTATTAAGTCATATGCTGTAAGAGTTGTCCTAACCTTACTGAGAAATTCACTTGTCCACGATTGTTTATTCATTTCTTGTTTATGTCTCAACATGCTTTGCACATAATCCCTTCAAAGTTTTAAAACTTTAAAAGAAGTTTTACTTTTTTTTAATTTCTATTTCACTAAATAATTTTATTTTGTGTATTTATTTTAGTGTGGGTCATTTTAATTGAGTAATATTTTTTAAAACTTTTTAAACCTAGATTGAATTTTTTTTTCTGTTAGTTCTTTACTTTTTTTCTGTTTATTCTTTTTTTTATAGTATTTTAAATTTTATTTTTTCAGAAAGCATCTTCAAACATAAGGCTATAACACTATAGTAGCTAAAAGTCAATAAAATTGATAATTGCTGAAAATATGTTGTAAAAATTACTAGGTAGTTAAAAAAAACAAAAAATGTGTTCACTTAGATTTTTATATAAAAAGTGATGGTCTGCAAAGGATGAATTGCTTTGAATAAAGCTTTTTATTACAAGCTTAAAGAATCATCTTTTTTCTTTACAGTAACATTTTTTAACTATTTACATTGTTTGGACTATCATCCTCATCTTGCCATATTTATATTTTATATTTCGGCTGTTGTACGCTCCAGCCTTCTCCAGGTGGTTGGAATGTCGACCTGAACCCTTTATTTCGCTCATGAAAACAATAAACAAAAACTAAAAATTCTTGAAGCTATATACATAGAACGGTTGAAACCTAACCTGAACAAAATAAACTACGGGATCTCCACAAATATTCTTAAATGCCTATAATTGATAACTGAAGCCATTGGTTTATACCAACAGCTTTCCATACTTAATATTTCTCGTTTTCACTCTCACGTGGTCATGTGTGACATCACGAGCTGCAATGCGATTTTCGCTTCCGATTCTTGTATACATGAGTTTGTCCTTGCTTGGAAATCTTCCATGTAAACAAAAACAGACTATCATTGTTTCATCTTTGTATTGTTTGATATATTGAAATGTAATTGTCATCTTTGATAATGGCTTATGTAAGCCGAAAGCTTAGATCAGATTTAAACGTCTAACCACTTTCGCCCCAGCACCTCAACCTCCGACGTCTTACTCTCTGGGTTGAGGTGTCTACTCGGTCTTAACCGAACTTAAGGGAGTGACCATGGGTTCCCTGAGCATCCGTAGATCATTCGACCGGTTCACTGGTTTAATCCTGCTTCCTGCCCACGTGTTTGGTTTGATCCAGAAAGCAGAAGTGATGTTCATCCATTCACGGTCGACTGAAGATGTAGACACAACTGGAGAGTCTGTGCTAAGAAATTTAGAATGCACCAAAAAAAATATATATATATCTGCAGTAAGCCAAACAAACAACTATTCAATGGTTGAATTGTTAGTGTCTTTTATATAGCAGAAAAAAATAGTATAGAAAAGAAACAGGTTACAGAAATGAAAATAATTGACGTAAAAACTCATACACTGGGTACTAGACAGAGAGAGAGTGGGTTGTGATAAGCTTGTTGTGAAACCTTCTCGGAACGATATGTAACTCTTGATTATTGTAGCTTGTTCGACGTTTCCAGTGGTAGTAATTATAGTAGCAGTAGTAGTCTTAGACGTTGGAAAAGTAATTCACTTCTTTGTACGTATATCATCAAAATATGTAAGCGGGTGCCTGGCTCCAACCTCTGACGTCACTCCCAATCTCCGATCTCTCTCTCTCTCCATCTTGACTACGCTCAACGGCAGACCAGCCAACCACTCTCAACAGATTTCTGTGCGCGTTTATATAGATAAACCTGGCTGATCACAAATCGACCCTTGGTCCGCACACTATTATCATGAGTGTCGCTGTCAACCCAAAAGGGCATTTCAAAAGTCCTTTCTTGCTTACTCAGCCCTATTTAAAATTTTAACTGACAAAAGTTATTTCGATCATTTTTCATTGTCTTTTCTAATGACCCAATTCCAAATGGGCAAGATCAGGTTTCCCCCAGTAAACAAAATTGTTCTGATCTAATTAATTTCACTGTTCAGATCTACTCCAATTTCAATAAAAAAAATTTTTTAAAATATATGTGTGTGGGTGTTTGTGTGTTTCCCAAACTCTCTCTGTCACAAACACACATACATACATATATATATATATATATATATATATATATATATATAAAGGTGCAATGGATAAATTGTTTAAATTATGCAAAAATGAAAATAACACTAACATCAGACTTTAACAGATATATTTACCAGAATTACACAAAAATATCTTGAAATAAGTAAATTGGCATTGGTTTCAACCACAGCCTTTAGATGACTTCAGAATCTCCTGCAACTCTTCTGGACAGTCTCCTTGTTTAAGTCGGTAAATGCTGCCATAAATGTTACAAGGAGTCTTGTTGGTGTCTCACTCAACTTCGCCCCACACATAATAATCAAGAGGGTTGCAGTTAAGTGACCAGATGTAAGGGGTGATGTGGTCATATAAATTGTTTGACAACCATAATTGGGTTCTCCTGCTTGTGTGGCATGGTGCAGAGTCTCAATATAGGGTCTTCTAGCTGCCACCAGAGCAGCAGTACAACGGCAAATCAATTGATGTAGGCTTCCATATTGAGTCTGAGGCCCTCACCAACAAATTCAGGAGATCTTTTCTCGTCAGAATGATCAGAGGAAGTTTTCCAATGTGTCGCACCTTCATAATCACCATTTGACTCATCCACCTCTTTCCAAATCCTCTCCACTGTCCTCGGCTTGACACCCAGATACTCTGAAATGTTTGTATTGGAGCGTCCAATACAACTGCCAAGCAGTACAGCATGCTGTTTCCAAATTTATAGCAGTGAATTGCATCATAGTGCTCTTTTTCTCACAGACGGTGCCGAACTGATCCTACTATACTGTGAAGTCAACAAAATCAAAAACAATGTGCAAAATTAAAATATATAATGCCGACAATTTACCCATCGAACCCTCTGTGTGGGCGTGTGTGTGTGTGTGTATATATAGAGATACAGTGAGGAAGGGGAAGCAAATATTTTTACACATACAAATTTTCAATTTGTTGTATTTCCAACTAATGAATAAACATACTTTTCATATTATGCACCTATGTACAGTTAATTATAACTAAATATGCATAGAAAAAAGAAAAACTTTGATTTTAATAGAAATAAATCCCATTTATCTATTTTAATGGGTGAAAAAAGTATTTGTACAATGCAAATTTCAGATTTTAAAACTTTTAAATTGCTTTAGATTATGTAAGTGGAATATTCTAGAATGTTCCAGTAATGTTATTAGTAATTCTTTTTAGCCTAAAAAATACAAACAGAACCTTCTGTAATTGATATTTGTGCAAGAAGGTTATCATGGCAAGAGGTAAAGAATTGACAAAATTGCAAAAAGAACAGATTGTTAATCTCTGGTCAGAAGGTAAAAGTTACAGGAAAATCTCAGACAACCTGAGTATTGCATTTATTACCATTAGTTTATTCATTACAAGGTATTAAAAAACTCAAAACAATTGAAAACCAAAGAAGAAAGGGTGCTCCATGGAAGATTTCTTCAAGATATTCAAGGAAATTAATGCATTAAATTAAACAAAATCCAATCAAGAGTTGTAGGATGATTTGCTTTCATCAGGAATGTGTCACTAAATGGACAATAAGCAATAAAATTCATAGGAACAATTTAAAGTCACTCTCCGCTTGGAAAACTCCACTGCTGTTGAAAAGACACAGAGGTGCCAGATTGAAATTTGTTCGTGAACATAAGGATGAAGAAAAATCATTAGGAAAGAGTATTATGGACAGATAAAACCAAAATGGAGTTGTTTGAACGTAATTCTAGAAATCCTGTATGGAGGAAATAAGCATGACTTTGGAAACTTAGCATTGCAGCCAAAGTTTTCTAAAATGCTGCCAATGACAAAGTAGAAAATTGCATGCATGTTTTGACAGTGAAAAAAAAAAAATTGGAGCACAAAATAAAAAGTAAATATATTAATAATTTCACATACTTGAACTTATATTACTGCTTGTGGAATTCTGGAGTACAGACTATCTTGTAGTCCATCAGACTGTGGAGCCTCTGCAAGCGGGAGTATGGGTAGAGTGCCACATCACACTTTCTGCACACAAACTGAGTCTGGTGGCACTTCTTCCCTCTGTTTGAACAGACAACACAATCTGGGCGAGATGGCCTTCCACATTTCAGGCACTTGGGGTTGATTACAGTGTTGTGTTCTGTTAACCTCAACCTTTCTGGGGTTGGGGGTAGGGGATCTTTGGTCCTTTTAATTCTCCTGTAGGGCACAACTGTGCCATAGCCTTCCATCAGAGAATGAATAATGCATTGACCTGGCAAGCTGACTTGGCTTTCCAAATGACCAGAACATTGTGGAAGCAGAGTTCAAGTAGATAAAAAAAAAAAACTTTTTTCCACCACTTGGTAGATCAGTGCAGCACCATGTAGTACATTAGCTCTGTCTACTCCCCCCATGTGCTGAAAGTAGGCCTGCATAGCACAAGGCTTGTGCACAATCCTGTTATGATTTTCATGATGTTTTGACCTTACTTCTTTTTTGAAAATCTCAGCTGTCTGGGCAATTGTCATCAAATTTACTGGCCTTTACTACCAGGAAATATATAAAATGTGTCCATCTCTGTGCATGATGGGGGGCTCACCTGGTTGAGATTTTGCTACTTTTATCTCACTAGGTACATCGTTTTGGTTTACACGTAGTGTGCTACATGCTCCTGTTCTGTGTTGGTCTAATGCAGGGGATGAAAAAAATTGTCCATGTAAATTACATGTCCCCTGCTTTGTTTATTCTTCAACAGGGAGGACACAACTTTGTGGGCAACACCAACTGTCATTGGTACTTGAGCAATTTTGCGGCCCAAGTATAGCTGCCAATTATAAATGTACCTGGTTTTCGAGTTCGCTAGTCTTCAGGCTCCACTTGGTTGGTTTTGCTGGCGTCTACATTAACAAGCTCATCCTGCCTTTGTAAGGTATCATACTTTCATCCACTGAAAGTTCTTTTCCAGGATAAAAGTATTTCTGCCAAAGTGACACGAGTTTCACAGAAAATGGCCTGATCTTGCATGCCATGTCATGTTCAAGGTGTTTCTTCGGTTTTGCAGTTGAATTGTCAGAAAGATGGAAAAGGACAAAATGCTCAAAAACTAGTCTTGTGGCATGATATTTCTAAAATCTGACATCTGGATAAAAACATCCGTTGACCAGTATAACTTAAATGATGGCCACTTTGTGTGTCCAACAAGAAATAAAATGGCTAAGAAAGCCTTCATTTTGGCAATAGTGACTTTGTTCCACGTGTTTACATATGCGTAGATACCCGCATTTGTCCCGCCCCTTTCTTTCATTTGACAAGCATGTTTATTTGTCTCATTGACAAATAAAGTAATTATTTTGTAATTTATGAATAAATGAAATAATTTTTTTATTTTATTTTGTTCATTGTTTAATCTTCCTGCTTCAAATCATCATTAGGCATTTTCATTCAATAAAATATTGGACCCGTTATATTTCTCCTCCACCCTGTAGAGCAATGCATCTTCTAGCAAGCAGCACACTCCGTTCATTCATCTGATCTTTCTATCGTCCTATTAGCCTTCAACCTTTTTGGCAAAGTACTAATTAACTCTGAATTGGTTAAGCATATCACCTCACAAGATCTTCTTTCACCCTATCACCCAGCTCACACTCCTTCCCAGTCTTTTGAACAGGAGTAGACATTTATCCCTTGTTTTCTGTTTAGGATTGGGTTTCCTGTTCTTTCTCCTAAAGTCTTCTCATTCTTTTTCACTCCTACTCCCTTGTGTCTTTAGTGGCATTATTGCCTTGCTTGTGATGAAATGATTAAAAAAAGAAAAAATGTTAAGTAATATGGCTTTCACTTCTGTAGGTCAACAGCTGATATATTAATGATTATTGCTGAGCCTATCAAGCTTTAGATAAGAATGGTGATGCTTAGGCATTGAACAGTGTCTGGATCTTTGTTTGATTAAGGAAATTTTAATTTCCAGAAACTTAATGTATAATTTTTCATTTATGCACAAAGGACATGGGTCATTTTATGACCTACAAGCTCTAGCACTTATTAATTTCCATTTAACTGTTGGTGTTTTATTGGTTTCTTTTAAGTGCCAGAAATATTTAGATAGGGATGTTTGATTTCTGCATTTATTATTTTTAAAGGACATTTGATGTTGGTTCCAAAGTCTTTTAAATCCATGTTTTGTGCATCATGTTTGGTATTTTATTTGTTTTCTTTTGAATGTCTGAAATATTTAGACAGGGACATTTGATTTCTTTATATGATTTTTTCTGTAACCTTTACAATTTAAAATATTAAGATTGTCTGTGCTTATAAATGAAGTAAATTTCTTAATAGGTTATTCCAAAAATCGCTTGAGAATGGAATAGAGCTATGGATTTTAAATTTAATTTTATAATTAAATTTAAAAGTTTAGTTTCTGTTTTGAAACATGGTAATTCCTGTGTAGCAATGGAACCATATTTTTAAAATAGAAAATAATTATAATATTATGCTCTACTGTTTTGTATCAAGCACTGTTTTTTAAAAATAAAAATAATTACTAAGAACACTGGATTGTAAATCTTACTGTTCTTTCTTATTATTTTAATATATAGTTAACAACAAAATTATTCGTACACCCATCAATTTTTAATATTTTTATCCATTTCTCAGAATCTAATGCCTGTATGATGCCAGTTTAACATGGTATTTGTAACTCCTCACTGGTAAATTATGAAATAAAAGTACAATTGTGTTTGTTTATTTATTTTCTTAAAAATAAAACTGGGGATATGTATAAAAAAACGAAAATGTTACTTTTTTTTTAATTGGGAAAACTTTAAAAACTTTTTCTGATATTAAAAGAAAGATAACTTGTTTTTGTTTATATACCCTCTGTTTTTAAAAAGAAAAACAAAAAACACATTGTACTTTTAATTCATAATTTATCAGTTTTTTTAATATTTATTTCAATTCTAACAAGTGAAGGGTCATAAATTAAATGCTACGTTAACAGAAACACAGTTCGTTTTTCTTTTAACAATGTAAAAAAATGTAATGTCTTTTTAAATTGTTTTACGAAGTTGAAGTTAATATTAGCAAAGTAGTAGACTAAGAATTAAAAGTCCCTTAAAATTAGTTTCACTTTTAAAAACTGAAATAAATGTTATCACACTTTTAATTCTTAGTCTATTTTGCTTAAATAAAACTTCAACTATCTAAACAAAAAAATAAAAAAATTGCATTTGTTTTACTACCGTGAAAACTTGTAAATTGAAAAAAATGAAAAAAAAATGTCTATTTTTGGAATTTAAATAAAGTTTTTTGCACTTAAAAAGTATCAATTTTCAATTTTTGTTTGATATTTCCAGAAAAAATTTGAATGCATGTGATATCCTTAAAGCATTGGAATTATTTCAATTTATTTATCTATCTATTTTATAATTTATGAAAAGTATTAAGGCTAGTTCTATAATAAAACAAAAAAACAATTGGTTCACTTATTTAATTTCACAGTTCACATATATGAAAAATCAAAGAACTGATGCCAAAGTCTGGACTTCTCACATGGGTGTGAAAAAACTGTAAATTCACTTAGTCAAAACCCTACATCAAGGCCTTTTAAATTCTTTTCACACCTTTTGGTCTTGTAAGTCAGGTTTATACCTACCAGCTAACAGTGCATTTTTGGAAACATTTTTTTATTTTTTTTTATTGCTGGCTAGTTGGCTGGCTCAAAGCCAGCCATGTCAAAGACAAATTGGCTTCATTTGAACCCTATCTTCTTCCTTACCGCTGCTTTTTTTTTTTTTTTTTTTTTTTTTTCTCTCCTGAAAACTCACAACAACCCACAATGCTGCCTGGGGTGGATGCTGTTCACCACCACCATCACCAGCCACACGCCACTGCTAATACAATCATCCCACCTAGAATTTTTTATTTTGAAATTATCCTGTAAATTAGCATAAAACTAATAAACAAAAATTTTCAGTTACTTGTATTTGTTTACAATTTATAAATTTTGTTGGTGTTTTTCCTTTTCAGGTTCAAAGAACAAGAAAAGTACATTAAATTCCTGGAAGAGAAACAAAAATTAAGAACTTCTGAAGGTAAGATTTTCTATTACTAGAAGAAACCTTGTTAAGAAAAATGTCCCTATCATGTACCAGGAAAAATTATAATATAAATTAAGTCATTTGTTATTTCTAACATTTTTTCCACAAATTATGTGCCATATCTGGATCAAGCATCAATTTTGACAAACAATGATTGATATATATATATATATATATATATATATATATATATATATTATTAAATGTAACAGACAATGAATGTCTATTATGTCTGATCATGAGCCGTTCTAATATTGATGGGTGGGAGAGAAGCGTGATTGTATACATCACAGATAATGATATCGATCATTTCATGGACGGGGACATTAGTAAATAAATTTTGTACATCCAAAGATGCAATTGTTTTTTGTTTTGTTTTTTTTTCCTTATTACATTATGTGCTGTCTAAATAATCTTTTTAATATTAATAACCACTACTTCCAAAAGCATTATTACAATAAATTGTAACACACCTTAAAATACTTTTTCCAAAATTCAAGTTTAGATCTATACTATGTAAGTTATTTATTACAGCTTATACCAAACAGCTTACCCAATAGTTAATGTGCATCATTTAATGTAAGCAATTTATTAAAAAAAAAAAAAATTAAAAATTAAAAATCCACTGTAATTAAACACTACACTACATACTATTTCTTTTGTCTGTAACTAAAAAAAAGTCAGGGGAAAGAATCTGTAGTGTAACAATGAAGAGTAAACATTTGAATACAACAGCTCTTGTAAACAATTTATGGTACAAGTTTCATTTATATTATATTTTATTTTATTATAATCTCTTGTAAATTATTTAAAGAATATTTTTAGTAGCATATATTTGTGGTAAGTGATACATAGCAAGTTTTAGCTATAAGTATTTATTTTTCCATATAACAGGTTTGATAGTTTTCTGGAGAAATATTGTAATGATAATTTTTTCAAATTAATATTTAATTAATATCTTGGGACTTAACATAAAATGGGTAAGAAATACTTGACAGATCAAAAAAAAAAAAAGTTAATGTATATTGAACTTACACATCCACTCCAAAAAATATAATTTTAAATAGGAGAAAATAGAAAGAATGAAATAAACTTGCCAGTTTAATTGCTAAGAAAATAGCAATATGTCAGTTTTTAGGTCTACATGCAAAAAAAAAGAAAAAATTATTGAAAATCCACTGTTGGATGTTTTTACTGAAACCAAATAATTATAGTTAATGAAGTAGCTATTATTTTCAGATAAAAGTTTTTATTTTTTTAAACATTTTGACAAATGATTGGGTTAATTCTGTCCATTTTTACAATGTTAATTTCTTCAGCCTCAGACTGTTTGATATGGTAAGAATTTATGATTACATCAGGTATTTCTTTTCACTATGCAGATTAGAAAAAAATATTCCTTTTCAAAACAACTATCTGTAAATAAAGTTTAATTATTTTTTACATTAAAAAAAACAAAAAACTCCATCAGCTTATTTACAATATGGATAGAAACAATTATTTTATTTTCATGATATATGAATGAGAAAATTACGAATTATTTTAATGTTTAATTACATGACTAACCCAACACCTTGTCAGCTGGGGTTTTGAAATACATCGACTGCACCTTTGCTATGGGGTAATACTCAACACCCTCACACCCCAATAAGGCCACTTGTTTGCCATGGGTGTCGACCCATAATGCCTGGGAACAGGATCATGGTGGTTGAGGGCTTCAGGAGTCAAGATTAGTTACTTCTGATACCCAACACACCACTTTGGCCTTTACTTAGTCTAGAAAGGCGGTCAGAGAGGCCTGATTCAATCAATCAACTAGTCATGTGATTTCTGGAAAAGGTAAGGGAAATTGTCAAAGTAAAATATAAAAGAAACATCTCATTTTCAGAAGCAAGCCAATTAGTAGGTTACATGAAAGCCCTTCCTATGCAAAAATAACAGAAAATAAGACTACAAATCGTGCTGAACAGCCGGACAAATACAGTGCCCTCGTTGAGAAGCTCATACACTTGGGACCAAATGATTGGTTCAAATTTCAACCTTACCTAAAAAGTTTATATTCCAAGGAGATGGTGCAAGGCTTAATAAGAAATACATAAATCTTCTAAATATAATAACTCTACCTATAAACTTTAACTATAAAAACAGACATTGGAATATCTTGACCTGTAAATATTCTCAGGGTTGTAAAACAAAGTGATATCCTCTTGGTTTTTATTATTTTGCATTTTTATTGCTTTAATAATGAGGAGAATTGAATTAGTGCAATTCTGGCTTTTCTATTGGTGGTCATCTTTCAAATTTAAGTTATTCTAATATTATTGCTGCAATAAACAGAATGAAGCAAAGACTTTTGCAATTTTTTCTTGATGTTCTAGGCAAATATGCAGCTGATGTTGGACATTTTGTTAAGGTCTCAAAACTAAATATATGGCAACAAATAAGAACAAATAACCACTCCATATTACAGTATCATAAATCACTCAAACAAATTTCAGAATTCATTTAACTAGGCTATGTCATGCAAAACATGGTGGGACAATTACTGTTCAATGTAGCATCAGCTTAAGGTGGGCTGCCTTTTTGAGAAGAAAAGGACTACTTACATCTAATTGGATAGTTTATAGCACCGAAAGTAAGATCTATAACACTTACATATATATTGCTGCTTGTTCTTCTGGAATCTCATGTGTTAACTGACCATCAACTTTATGCAAGAAAATTGAAGCCTTTCAAAATCATGCCATGAGGTTCATAATAGTTGTCAGATCAGATTAAAATTGAAGAGCTTCTTGAGATAAATCAGCTAGTACCTGTTATCTCCATCATCAAAAGCAAAGTTTTAAAACTGCAGTCATATCACATATAATGGACTAAATCAGGTCTTACCAAAATCTGCTTAGAAATCATGATAATTTGCAAAAGAACTAGAGGTAGGCAACCAAAATTATAACAAAATGAATTACCAGTCTAAATCTACTTCATCTGAGATCAAAGTATGTCTATTTTACAATACCGTAGGACAAAGTAGTTATAAATAACAATATTTGCTGTAAGGCAATATCAGTAAAGACTAACAGTTGCAGTAAAAAAACAACCAAAATATATTTCATCTCATTACATATTTTACAACTTCTACTACACTGCCCAATGTGCATCGGAAGATCATGTATATGCAAATATGTTAGACTCTTATCCTAAACAAAAAAAAATTCTGCAAACTTCAAAAACACCAAAAATACTAAAGGCTTATAAAGCTAACACAATACAAAAATGAAATTTTCTTACATAAGTGGGGGCTGCCCAACAGCAAATTGTTGAATTTTCAGCCTCAGACAGTTTTGTCAAGGCATTAACTGCAGGCCACTTGCTACCAAATGTTTTAGAGTTCAGTCCCATAAAAAAGAAATTGACCAATGATATTCAAGAAAATGGCTAGATACTATGTAAATATAATCTGTAGCACAAATATATCAAGACTAAATCCAGTATTAAAATGTTATAATTAAATTATAAAACTTTCATTCTTCCTAAAACTTCCATGAATGATTAACATTACATGATCTAAAATGTTTTAGTACTTTGTAAATATTTGTAATTATTTACTACTAATTCCAAAATAGGTCTTGGAATCTTTTTATTTATGCTTTCTCTCTCTTGCTCTTTCACAGGTGGTGAGGATTTTGAAATGAAAGAGTCTGAGGAGAAACTGAAGCAGCAACATATTGAAGCTGCTCGTCGTGAAAATACACTTGTTCTCCGTTTGACAACCAAAGAACAAGAGCTACAAGATTATTTGGTATGTGTAAAATGGAATTTAATCATGAACTGATTATTTTTTCATTTTTCTTAACTTTTAAAGTTTTCTTTTTCTTTCTTTTTTTTTTAATTTGTATTTGTACACAAAAAAATTAAATGTATACAATCTCCATGTTTTAGATAATATTAAGAAAAAAAAATGTCTTTTAACATTAAAATTTTTGTAGATTTTCTTTTGAATTTAGAATTATTTTGTTGATTGGTAAAATTTTCACTTGACATTTAAGTAACTCTATTCTGTATTTATTGCTCTAAATTCAAACATTAATAGATGTTTGAATATTCAGTAAATTTTGAAGAAAATTAGACATTGGCTGAAATATAATCAAACCAAGGATAAGAATATCAGTCTGAAGAACTTGTGAAATAATCATATTTATTCATTAATGATATTTTTTTAATAATTTTTAATATGGTAAATACCAATATTTAATCAGCAATATGTTCAAATATGCATTTTATTGCATACTTTTAAACAAAATACTTGAAACCAACTAAGCACCACTTACACTGAATTCCTTATTTGTGCTTTTGTTATGATATTCCAAGCAGGAATTGCAGTTTTATAGTTCAAGTAACATTTCCACTACATTATGTAGTGAACCTGTACATAATGTCTACTCATACATGTATGCTAATTATTGGTAGCACTACTACTACTACATCTCCCTAAAGTGAATAGGCTTTATGCCATTTGTCTATTTGTATTTTCATTTTGATTTTCTTCTCTCCTCCTCTCTCGACATCTGTGTGTATTTTTCGTTGTGGGAGATTTAGATCTGTTTTTGTTGGTGAAGTCCTGTTTTTCGCAATTGATGCTCATGAATTATCGAAACTGTCTTGCTCTTCCATTGACTCCTCAGCGCACATTTCCTGTTGCTTTATAGAGTCCAATCTATACTTAATTCCTAGCTCAATTTCCATATTCTTGTCTAGATTTTATTTGATCTGCATAGGTGAGAACATTAATGCCCTTTTCAAATATTAATGTTGTAATTGTGTCCTTTCTGCATTATAAAATTTGCTCTTTCGAGCACAGATTCTCTATTTTTCTTGTACCACATTTTGTCACTGATAGAATATGACATGATTAATGGGGTTCTCATCTGCTCCCCATTAATGCAGATGCACTTTCTACTCTGTCAGCATATGGTAGAGTTTTGTAATTGAGTAATAGTCTTGGTAAGTCACTATCAGTCCCATCTCATTGAGAATAAAATGCTCTCCAACCCATTTTAGTCTGTACCATTCTTTCTACAATTCCATTTGATTGTGGATGATATGGTGGTGTTTTATATAGAATACATCCAATTTTTCTTAATCAAGAACAAAATTCTGGGGTATTGTCTGAAACTAATGTTTTCAATACTCCATTTCTAGCAAATATTACTTGTAATATTTGCCTTATTGTACTAGTTTTGCTATTGTGAATGCAAACAATTTCAGGCCAGCCAGAAAAAGAGTTGACCAAAATAAAATAATTATTTTTGTTAATAGCTATTCTAAATATCCTTAGTCTATTTAATACCTGGTTATTTGTTTTGTTTCAACTCTTCTTTATTGGTTGCACCTAAAATATATGATTTTGATATATTATATTTTTATATCCCCTCTTATAATTTTTGGCATTTGCTGTTTTCATCAAATAAAGGTATACAAGATCATCTAAGCAGTTTGATTGGAGAGTTAATAGTGGTGATTTCCTTAAATTTATCATCAATCTGAATTTAATGGTATGCACTTTTTAGATCAATTTTTGTAAAGCATTTAATTCCTGCTAACAAATGTAATATATGTTTGAAATAGGATAAGAATCCAAATAAATCTTATGGCTTATGCCTACTTTATAGTCACCACAGATTCTAAGATCACCATTTGGCTTTCTCATAACTACTATAGGTGATGCCCATTTACTTCTACATATTCCAAAATATCTTGTTCAACCATTTTATGTAGTTTCACAACTACCAGGAGTAATAAGTGAATTGGAAGTCTGCAATATTCAAAATGTGAGGGTTACAATTTTCTTTAAATTTAATGCTTGCTTTATAATCTTAACATTCCATTTTCTGGATTATCAGAATTCATAGCATGAATTAGACATGTGCTATTGAGCACATTTGTTCCTATTAAGCCAAGGCTTTTATTACAGACCACAACTGCAATGGCAACAATTTTGAACTGGTATTCATTTCAAATGTTTCTTCAAAGTATCCTAATATCTTTATGAGTGAGCCTATACATAATGTCTACTTATACACATATGATGCTAATTAGTGTTAGTACCAACCAAGCATTACCACAGCCTTCTTTAATAAAATCAGATTATAGCAAAGTCTAAACATTTAAATAATTTTAGAATACTTGCAATTTACTTATTGTAATAAAGTTATCTAAAATTACCCCTGAAGTTTTTTTCTGAATATATCTTAAAGCACATTTTAATCTTACACAGAAGTATTTTAATAAGTAGATATATGGAGGTACAAGAAATTACTTTGCTAGATTAAGTAGAATGAAAAATCCCACCCACTCTTTATTTTCCAGAATAGAATCTTTCCATAATTTAATAACTTTATTGATTACTCAAAAAAAAATTATGTAAATGATAAAGCAGAGTTGTTAGTCAGTTGCTGTGAGATGTCAGTTATCAAACCTGTATAAGTTTTTGTTAAATTTAATTCACAAGGTCTGTCTGTTTAATTTTATATTGTAATTATCCAATTTTCAAATGTTGTACATCTGAATCAAAACTGTGGATAAACTGTCCAAAATTCATGTTTTCTGTTTTTGTTCAAGTGCTTTTAACCATCTGTCATTATCAAGAACTGGATGTTGTCGGATTTTGTAGGTTACATCCTGCCATTTTTTTGACACGCTAACATTAAAATTAATTCAAATATATGTGTATTGTATGTAACGTCATGTGTAAAATGGTTTACCTATACATCGACAGCACCAGAAAAGAATGTATCAAATATTTATGTCTATTTTCTATCCACTTTAAGATACTGTAAGAAACTAAAAAATATTTCCTATTCATTCATGACATAATGTTTTTCCCATTGTTTATGAATCAGAATATAAATAAATATTTACATATGTAATTGTCCATTTAGCTCTTTAGAAATAAATTTAGCTATTAAGCATTTAAAAGTAATCTCAATTTTTTTTTTTTTTTTTTTTTTTTAAATCACTAATTTACGGAATACTCTCTCTGCAACTTGTATGGAAAATAACTTGAATAGTATAAAAATTAATGTTATCTTTGTGCCACTATTGTAGAAAATTCTTATAAAAGTTGTATTCACTATTTTGAACTGGGGAGATGTTTTAGATTATGCAAAAATGTGATGTAATAATTTGCATTAGAACATTTTAAAGTGAAAAAAACTCTACAAAAATCACTAATTATTGGATTTCAATTGAAGTTCCAAGTTAAGGCCTAGCAACTAAGCAGCTTGTATCTGATTAGAGGCAGGTTTCTTAGTCCTAAATTATTAGTAACCCAGAATTATTGAGAAATTTGTTAGCAAAAGACATTTTACAGATATCCAATAATTACCTAATTAACAACTATATCTAATATTAGTAATCAATTATTTTTGATTGCTCAAAAAATGTACATATCTAACTCAATCAGAAAGTGATTTCAGTTTTTACAAAAGTATTTATCAACTGTAGGAATAAAATAATGAGAGAAACAATAATAATACTGATAATATTAATGTTTTGTCTCACAATATTATGTAATATTTATAGTCTTAACTTTCAGATTCATTATTTTATGGAATATGAAGAAACCTTTCCACTTCTAAAATTTTTAAACCACTTCAAAACCTTTAATATTGGTTCTTTGGTTGTCTTACGAGACTCAAATAAACAATAATTTTTAAAAAATATATTAAGTGATATAATTTCATGCAGTCTTTTCCTATTGAAATGATACATTCAAAAAACTAATAAAGAAATTCTACAAACCTTTACTTTGACAACATTAAATGCCATAAAACAGAAAAACTCACACTAAACATGGTATACAATGAAATTTTTAAATCACCACATTTGTTTTTAAATTTTTATGCCCTTGACAATCAAATGCTGTTTCAATTTATTCTGTGATAGGATTGTAATTCACCCATAATTAAACACCAAGTAGAAGAAATGTCTTCAGTCTTTCAAAGAGAATATTGATCTGGCCTTTTAACTTCTCTCTTAACTAAAGATAGAGTGCAGGGTACTTATTAGCAAACACTCCTCATGACTACTGAAAAAACCTTACCAATTGATAAGAATTCCTCTGTATGTAGACCTTAATTCTTGTTGGTAGCAGAGATTCCTCTGACACTTAACCTTCTGACTGATGAGAACAATGAATGCCATTGTTGATATGGAATTTCAATGGACCCACTAATCAACTCCTACATCTAGGCTCACCTCAACATAACTCACTAACAATGGACCATTAGATCAGATTATGACATCTGTTTATTTGATCAAAATGTTCAATTTTGTCATTATATAAAGTTCTGACATGTGTTTAAATTATATCAAGATTGTATTTATTTCCTTTACCATATATACTTGTGTATAAGATGAATTTTTTGTTTGAATTTTAGCCCCTCCAGAAAAAATGTACTTCTGTATAGTGCAGCCAGTCACCAAAACTGCATGATTTTTTTTTCTCTCTCCCAAAAAATTTAACTGTATCTATTGCAACCACCTATTTTTGCATAAAAAACCTGATCATAAAAACTTACACTATACTCAAGTATATACAATACTTTGTTTTTTAAATTTTCCAATCAATATTTCAATTAGAAAATTTTTAACACGTCCAACTTTATTCTGTATAAGTATTTCTCTAGGATAGGAGAGTATGTGGACATTTAATAACCTTGTTTTTTGTTTTTGTTTTTTTGTTAAATATTTAGCCAGCAGAATGTAAACAGTTTTCTATTGTAGCTTTGTAAAATCCTAGCTAGCCTGAGTTTCTATTGCCCTCCTATATCACAATCACTAGTACCTTTTAATAACCCATAACTGTAAGGTCATTGAAAGACCATGTATTCTGCAGTAGTAGCAACAGTGGGTGTGTCTAGGGCAAAATAACTTGATGGAGCCTCTTTTCAGTGTTGTCTTTCTATAAAGTCTAAAGATCCCAGTCTGCTTTATTATTTATGAGGGCTTGAGTTTTCCTTCACTTAAACTGGCTGCTACCCAAGGCAAGAGAACACAGTCTGCCCTGCTAACTCTTTTGCTGGTGGAAGATAAATTTATGTCTTTTCCAAGGGCATTAAGACAAAGTGAACATAATGGAATCAACCAAAATTCAGACTTGGCACACTGATTCCATTACCATGCTTGTAACTGTTACACTACCAGATATCCTCATATATGAGACATTAGTTTGGAACTCTTCTTATAATTGTATTAAAATAAAACTAGTTTAGAAGAAATATTTTTTTTTTAGAATTTAAATAATGTCACAAATTTATTTTATTTTCAGAATCAAATTCAAGAATTCAAAGCTGCTCAAACTCCTAGTACAAATCAGCTTCGCTCCATGCTTCTGGATCCGGCCATCAACTTAGTATTCCAACACATGGCCAAAGAAATGGAAGAGTGCAAGGAGAGACAGAAACAGACACAAAATGAACTGAGTGCATGGAAGTTCACAGCCGACAGGTGTGATATTTCCCATCTTAATCGGGTAACATTTCTAACCTAGAATTGCAGATGCATCAAAACACACCTTCTGTACTCAGAAAATATGTCATCACTTTTAGCTACCAATGGTGATGACAATGGCAGCAACAGCAGAGGTGATGATGATAGTGATCATAATGATGGCAACAGCTGTCATTCACATCAAAACACCCAGTATAGCTTCGAAGTGGGTCATTTGTGTTCTCACTGCCAAGAATGTCAGTGTTTAGGGAGGCATTAAAGGAGGTAGCAGGAAAATTGTCTTCCAGGGTCATGTTTTGGAAGTGTGCACCGAACAGTCAACTTATATTGCACACTATTACTTCTGCTCCTCATCTTCCTCTGTCTTCTCTTTTATGAATTTTATTATTTGTAACTACTACTGATCAGCAGAACAAATCAAAAACTTTTCTTAACGAACAATGTTGGTACATGATCACAAGACATCCCCCCAGCAACTGACTCTTGTCATTATATATAGGTAAAAATGTAACATTCACCATTGACTTTAAATTGTTATTTTTTTAAAATATTTTCTTTGTTTTTATTCTTAAATGCTTTCTCTTGCTCAGAAATGCCATTTTATCTTTCAACTATACATAAGGTCAAATGCCTTAACGCAACACACACAAACATTTAGATCTATATTTATCTGAAAGTGACATAAAAGGAAAGTTATAAAATAATATCAAATACTGAAAAATGTTATCACATTGTTTTTATAAAGTACAGTAGAATCCCTGACAACCGGACTAAGAAGAGGAATTGGTTACAAAAGTCTGAATATTAGGGGTTATATTTAGATTAAAATAAAAGAACTGAAATCTGGTTTAACATTTATTTTCAGTGTCTTATAGTAAACAAAATAAGCTAATGATGAGTGAAATATAATGGAATTGATTTTAAAGAAAAAGAAGTAAATTATGTCATGTTAATAAAAATTCATTAAAATAAGTATGCCACATTTGCAAAACAAATAATGTAACAAGAATCTTTTAATCGCTGTTGCATAATGATTGTTCCTCTTCTAATGCCATTCTTAACTTTTTCCATATTTCGTTTTGCTTTTATTCTTGAAATTTTTTAAATGAAAGACACTTTTTTTTTAACTCTGTGTACATTATTGAAATCGTCATAACTGAATGCTGTCTTTCTTTCTATAAACCTTTTCAATAGCTTTTTCAATTTCAGACCAGGTTTCATTACAATCATGCATCTCGTCACTATCTTGTTGCAGATGGGTCTCGTCATCTTAGGGAGGATTCAGCATTTAAATCACTGTTATTACCTGTATTAACCCATTCTACCAACTCATCAGAATTAATGTTGCACAACTGATTCTTGCTGTTAGCAATTTTTAAAGTTTCCTTCAGAACAAAAAAGTTTAAAGTTTCCTTCATTTTTGTTACATAAATCTACACTTACAATCTCATTTTTTTCTGTTGATGCATCTCCATCAATTTAATTTTGTTCTTTTGGAAGCAATTGTTTCCATGCGCTTACAAGTGTTTCTGATTTCGCACACTCCCATGCATCACAGAGCAAAAAAACAGCATCTTTAATATTAAAACTCTTTTGAAATTCTAATGGTTTGCTACCTTTTTGCATCATGAAATGACTCTTGTAATAACACTTCACATTTGCTATTACTGCCTGGTCCATTGTTTGAATAAGTGGTGTGACATTTGGTAGAAAATAAACAGCATAAATATTTCCACAGTCTAACACAAGTTGAAATTCATGTAGGTGGTCCTTACAGTTGTCAAGGATCAGCAAACATTTTGTATCATTTGGTTTACCTGATGTTTTAAAGTGTGAATGAACTTCAGGGATAAATTGTTGAACAAACCACAGTTGAACAAGATAGGTTTAGTCATCGAAGCACTTTTTGGGGATTCATATTTTACCAGTAGGTATACAGATCCTTTGAAAGCTCGAGGGTGTGCAGACTTTCCTATCATCAAGATTTGTGTGTGCTAGAAGCATTTGCACATAAAAGAACAGTCTTTCCTTGTTTTGTTTGAATTGGGCAGCACTTTTTCTTCATTTCCTGCTAAAGTCTTTTTTTGGTAGACACTTCCAGTTCAACCCAGTCTCATTTCAATTTGATTATGAGTAATCCTTCTTCCTTCAATAATGATGTGAAAGAAACAGAAAATGTAGCTACCTTACAATCTGCTGATTTGATTTCTCCGGCTAGAGATAATTGCCTAATGCCATGACGAATATTAAAACAATTTAGCGAGCCACAGCTAAATTTGCAGGCTAAATTTAGATTCATCATTTAACGATTTGGCCTTTGCTATGAGCATTGGGTCCTGAAATCAACATCTCTTCTGAACGCTTCTCAGAAAACAATTCGTACAGTTTTGCATCTAGATTTAGATGGTGAAAAGATTTTTTATTTCCTTGTTCATTGTGGCAGTGTGAACATTGGAGAATAGTTTCTTTGGAAGATTTTATATCATACAATGTTGACTTTCCAATGCTGAACTCAGCCATTAGTTTCAATAAACATTCACCAGCAAATAGTCTTTTTAAAATTTCCACTTTTTGCAATAACTCCAAAGTTGATCTTTTCCTCTTATTCCCATCATCTTTTGCACCAATATAAGCCATTAGGGTGAAATAGCAATTATCCAAAGTAAATTTCCTGAAAAATAGAAATTTCAAATCGGTTATATATCACCCAAATAGTTCAAATATACACATCAAAATCATTTCTGGATATCAGGCACTCCGGATATGAGGGATTCTACTGTATATAATTTCAAATAATCATTTGGTTTTGCAAGTTAAATAGTTTTTTTTTAAAAAGTAATATAAAAACAATCTGTTTTATCTGAAAAGCAAATTTGTATCAAAGTTCATCTTAAGGTTTTATATATGTATACATTTTTATGGAAATATTTATTTTTGTAATTCTTTTAGAAAATAAGTTTTATTCTTGAGAACATAAATGTAACAAGTATTTTAATAATTCCTTTCTCCTGTAATAGTGATCATGTTCTTATTTAGCAGCATATATATGAGCCACATGTGTATGTTAAGAAAACTTGTTATAATTAACAGTATTGTTATTTTTCTCTTGTTTTTAAATTATTTTACTTTGTAATATTTATTCTTTTATCTTGGAAAAAGACTTTAAGTTTGTATACAAAGTCTATCTTCCTTAGTTTTAAAAAGTTTGATTATTTTTTGTAATTTTATTTTAATATTTTAATTATACATCTTAAAATAATTTACAATATAGTTTAGGCTAAATTTAGCAATTGATACTGCAAAAGTGTTTATTTTGGTTTTCATAATCATTTAGTCTCAGCTGGAAAAAACTTAATACTGTGTAGAGTAAGAAGTTATTCTAAATGTAATGTGTTTGTATATTTTTTATATTTTGCATAATTGTCTGTGTTCATGCATTTTTAATCCATTTGTATTACTTTACATAATTTGTGAAATCAATGTTTACAAAGTCACACACGTGTGTGTAGGGGGTGTCCTTGATTTATTTGACCACAGACTTTTTTAATGTTTTATAAATTCACATTTTGCAATTTGTTTTATAGTTTTATATCTATCTATATATTTGCCATTTTTTTAGTTGTATAATGATGATTTTATTTATTTCCTTTTTTTTTAATATGAAAAATAGCACTTTAACATTGGCATATGAAATAAAAAAAACATTTTAAAATTTTACTGCCAAATATAAGGACAAGAAATAAACTATCTGTATCAGATAAATTTATTAGTACAGAAACATTGAAAAATATGGATAAATCATTTCAAAACTTAGATTTTCAAGTTAAAATTGTTGGTATTATCTGAAGGATTTATATACTTATGCAAAATACTATCTTTGTTTCCTCTTTAGACTTAATGGCTACTCTTACTACTTTAAAACAGTAAAAAATGTGACTATTAAAGTTAAAAAGATTTTCAGGTTATCTTGATAAATGCTGAAATAAAATTAAGAGTTTCAAAAATGTATTGACAGCATATCTGTTGTATTTCTAATAACTTCCGATGGATGTTAGCACAATAGCAATATTGCGAATGCATAAATTGAACTCCACATGAGCAACGAACAACACTAACAGCTTGGAAAATACTTGAGTGGTAAGAATTTTTTTCTTATATATATATATATATAAGTTTTATTTTATTTTTTTATATTTAATGTATCTAATTTCTTAGCAATGTATTAAATGACCTAAACCTTTTAATTCCATGATGAAATTTGTCTACAGTTATATAACTTCAGTTTGAAAGAAAAAGCTCATGATTTTAAATGATGCAAAAATATTTTTTTAATAATTGATAAATTTTAAATATATTCTATATAAGTAAAATTGATGTTGGTTTTATTTCAGTAGTAATTTCTAGAAAAACATTTTGTTGCATGCCTTGCTGATTTAATAAGGGCAATAACAAAACTTTTCAGACCCACTCAAACAGTAACTCATTTTGGGGTTTTTAGAGGTGCTAAAATATTCTTGGCTCAACACCCCTCCAAAAATCAGTATTTCAATTGAAATTTTCTGGGATTTAAAAAAAAAACAAAACTTTTGGCATTAAACTATAAATAATTAAAAACATCTCTCTTTATTCAGTAAAATACTAGCCTAGAGTAAATTTATGTTTTGGAACATATTAACAAAACTAATCCATTCTCCAAAAACTATATATTCTGAACTCCTTTTCATTTATTAAATTATGCTTTATATATATCTTCAGTAATCTTCCATAATAAAGACTCTATAAAAGTCTGTGCCAATTTTACTTGTTTTATACATTGAAAACTTTCAGAATATCAATTTATAATTTTGTATAGAAAGTGACAATTCTGATTTTTCTTGTTTTAATAAAAAGTTCACATTGAAACCAAAACAATTTTTGTTTATGCTTCCTGGATTTCTGTGACCTTTTCTGAAATAATGTTTAGAACTTGTAAGTTTTTATAGAAGTTGACAGGAAAAGAATATTCTGAATCTAATGTAAATTTGTGAGAAACTTTTTTATCATACAAATTTCCTGTCTTCAGTCCTGTAAAGTGGAATTTAGCATAATTTGGCTCAATCTGAAATATTCTTAAAGTTACACCTAATTAGATTGGATAGTTTTAGTGACCCAGTTCAATCTTTACTATTGCAGCTGCTATTTTGAAAACCAAATAATTGCATTAAGTACATTAGGTTTAACATCCTTTATTTATAAATATTCAAAATATTTAATTTATTCATGTCATTTTTGTTATTTTATAATCCTGTTTGTTAGAAACTAATGGAGATAATAAAATAGTCTTTTCTTTACTTCATGTGATTGTTTTAAGTCAGTCAAATAAATAAAAGTATAATTATTTTGAGTCATTAAAGTATGATTTTGCTTTATATCTTGAAATAGTAGTTTTAATATCAAAGGAGGGAAAATATATAAATCTTTGTTTCATTAATATTTTATGTTTATAAGAGATAATTTTTTTATCCTTGAAATAATACTTTATTTTTTTCTCTCTTTTTCCAGGAATACTCAAGTCGGATGGTTATTCCACACATTTTTCAGATACTATCTTCTTTATTTTAAGAACAATATTTTCATAAATATAATCTTTAGATGTGCACATGTTGCATCCTTGTGTTTTTGTTGAAACAAAAGAATTGCTAAGAAAACTGAAGAATATATCTATCAAAATACAATATGAAGATTTCAAGAAGACTGTGTTGATGAAGTTGTTATACAAATGCTTTGGTCTGTTTTCAGTGTTCTTCAGGTTTATAATCCATAAGAAAAGGAAGCTTATTATTTATTTAATTTTTTTATAGACGAAAATAGTAGCTAATAATAGGTATCCCAAACTTCCCTCGTTTACACTGCAAAAAGATGTCTAAATAATGAAATTTAATTCTATTTCAGCTACTTTCATTATTAACTTTTTCATTTTTTTTTACAGCTATTTTGATGAAATTAGAATGTTAACAACATTTAATCTTTTCTCTTTATAAAGATTCAATTTTTTCTCATTTGTCATTAGTTTTTAATTCACATCTCTTTAAATTACATATTTCAAAAATGGTCACATGTTTTCATGCATTTTCAAAGCTGACAATTTCATAATGATGTTTTTGAAACTTGTTGCACTCAGAGTTGTGTTTCTACACATATCAAAATAGTCCCATCTTAAAGAAAAAAGAAGTTCATCAATTTGGTTGGCTTAAAATAGGGTTTGAAGTTGACTTTTACCAAAAAATTTCTGCATTAAAAATTTTAGTGGATGAAATACAATAGAAATTTAGCACTTATATTTAATAATCAGTTGGTTTCATATCTCTGCACCCAGACAACTTGAGGTGCACCCAAATCAAAAAGAGGGTATACTGCATTTCTTTCATGCAAAACTATTGGGTCCAACACATTGAAATTTTTATTGCTGACTGAGTGAATAAACATGGCCAGCTCAACTCCATTTTAAATCAGACTTGTTTCATTGATGGATATTACACAGCTTAAATTTTTTTCTTATATTTTTTTAATGATGTATTTTATAACTGTATAAGGTACTTATTGTATTTTGTTCAAACAGACAAACTCAAATCAGTTTCCCCTTGTCTGTTGTTTTTACGTACTTTCTTAAAAACAGAATTCAGATCATAAAGTAAAAAAATAAATATATAAACTGGATATATACATAGTTCTTTAAATTTTGCCCTCGCGTTTGTTAATAAAAAAAAATAGAATATAATTTTATAAAAAGTGTCCAGTTTTCCTTTTAATGTTCATTTTTATTTACATTCATGGATTTTCTCTAATTCTTGGGATTTGGGGATTAAATTGAAAATTTATTAATATTTTTAAAAAAATGAAATTGGATACATTTTACAAAAAAAATAAAATAAATGAACTGTTTTTTTATATATATAGAGAGAGAGAGAGAAAGAGAGATAGATATAGGTTTAAGCTTAACTTTGGTGCATGAGTCCATGAAAAGTTGAAATGTCATAAATTAGCTCATTTTCCTTTTTTTTCTTTTAAAGGATCATTTGTTTACTAATTCTAGCAATTATGTCCTATTTACATTTTCTTAAAAACAGAAATGGATACATTTATAGTTCAACTTTTGTAAACGTGTTGTTTTTTCATAATTTTTTTCCCTTAAGATATTATAGAAGATAAGTATAACATCTTTTTTCAAGCAGGTATCTTCATTTTTCCTTTTTTTAATCTATTAGTGCTTTCCACACCAAAGATCCCCATCAACATGTTTAATAAAATTTACATTTAATCTTCTGTTCAATCCTGAACTCCATGCTCTGAGAATTTGTTTTCTTCTAAGTGGGAGAAGCAGGCTGAAAATGGACCCCAAATTCCTTGCAGTGTATGCTGATAAAGTTAAACTGATGAAGGGAATAGACATTACAGTGATATAACTTTTAATGGAATCTCATCTCTAAAGGAAGGAATAAAAGGCACTCAGCAAATCTGAATATTCAAACATCTCTAGCATTAGTGATGAAGAACAATTTCAAATGATTTTCAGTTATGAGACAAAAGGCCAATGAGTTGCAGTAGACTATTACTCTGATTTTTACATTGACCGAATCATTGATAATAAATCTTCGTCCAGTGCTGTAATCAAAATTTTAGTTCCAACCAAAATCAGAAATGATTATTTTTGATGGCCTTTCTTGGCTTGATATTACACAAGTGGTGTCAACATTTTTCTTTAGATGGGACCTTGATATAATACCACTTTCAAGTGATGATAGTATATGGAGGATTCCAGGAATATTAGTTATAACAGAGGTTTATAAGGAAATCCAGACTGCAAATCACCATTAGAAGAGGAAATGCATGAAGACCAATTGTCCAGAAAGTCTTTTATATCAGTTCCAATAAATGTATTTTTATTCATTTCAGCTTTTTAGTTTGAAGATAAATAAGGTTAAAGCTTTGTAATAAGCATTTGTTTGAAGGATTGACCAATAATTTATTTCATGAATCAAATTTCTAAGTATTGTAGTCATTACTTTCCTTTTTTGATGAGTTAAAAATTACATAGTTTCACAAAATTTTCAAAATAAGATACATACATCTATGACAAAAATATTCATATTACAGAAAAAAGAAATTTTTTTTTTTATTCCTTATCCCAAAATTAGTAACATTCAGGCATCTACGCCCAATGGATACATTTTATGGCAAGTTCAGGGTGGTATATTTTTTACCTGTTTTGCCCTACTGTCAATTGTGCTACTGGTTTCTGGTGTAAATGAGATTTTTTTTAAAAGTTTCATCTCTGTTGAATCATAGCAAGAAGTTGCAAGACATTAATTGTTGAAATGAAACTTATATGAAAAGTCAAAATTGTCCTGTGTCATGAATATTGAATGATCATAACATTTTTTCTAATTGAGTTTGCAAGATAAATTTGGTACCATTTTTTTAATGTTTTATCAAGCTCTCTATGCCCATATTAAAGGTTTTTAGATATATTGAAAATAAAATTGTGATCTGGGATACCACTGAAAGATGCAATGATATGATTCATGGTCACTCATGTGATACAAATAATACACAGGAATGTTTTCCTGCTGTAACTACATAGTTGGTGTGTGGAGTTCATCCTTCTATATCCAGCCTTAGAAATAACAAAATGTTTAGTTGAAGAGTGTTATTTATCTCCCTTAATTTTTCTTCCATGTTTACAGATGACTAGTGATGACTTTAGCTCAGTTTTGAAGGCAACAAACTAACATAGAAGAGATAATTCAGAACATTTAGATTAAATGTCTGGGTTTTTTTTTTTTACACTTTATAGCACACCATGTATAAATTAGAATTATTAGTGTCAGGGAATGGTATATTGTGTCATGCAGGGAATGGTATATTGTGTCATGCAGTACTGGTATGAACTGAACTGGGTTGTATCTTTGCTACTATTTTCTGTTTGCTATATTGTTCTATTAAAAAAAAACATCCTTTTTTTTTTTTTTCGTATGGATTATACACCTGAAAGAGGTAAAATGGATTAGCAAAACCATTGTGGTAACAATATCAGTAACACAAAGAATAAATTGTTCAAACAAATCTTGCAGTAATAATTACTCTTCTCAAAATGATAGATGAAAAGTTTGGAAAGTGTGTGAAATAATGAAAAAAAAAAAAAAACTTTCTCAGAACTTGAGAAAAATCAAGTTGGAAAGATTTGTCATGTGAAAGAAAAATACTGCGGAAATTCATTGACTGTGAATAAAAAAAATATCTTTTAGTGACTGGTGTGTTGTTTTCATTGTTCCATTTTAAAAAATGAATATTACTTCTCTCCACTCCAAAAAATGTACTATGATGACTGACTTCCTTGACCAGTTCAATTTAATATTTTTTTACAAATTTTCAAGATACATCATGACTTTTTATTTTAAAGATGTTAAATGTTATATTTTATTCCCTTTAACATCACTACTTTTCATAACTATTGAACATTACAAATCTCTAAGTTTCAGTGCAGATTAAACTTTAATCTAGCAAACATCAGTAATAAATTAATAATTCAGATAAAATGCAACTAACATTGCTTAAAATAAATTAGTATTAAGAATTTTTTCTTTTAGTTTTAAATGAGTTCATAGTAAAAATTCTGATATTTTTGCATGCATTATACATCTTATTTTTACAACTGCACAAACCTCATATTTCATATTTTTGTACAGATTTTCACAATTTTTCCAGTTTTATTAAGAATATTTTGCATTTTGAAATAAAATACAACTTGATTATATATATTCATTGCTATTTGCTGATATATAATAATGATTTCTTTGTGGTGAGTTCTTTTCTCATGTAATAATTTTATACATTTGTTTTAATTTTCTTCTATGATATTGTTTTCTAAACCTTAGCATAAATTCACTTACATATGTAATCCTTTTCAAATATGTTTTTCATTAGTGCATATGCTTGAGGATATTTTTTAAGTAAACAATATTTTTTTCTTTTTTTTTTTTTTTTTAGCAAGTGTAATGGTATAGATATATATGAACCGTCATCATATTTTGAGTTTTAGTTATTTTAAGAAAAAATTATTTTGATACACTTTGATTATATCTACACTTTTCAAATATTTAGTCTAGTTTCCTTTGATTATTTGAATTTCTTTATAATTCAGTTTTGTGCTTTATTTTACAATATAACTTATTTAAAAAATTTGAACAACTTAAATGATTTGGCGCATGTTTCTTTTTTTTACTAGAAAGAAAACAAATGTTTATAATTTAATGGTTTAATTTAATTTGTAAAAAGATTAATTTTGGATGAATCTTTGTTATATTAATGAGATTTATTTTATTTTTGATAACATTTATTGATATCTAGTAAATAGAATATTTATAAGAGTAGTTGCACCTTTTGATGCCAGATTAAAAGTCATTCTGTATTAAATTTTTGTGCTGATTATGAAATGGCTTTTTCCTTAATGTTTAACATGTATAAACAAAAATAATACAATACTGTCTAAACAAACTTACTATATTTGATAGTATATAAGGCCTTGCCTCCATGTTATTTCAGAAGGAAGTATTAAGAAAAAAACACATTTGCCTGACTTTTTATTATCCCAATTTTTAATTCCTCAATTTCTAGCTAATGTACATCTGGATAGGAAAAATTGTTTACCTTATGGGAAATGTGGGTGCCTTACATACAATTAAATACAATACTATATGGCCAAATGCTTGCTATAAAACTGTAAACAAGCAAAAAATAATACTATTATCAGGAGTAAAAAAAGGCTTTCACAGAGGTACAAAATCATATTCAATTTACCTCAAGAACCCTGTCTTAGCAGGACAGCTGTTCTGCTATGAAAGCCAACAATTACAGAAGATATAGTCTAACTACATATCCTTATTTTTTTAAATATTTGGTACTGCCATCTTTGACGTTTTGATAAAGAATATAAAGGCTATATAGTTAGATATGAGCTGTCCGATTTTGCAGCTCAAGCAGTAGGCAAATTATCATAGTAATGCTTTCCAAGAAAAAAAATGTATTGCAACTTTCTGCCAACAAAATATTTTTTTTCTTTCTGATCCACAGTTTGTAATAAGATGTATAATTTCATTTTACTTTTGATATCTGACAGTATGTATTTGTGTACTTTTTCTCCTAAAATCCATCTTTATGGGGTGGGGTTATAAAATAGTTGTAATGCTTGGTCATACCACACTCTCATACACTCATAACTTGTTTAACCTCATATATGACTCATTTCTTAATTATATTCAATGGAAATTGTGAAGTTGTTTGGTGTTCATTTCTCATCTACAGAGATTGACCTCACATTTCTAATAATTCATGCTTATGATTTTTTTTTTAATTCAATTTTTAGCCAAGTATAAAAACAAGATATAAAAAAACAAAGACTATAAAGAAAAGTATAAAAACACAATAATTACCAGTACACACTTTTGTATGCTGCTATTCTTTGTATTTAAATTTTATATGAAAAATCAGTTTTTCTCAAATTATTACCCTGAAAATTTGTTTTCATCATTGAAGTTTTTATTTAATTTTCCAATACTTTTTTTTTTTTTTTTTGCATGTTTGATTTGCATATTAATTTTGTTTATTTTCTCAAAAGTTAGACACTATTTTACTGTTTGGGATTAAGATGTACATGTTATATCTTTTTAATTATATCTTGAACTCGGTTCTGTATAATTCTGTTTTCAAATTTTTTCTAAGCCATAAAGAATTCAAAATAGATTACATTACTTCATTTTCCTTAAATGCAGACTGAAGATTTTTCATTTTTAGTTTTATTAAAATAGCAGCTGCTTAATCATTTTTACTTTTATAAATTAAACATTTTTTCCTTTTGATAAACCTATACACACTATTGCATTTTGTAAATACAGCTGAGAATATTATTTGCCTAATATGTTTGAATTAGGATAGTAAAAAATAATCCAAATTAAATGTTAATTATGCAACTATAAAATATATTTCTGCTTTCCAGCTTTGTTTTAATTAACTGTTTTCTTGTGAGATAGAAAAAAATATATAATTTCTATAGCTTCTGAGTGCTGTTTGAAGGGGAATCATTCAAACAAAAATGCAGATTGCTTCTCTTGCATATGAACTATGTAAAGAGATAAATTGATTTTTCTCCTATTGCTTAAATGAAAGAAGTGCTAAAATGTTCTTGGCTCATCCCACTTTCCAAAATCTAATCAAATATATCCATCACTTTTTTAATGCTTCTTGATTGTTGGGTTGAGAATATTTCATTGCACTCCTTGTTAAAATATTTTATTTATAAATAATAACTTATAATATTAATTCTTTTTTTTTTACCTAAGTTTATCAAGGTTGTATTAGAAAAAAAAGGTGATTTTTTTTCTATAATTCATGAAAGTTTAAAATGTGTTAAATTATATATATTATTATTATTAAAAGGCATTACATAAAACAACTATTAATTCAAATTGTCTTCTGTGTATATATTTTTTGCATTATTGATATTTACCCTCTTTAGCTTATATTGCCACTTAGACAAAATTGCAAAGTATCCAATGGTGCAATAAATTAACAGTAGTAGCTTACAAAAATAATAATTTAACCATTATTTTATGAAAACTGTCAACAAAAGAACCAAAACATTATTTATATTTTGTTTTAATTTATATTTTGATATACTTTATCCCATATTAAACTACACTGGAATACAATTTTACTATCTTTATATTACATATAAATAAGCATTTTATCAATACATTTTGATCTATTTGAATTATTATTTCTACTGTTATTTTGTACACTTCTTTATGTATGACACAGACATAAATGGTAGTTAACATTTTTACTTTTGTTCCAAGGCTAGTATAGAAATACTGAATGGGCTTTTGGATAGCCAATATCTAAGCTTTACTCTTGGTCTTTAGAGCTTGTGCTACATCAACCACTTACTTAGTGAATGCTTTTCAGAAGAAAAATATCTTTGCCCAAAATTTTAAAAAAATAAGTTATGGAGATTTCATCTAACTTTCAGAATTAAGTTTAACTAAAAAAAAAAAAAATCTAGTAGATTCCTTTATTAGAGGTTAGTCACTAGAAGTTTTAGAGATTACTATTTTGTGTGATAATCTGTACTTCAAATTGTTTTTTTTTTTATGATTATTCTTTTAGCATTTAAATTTTGTTTTTTTTTACTTTATCTTATGTTTTCGTATTTATACTGTGCCTAACAATGATCAAGCAAAAGGATTTTGAAAAGCATTCTGATATAAACTCAGTGTGACAGATTTTAACAAAACTTAGCCTTACTGTGAAGCCATTAGTTGTGATTAATTTTTTTTCATGTTTTGTTGAACAAATGAAATGAAAATGCATCATTCTTTACATATTAATATCAAAACTACAAATTAATATTTATACCCTTTGTTAAGCTTGAATGCTAATATCAAAAGACAATTAAGTACATTTGAAGAATTTAAAACTTTTTGCTGGGTTTACATATTCTGATTTTGAATTTATAGGAATCTTAACAGCTTGATAATAATTGAAACACTGGTTAAAAGTTTAAAAAGTAGAATATGTACTCAGTATAAGGCATTATATTGTATATGTATGTACCTACCTATACACACCCACACACATACATACATACATATATAATGTAAATCAGTTACAATTTCTTTTAATCATTATATAATTTGTTTCAAGCAATTATAATAAATCATAAGGATCAATTTAAATCTGTGTATCCACATTTAATTAGTAAATTTATTCTCGTTTTGCTATGCTATTTTAATATTCCTGGACCAGAGAGTTTTCAAATTGCTTGTGAATTGAATATCGTTTTCTTCAATACATAAACTCACAATTTCTTATTGTTATGTTGGTTTTTGCTATTATCAGATTATC
The DNA here is from genome assembly GCA_964036315.1 of Acanthosepion esculentum. Lineage (NCBI taxonomy): Eukaryota > Metazoa > Mollusca > Cephalopoda > Sepiida > Sepiidae > Acanthosepion > Acanthosepion esculentum. Next base: position 61,779,228 of record OZ038489.1, on the reverse strand, counting down.
CTTGCCTTATCTCTTTTACAGAATATAGCCTAATGATTTTTTTTTTTTTTTTTTTTTTTTTTTTGCTATTAATTATTACAGTCAAACTGGGAAACGGCTAATGGCAAAATGCCGAATGTTACTGCAAGAAAATGAAGATCTTGGGAAACTGATAGCATCTGGAAGAACTGCAAAATTAGAAGGAGAAATTGCCCTGGAAAAAACTCTTGTGCAAGAGATGAAAAAGAACCAAGCTGGTGAGTTGGCTAGAGGGGAAAAAAATTTGATGAATCTGATAGGGCTTATCTGAATTCAGAATAAGTTACAATGTTTTAAGTCACAGCCCACACACTGGTTTGAGTTATCTCCCTCAAGATTTTTTTTAAGACAACACAGAATCCACAAATAAAAAATTACTATAATGCTGAGCATTTTAATATTTTAGAATTTCATTTAATCTTTTTTGAGTTTTGCTCTTTAAAGTCAGAATTCATAGAAGGAAGATCAAATATTTTTATATAACTTTTACATTCTGGGTTTGTAGTTTAATTCAGGACAGGCAAATCACAGTTGGTATGAAAGCTAGAAATATTGTTCTACATTTTCTTTGTGGTTATTTATACATATACACACACATATATATAATCTTATAAAATCTTAGTCTAATCTGGTAAGTAACTACAAGAATTTTACAGTCTAAGATTGTGGAGATAATTATCTAAAGGCCTGATAAAATTAATGTACATGATGTAAAATTCTACAGTAAAACCTTACTATTACACTGATTATCATACCTTGATATATAGATTTTCTTTAATAAATATTAATATATTATTATCAGGATAAATGGTTTGTATTTCTACATCAAACAACAATTAGTTGAGATTTACTGATAAGAAATATTGTGATAAGTTATTTTCTCTCAGCTGTTTGTAATTGAAAAATTTGTATCTATATAATTATTATATAAGTATTGAAGTACATTTTATAAAATGCTATTTTTAATATATGTACAAAGTATAAGTTGATATGCATAAAAAAATTAAGAATATGTGATTTTTTTTTTTATTTTAATTTAAATTTGATTATGTCTGAATTTTTGACTTGAGGAATTATTATTATAGTTGAAACAGCAAGATCTTGGTTGGTATACTCATTACATTTTGGCTATTGTACTCTCTGGCTACCTACAGGTATCTCTTTGTACTGACTGAATTTCATGAATTTTTTATTCACTCTATGGAAGTAGATTGTTCTCATTCCACTTTCTAAGAGAGACATATCCTTGTGCACTGGTTCAGTCCTTTGTTTGGATAATGTATAAAAGTTGTACTCTCTGTAAATGGGAGAAATGAACAAATGACACAAGTATGAATAGACTATAAAATTAACTTGTATGAGATATTCCCTAAGCATGAAGATCAGAAGAAAACCAGAAGGTACAATGGCAAAAACATTCATGTAACAATCAAGATGAGTATGTTTGTCCAAATGGAAATCTGTATAATAAATTTTGATTGAATAAAAGTTGCATGAAATCTAAAAAAATATATAGACAAACATAAAGAAAGTATAAAATTATTTTTGGTACATATCTTTAGTTTTTAACAAATATTGAAGTCGATTTTCAAATTTTTCATTTTTGACTGTATTCTATGAAATGTAAAAAATTTTTATAGCACATGATTGGAAATTAATATTTTAAAAATATTCCTGTTAATTCACAATTTAATGGCTACAAAGAAAATTTTAAAGACTTTTAAGTATAAAAATTTCCTTTCAAAATTCATTATGCTTTTTGATTTTTATAAATTATAGTAAATGTTTTCTTTGTCAAATAATTTTAATTTATGTTGAAATTGACATCTATGTGTGCTGAAGAAAATGTAGGATTTTTTTACATTTGATTATTTAAAATGTTCAGTACTATCTTATAAAGATTTTTGATATGAAATTCTTTAGATGTAATTTTATCTTTTAAAATGTTCTTACTAGATTTGGATGAATTCTTAGCTGAAATAGATGAAGATGTTGAGGGCATGCAGAGTATGATGTATCTCCTCCAACAACAGTTAAAAGAGTCAAAAGAACAAATTGCTCAACTGAAAGAAGAGAACAAACTGTTAAAGGTGTCAGTGAGTAAACTTACTCCTCCAGAAGCAGCTGCTGCAAATTGTAATTTGCAATCCAGTCCCCAAACATCCCATGAAATAACAGCACCCTCTAGTAGTGGCAGTCAAAGAATGTCTTCACCTGTTAATATAAACACACAAGCTCAAAATGTTGCCAGCCATAGATTGCAATCTACTGATGATACCTCCTCACCTTCAGTATCCAACAATGAAAAGGTTAACTCAAATGGGACTATTAACACAAACCCCATTGCTATGTCTGAGATGAGTGTCATGGGAACTAATTTAACTGCTGAAGAATTTTCTCAGAACCAAGACGTTGACTCAGAAAACCATGAACATCCACAATTAGAGGAGAGCAGTAATTTTCCCTTGCCATCCTCTGATCTTCCTGCTTCTACTGCAGAAGTAATTGCCTCTAGTGGTGCTGACGAAGGATTGACTGAAATAGTATCATCTCCCTCAGAAAATCAAAATGCTAATTTCAACCACTTTTCACCTTCTGATAATTCTGATGTGTCAAATGAAGCATGGAGTCCCAAAAATCAACCAGCCATAGAATCTGCAGATGAAGTAACAGAAACTAAGCAATGCTTGCTAAATGCCACCACACCTGTTACAGACTGTTCTGATACTAACAACTGGACAAGTAACAAAAATTCTTCTAGTATTATGCTCAATAATAGTGGCAACAATAACAATAGTTCTGCTTCTCTACCAATGAACAATGGTACAATGGCAGCCATTTCAGAAGTAGAAACTGATGACTAACTATATTCAAACTTTCCTTCATTATTTTTCGTTTGTCACTGCACTTCATGAAATAATATTTTTCACTTTTTATGTTCTTGATAAAAAAATTTTCTTATACATAATTCAACTGGATAAGAAATTATGCATTCTTAGCTTGTAGGTATTAAAAATAAAATTAAAATATTTATTGACTTGATTGTAAGAAACTGCTTCATTTGGCTGTTTTATTTGTACTATTGACATTACTACTAAGATTCTTTCTAATTTAATTCAACTCTGAATTAAATTGGAATTCTCTTACAACAAAGCATTTCTTTTACTGAATTGAAAATTTTGTAAGCAAAAGGTATGAGACAATATAAAAATAGTATTCCTGAAATAAAAGGTTCACAGTTTTGATCTTTTTTAATATTGATACTCAATTTTTCATTTTTTGATTGGAGCTAACAAACCAAAATGTAGGCTCTATTCCAAGAATGTTTACTATGTAAATTAATATTTCAGTCCATTTTTGGTCTTCCAGTATAAAATGGATATTAATAAAAGAGAAACAATACTGTACACTATATTTAGACTATTTAGAAGGACTTTTTTTACTATTGATCTTCACCTTATTTACATGTTTTTCTATGAAATTGCTTTTATCATTCTGCCAAAATGCAACCATCATTCCTATTTTGATCACTGTCCATACAATCAATTACCTCTTCAACTGGTTTTCATCATCTGTAACAGTATTACACACCAATTTAATCTAATTATCATTGTATAAATTCTGACACAGTAATTTTTCTTTACAACTTGAATATCACTTCTTATATCATGGTTTGAGCAATTTTTAGCATATTAAATGTTATTTTTCTAAATTGTTCATTGAACTTATTGCAGATTAAAAACATTTTCTTACAATCAAAACATCTCTGTTTTGCTTTTTACAAAGTACTTTTGACTAACAGGTTTATAATTTGACTTGGATCATAATTCATTCATTAATGAATTCACTGAAAAATATCTAATCTTTTGAATAGTAGTGTTCATTATTTTCTCTTAATTTACTAGATGAAAACTGAACAAATTAAATAGTATCTTGTTTTGTGAAATTATGAAAATTCACCATGTAAGGACTAGAATTTATTTGTTTTTGTGACTGATTGTTAAAAAAAGAAAATTATAACATTAAATCTGTAATTGTCCAGAATAATTGAAATAAAAATAACAATTACTATGGTTTATATTCAGTATTTGTTCTTATAAAGTACTTTTTTCCTAAAATATTTCAACATTCCATCACATTAATTTATTATTTTTTCTATAAATTTAAACAAATATACAAGAAAAATACAGTTTTTACTTTAATGATAGGAAAATTATTTTCAACTAGTGGGAATACCCGGCGTTGCTTGTAAAATCTCTGAATAATAGTTTATAAGTTTGACAATTTATTGGTATTTTTCAGCCATATTATGGAAAATAATTTTTTATTCAATCTTTAAAAAATAAACTTCATTTTTTTTGTTGTTGTTGTTGTTTTTGGTTTGTTACAAAATAACTAAATTTAGGAAAATACTACACTTGGGGGTTGGGGAGATGAACGTCCTCATATTTTTATTCAAAAAGACACTTTATTTTTCGTTTTAAATACTAACAAATAATCTGTTAATGTTGTTTTCAAACAAACCAAACTTAGACCAAGATTATAGTTATCATTAACCTTTTTTTGAAATTATTATCAATAAAAAGTTAAACTTAAATTAAAATATATTTAATCATTTTTGCAAGCAAAAACTATAGCAAGCCTTACTTCTTCAAAAAATAATTATTTACTATTTGTTTTAGAGGGGAATTTAGATTTTTTTAAGTCAATAAAATTTGACTTTTAAACATTAATTACTATTTTAAAAGAGAGTAGAAGCAAGATACATTGAGAATTTAGTTTTGAAAAGCTTGTTTAAATTTCAAGTTATATTTGTATTTGAAAAGTTTTTATCTTACATTCAACATTAGTCATGTTGAATATTTGTTTTATGAAGTTAATTTTTGGAAAATAAGGCTCACTATAATTTTTTGCTTTAATAAAATTTAATTGAGAATTTATCTTTACACTAGTTACCAACCCCAAAAAAAACCAATGAAGTTTATCTTTTTAAAGATTGAATAAAAAAAATAATTTTCCATAAGATGGCTGAAAAATATTAATAAATCAATAATACACACACACACACACACACACACACACACACACACACACACACACACAAATATTTGGATAAATAAATATTTAACTTTTTGTCAAATAACTGTATTTAATATTCTTCTTTTAAATTTACTTTGTTGTTTTAATATTCATTTTTTTTAAAGTTACACTTTTATTAACTATAGATGTGAAAATAAATTCGAGAGAATAAAAATTTTAAAAATACATGTATAGCATTTAGCAGAATAAAAACGTAAAAACGAACAGTAATCCTAATCTGGAATAAGAATTATTACCATTCATCTTTGTTTTTTAATTCTGAGAATTTCAAATGCATTCTAATGCACTTTAATTTTAAAATATTTTCTTAAATACAAATCATACAAAGATAATTTAAAAAAAAAAAAATGCTGGCTTGGGTGTATACATATTTACTATTTTGTCATGAGCTGTTGTAGTTTTTTAGTTTTAGCCAGACACACACACATCTGACAACTGCCCTTTATATCTGTATAGATGGCATGAATAACGGCATGAAATCTATTAAAAAAATCGATGTTAATTTCAGTTTTAACAGTAAGTGTATTTACTATTCTCTAAATTTCTTATTAAAAATAATAAATAGTAATAATGTAAAATAAAATGATTTGATAACTGGTGATTGTTATAGTCGTCATAGTTTTTATGATTGAAAAGTAATTATGTATTGCACTGCGATGAATTATGAGTCAACCAAGATTGAATGGTATAAAACTGCATCTAGAACTATCATCTCTTCTGTTTATAGTGCATTTCAGAGTTAACTTAAGAAAACTTATGAAGAGGGAACTTTGGTCCCTCATGAGCATTGTGCTTGAACATTTGGGAACAAAGAAATTGAAAACAGTCTTTCAAGTATTTTTTGTAGAAAACTCCAAATTTCTTTAAATCTGGAATTGAAAATTTACCTTTCTGTTGAACTGTAGTCATTGAGAATGAAGATTATCACATTTTTGATAATATTTAGATAAATTTAACTTTTTGTTTTTTTATATCCTTTTCGGTAAAATGTATTTACTTTCCAAACACCCGAATAGAAATAGAAAATGACAAACACTTGCTGGTTATGATGCCAAATATAAGAAATATCAGTTTTCATGGAAATAGAAGTCAAGCAAGAAAAATAGTTTCTTTATTTTAAATTTCTAGATCCCTTACAACATTGTGAGCTGCAGCACTCCCTACTTGGTGAATATTTTATTGGTTGTATTTATGTATGTATTCCCTGATTCACGTCAGCATTTGTTTTTATTTTCTTTTATACTGTTAGTTTACCCAATACAAGGCCCAAGGGCCACTTAAGGTAGAAGGTTACTGAGTGAGATTATTGTAAGAGAGGGGGGAAGGAGGAAGTAAGAAATGCATATTATGAGAATATGTGGGATAGATATTTGACCATAGATTTAAAGAGACCAAGATTGTAGTTATCAGGGAAGCACCCCCTTTGGGAGTCTGTTCCACAAAGCAACAGTTCTGGGAAAGATGTCTGAGTGGAACTTACTCCTTATCAAAGGATGGTTTGCCACTGTGAACATGGCATGGCAGGCCCTTGCTGTGAAGGTCTGATCTGGTAGCACCAAGGAATGTAACTCATCTGAATGTAGAGTAGTGAGAGGCTAGCAACATTTCATCTGTGGAGAATAAATAATTCATCACCTCCAAGGCTACATAAGTGCTTTTGAACTCTATTGAGTCTGGACAGTGTGAATTGGGCAGAACCAAGCGAGATATGACAGCAATACTCCATTTTTGGTCTAATCTGACTTATGAAGATGCTGAATATATTATTTGCTTCTGTTCCATTGAATTGATATGGATTAATATTACTCAGAAGTTAACCAAATAATTTTAAATACTTCATCTTCTAAAAGCCATGACATAGCTTTTGATATGACCTTTGACACAGGTTCAGTGTTTACAAGTTACCCGGCAGTGACAGCTTCTAAAATATTAGATAGCAAGAAGTGTAATGGTACATGTTAGGCAAGCCTATCTTATTACAAAAGTAAGAGTCCTAATTGAATTTCTGAGATGTGAAATTACACTGGTTAACATATATTTTGGTAAAAGGATGGAAAAATGATGACTCTATAAAAAATGAAATCAATTCATTGGATTTTACTGTAACCTGACCATTTTTTAAGCAACTAACAATGTGTATAGATATCTCAGTGCACATCAGTATTCAAACTGTTAAAGCTCTTCATAATGTTATCAGTACGATGCCTATGTGTGTATTTTTTGCACACAGTGTATAATTACAAAGATCTATATAAGATAGATTTGGACTTTTATATGAGTTTATTAAATTCAGTTGATATGTAATGTTTAGTGTTAAGTCTTCTTTTACTTCATATCCACTGTTATTATTACATTTTGTTTTATTTCTAACCCTTAATACTAAGACAATGACTTCAAGCAGAGGATGCAAAAAACAATACATGGCGAGTTTACAACAAATAAAAAAACGATCAATGATCTTGTCAGGAAAGCTTATTATGCTTACTTTGAAGTGAAGCTGGGCGATCAGGCCAAATTGTGAACACCACATAGTGAATGCAAAACATGTCAAGAGCACTTAACTCCACTGCAATCAGTTTAGCATTCCAATTATTTGGCACAAGCCACTAAATCACATTGATGACTATTATTTCTGCTTAATTGACATTGCTGGTTTTAATAAGAAAAAACAAAAACCTGTACTAGTCTGATGAAATCCCAACTCCTGTCTTCAAAAGCTTTACATCCAGTGACATTTAAGAATTGGACCATGATGACAAATGATTTCATTGACAATGACAATGATTTTGAGGGATTATCATCTGAACCAATACTGTTTGATCAAGAAGAGCTGAGTGGCTTAGGGACTTGAGTTTATCAATAGAATTAGCAAAACTTAGCTTCAAAAGTGGAGGAGAAAAAATTTACAATTTTATTGCAATAAAAAAGTTGAATTTGCCTCTTACTTCAGTTAAACTAACGAACTTGTAATGATGTTATAAATTATTTAAATATCACATGAGTTAGCGTTCTCCCCACTTTCCTATAAATAATTACTTGGTCAGTGATTCTAGCATTTTGTACTTGACAAGTAGTTAGTCTTGGATTCTCTCTTCAGTTAGCAATACTTATGACAACTCACTCAACTAGTCCAATGGCTGAATCTAATTTGAATATAGGATGGTGACCTAAAAGCCTAGACATTGTTCCTTGTTCATCTACTGCAGCGTATAGTTTTTATGAACTATGTCGAGGATTAGGAGAAAAAAACAACAAGCTGTGTCAGCACCTACAGCATTCAAGTTCATCGATACTTGTTCAGTCTGCAATAATGGATTAACCATTTTTATTAAAACCCCAAACAAGATTTTTGCAAGACATTTACTTGCTACAAGAAAATAGGAACCTAATGAAAATCTGGATGACTTCTTCAGGGGACTCGAAAATCTAAGATGGGATTGCGATTTCAAAGACTGTACAACCAAACAATGTGGGGATGAAGCTATGTGAGTTACTTTTATTAGTGGAATTGCTTCACCAATGCGTCAAAGACTGCTGGAAAATAAAACATTGGATTTACAGACAGCTTATGATCAAGCTTCAGCCTTGTATTTATCACAGAATATCAAGGCTTATGCTGCCCTATTTCCTCTCCTGCTGTTGCAGTCTGTAAGAGTAACCGTTCTGGCAAAGATGATAAAATTAATATCTTAAACCCTTGTAATTCAAGGCCGTTCGATCCCCCACACCTTCGGCATATGAACATTTCTCATTGCTAAGTTTCGAGTTCCTAACCATTGCTTTTCATCTGTTTTCTACAAAACTCTTTTCAACACGTACGTTTCGTATTTTATTTCTTGGAATTGTTATTTGCCAAGAATAAATTTTGGCATATTTTACTTGAATTCCTTGTTGTCCTTACCTTTGATCTGCTAAGAAAAATTATTGTCCAGCTCGGGAAGTCATATGTAACAAGTGTTCTAAAAAGGGATGCTAGTGTGTGTCAGTCTGGAGTAACGAATGTCACAAGTTCCCACATAGCATTAAGTAAAGCAGAAGACGCTCACATGTTGAGACGATTATAACTATAAAAAGGAAAACTGTTTGACTCTTGTGCTTCCGAAAGCTTTATTAGCGAAAATACAGTTTATTTTTTATTCTTTAAAATTAAATTCCTTTGTCAAAACAGGTAACTATAACACAAAGTGACAAAAAAGTCTAAGGAGTCAATCTAGAGGATTTGTCGTTGCTAGTCTCAAACTTAATGATCGACTATATCGGCCATTCGCCTATCCAATAGTCGATCATTAAGGCACTGTTTTAGAGTCAACAATATTGGCCGGTCGTCCAGTTTCTCGCATGCTGCTTGACTTAAATCAGCGAGATCAGGGGTTGTGAAGGTCAAGGTCGTTTTACTAGGAAGCGGCTAATGGCGGCTGCGACAAGGCTCTTCCCCTAGAGAATTGATCATATCAATTAATAATAATATTTATGAAGGTCCTTAGGGAAAGTGACCCTCCTACCGGATCTGGTTTGCTGCACAGGAGTCGCTGGGGTGTCGTCCGATGTCTGCGGTTTTGCGTGTGCTGGGTGCGCTGGAGTGGTGTCAGGCATCTGCGGAGCCGGGTTTGCCTTGTTCTGTCGCTTCTCCAGAAAGGCAGGTTTGGTCCGATCAGTTGCAACAGTGTCGGTCGTGTTGGCGCGCTTGATCGTAAAGTGCTTGTTGGTGCGCTGACCAACCTGAAAAGGACCTTGGTATGCCGGTGTGAGTGGTCGTCTCACGGCGTCGTTCCGCACGAAGACGAATTCGCAATCCTCCGTTGTCGTCGAGATGGGGTTGGTTTCCTTGTCCGTGGGCGCAGAGAGATCTGGATTTCTCGAATTTGTCGTTGCAGGTCGGCCAACGCCCGTTCTGTCTCACTCCGCTCGTAACGTTTGTGCTTTTCTGTTTCGGGGGTGTGGACTGCGTTAATGCCGTGGTCGACCTGCGCAAAAACCAGGTCAGCGGATTCTGCCAAATCGTCCAGAGGCGTGGCTCTCGTCATTGGGGCGATAATCTGAGCGACTGATTTGGGCAAACGCTCCAGCCATAAGCATCGAAGAACCTTTTCTGATAGACTGTGTTTTCCCAGCTGGTTCCTCATATAGCTGAGAAGCTGGGTTGGCGTCTTGTCACCTCTGGTGACGTTCCGTAAAATCTCTTGAATCATGTCCTCCTCGGAACGCCCAGTACGCTTGAGGCTCGCTTCCTTTAAGTGCTCGTACGGTTCGTGTTCGCGCAAATCGGAGAGGACATTAGAAATTTCGTCCATCATATTGGATGGGAGTTTCTGCATCACATTTGCGAATCTCGCCCACTGCGAAGTGATGCGTAACATGGAAAGATCGATTCTACCTTCAAAAACCAGTTCCTAGCATTATGGTGGTATGCTGGTAGCGGTGTGATCGCAGCCATCATGTCGGAAGAATCACTTTTGACCGACTCCATCGTCGCTTAGCTGTCTCACGTCGGGAAGTCACCACTTATTGCGAGGCCGATAAGGATGTCGCCCCCGCAAGCGAAGAAAAGGTGAGAAACAGCTAATGAGAGGACAAATGCGGAGGTTTATGAAACAATAAACGTCGAATTTATTTATCCAAAGTGTACAAGAGTGTACTTTGGAGAAGTGTGTTGTATCAGCGTAGGCGTCGGGTCCGGTAAGACTGGTTTCCTTCAGTTGGTTCGGTTGTATCGGCGACACGAGTTGGCCGCGATGGTAGCTGGTCGACTGTCGGATGGGAGAGTTGGTCGTCGACGGTAGCTGGTCGACTGCCGGATGGGTAGAGCTGGCAGTAGCTGGTTGGTCGAAGACGTACGAAGGTTCGGCAGGGTCGGTTAGGACGAGTCCCTAAACAGGGCCGAGTCAGAGCAGCGATACGACGGGCTGATCAACCGCGGGCTGATCAACCGCGGAGACGGGATCTCCCGGGCGGATCAACCGCGGAGACGGGATCGCGCCGAAATGTAGCACTTGACGAAGGTGGAATCCCTAAACAGGGCCGAGTCAGAGCAGTGATACGACTTCCCGGGCGGATCAACCGCGGTGAAGGGATCGAGCCGAAGTGTAAAACTTGAAGCTGGAGTCAGAAAGGAGATACGCCTTCCAGGGCGGATCGACCGCGGCAACGGGATCACGCCGAAGAGTATTCTCTCGACAAAGCACCGGAAGCTCACAAAGGTAGCGTACTACACTTTGATCCAGGTATTTACTTGACACCCCCACTGAGTCAGGTTGTGACAGAAGGTCGGTTTTTAACGTGGGGTCCCGAGTGTTTTCACCCGGGCCTATGGTCTTGGCTGGTCATAGCTTGTCCAAGCTGGTCAGAGCTGGTCTAAGTGTGACACTATGAGTTGGATATATGCGCACGCGCGTGTGTGTGTGTGTGCGCCCGCACATCTGTGTGTGTGTATATATACACCCCCACATCGTATTACCCTACGTAATTCTTCTGCTTGCGGGGTTAACAGCACCCGCTTGACGCCCCGCAACAAGTGGTGACCTCGATATTTACTATCGATCAAGATGGCAACAGACGAGTTGGAACAGAAGTCTCCCATAAACGTAGCGATGCCACCCACATACAACCACGAAAACACCAAAAACTGGTTTCTTCAGTTGGAAGCGATTTTCTCGGTACGGAGGATAACTTCGCAACAGACAAAATTTACCAACGTGGTGCAAGTCTTGCCACCTTCAGTGGTCGACGAAGTGGCCGACATTCTGGAAAATGTACCCGAGTAGGAGCCATATACTCGGCTAAAGAACGCAATCCTAAAACGCACCGGCCGTTCGGACGAGGATCTACTCCAGGAACTTTTCACCCACGTCCCCAGGGGTGACAGAACAACCTCACTGCTCCTACGATTCATGAGAAGCCGATTGGGAAAGCATTCGATGGCCGAATCTATCCTACGCGAACTGTGGATGGACAAGCTACCTACCACAATAACGCAGATATTGGCGCCAATCGTAGAAAACACACCACTGGACCAGTTAGCAGACTCCGCCGACCGCATCGCAGCAAAACTGGACCAAGGAATGTGTGCCGTGCGGAACCCAGACGACACACCAGCCAAAAACAAGGATTTAGAAAAAGCAGTAACTGACCCGCAACAGCAGCTACACGACGTCCGTATACTCCTCTCCCGCAAACCAAGAGACCCAAAACCGACGGCCAACAATTGGCGACGGAGAATACGAAGTACCAGCAGGGATCGACGAATCGACCCGGAATTATGCTGGTACCACGAAAGATTCGGCGCCAGGGCAAGACATTGCTCGGCACCCTGCAAATACGGCTCCAAGACAAATTCGGTAAAAGCACATGAAGCCGCCTTTTTTACGTATGTGACCGACGAAACCACATAAAGTTTTTAGTGGACACAGGCGCTATTATCAGCGTGATAGCCCCCCCGAAAACAACAAGACCGAAAGGCGGCCCTGTATAAGCTCCATGCAGCAAACGGCTCGACGATCGAAACATACGGAACCAAGACACTGACTTGTTACATCTTTATGCGGCGTGATTTTACCTGGACTTTCACTCAGGCAGACGTAAAAACGCCAATACTCGGAGCAGATTTTCTGGCCCACTATGACCTGGCTGTGGAAATGAACACGAGGACCTTATCAGACAACACCACGAACATTTCTGTTAAAGGCACCCTCTCTCGACACAACACCAGTGGAATCAGTGTAACAACTTGCCACGGACGAGAATACGTCGAAATCTTGAATAGATATCCAGACATCATTCAACCACTCGCGGGTACCGGTCCGGCAAAACACCAAACGCAGCATCATATAAAGACCAGTGGACAGCCAACATTTTCCCACCCACGACGACTCCTTCCTCATAAGCTTGAACACGCCAAAAAGGAATTCAACAATATGCTGAAGGACGGATTCATACGACCCTCCGATAGCCCATACGTCTCACCCTACATCTTGTGCCTAAACCTGGAAGCACGGACTTTAGGGTATGCGTCGGTTACAGAAGATTGAACGCCACAACCATACCCGATCGGTATGCAGTCCCGCATATACATGATTTCGCCTCAGGGTTACAGGGCACTCGCGTCTTTTCGAAAATAGATCTAACGAAGGCTTACCATCAGATCCCCATAGCTCCGATGGACATCCCAAAGACCGCTGTAATCACTCCCTTTGGTCTTTTAGAATAGGTCAAGATGTCTTTTGGCATGAGGAACGCAGCACAAACTTTTCAACGCTTCATGGACGAGGTACTGCGCGGCCTAACGTATGCATCGACGACATCCTAGTAGCCAGCACGGATGAGAAGGTTCACAAGCAACACCCAGACGTTAGGTGAATTTCTTAGGTCATCATATCGACGCAAATGGGATCACACCGTTACCCGAGAAAATCGACGCAATTAGAAATTTCCCTACGCCTACATCCACAAAACAAATCAAGCTATCCCCGACTGCTCAACAATTCTTTCCCCGTAGGTAAACCTCATAGAGCGAAAGAATAAGCAATTTACGCTAGAAGGAGAATCCTTGCGGGCTTTCGAAACGACAAAGACAGCGCTTATAAACTTCACAAAACTCTCATTCATCGAAAACGACCCGGAAACCAGGATCTTCCTCACGACAGACGCTTCCGACATTGGAATAGGAGCAGTAGTGGAGCAGCAAGTCAACATGGAGAGAAAGCCGATAGCTTTTTTCTCAGCTAAACTCTCCGCAGCCCAGAGAAGATACAGCACCTTCTCACGAGAACTCCTGGCTATCTACCTGTCCATCCGTCATTTCCGACATCTCCTGGAGGGCAGACACTTCACAATCTTCACGGATCACAAACCGCTGACCAACGCGATGAATGTCAGCGCAGACAAGTACACATCCCGTGAAACACGTCACCTCATAGTTTACGAAGGACATCAGACACGTCAAAGGAAAGAACAACACCGTCGCAGACACATTGTCCAGAACAGACGTCAATACCCTGGATAACGATATCTTGAGCCAGGAACTGATAGCCGACAAACAAAAAGACGATACGACGCTACCTGACCTCATCAAGGAGACTTCTTTGAAACTGCAGGAATTCCCGTGTTAGCTAAGCGATAAACTCTTTTCTGCGACACCGCGCTGGATACTCCGAGACCATACATTTCTCCATCTTTCAGAAAAAATATTTCACAATCTATCCCATCCGAGCAAGCGACCAAACGTCAAGCTTATCGCCGATCGATTCGTGTGGCCTAACATGAATTCATACATCAGGAATTGGGTCTCAACCTGCATACAATGTCAAAAATGCAAAATTCAGAGGCACACAAAATCACCAGTTGGAACATTCGTCACACCCGACGCACGTTGCTGTCACATCCACGTTGACCTCCTCGGACCTCTACCAATGTGCCAGGGGTACCAATATCTTCTAACAGTCATAGACCGTTTCTGAAGATGGCCAGTCGCTGTGCCGATTAAGGACATTTCCGCTACCACAGTTTCTAAAGCCATCCTCGCCAACAGGATTACGAACTTTGGCGTACCCCAAGTTCTCACTACAGATCGGGGACAACAATTTCAGTCCTCGCTTTTCCGAGAATTCTCTCAACTTCTGGGCGACAGGCACATTAAAACGACTGCTTACCATCCTTGCGCAAACGACCTCGTTGAGAGATTCCACCGATCCTTAAAGCGTCCTTGTCAACCAAACTCGACATCCACAACTGGGTCGACAACCTCCCCATGACTATGCTCTCTTTGCGGAATACCCTTAAAACCGATTTAGGGTGTTCGACAGCGGAGCTCGTGTTCGGCATGCCTCTCTCCTTACCAGGACACTGTTGAAACTTGACTAATGCATGAAATAATAATGCAACACAAAATGTACTTAGAACAAAATGTATTGAAACAAGAAAGTGTACACAATATTTACATATAGTCTTTTGTATATTCCTGGGAAGACCGTTCCTGGACAATGTGTTGACTAAGTCGCAGTCAGGCAGAGTCTCTAGTTGAATCTCTTGATAAGCCTCCCTGTCTTCCCGGTACCAACCATATTTATATCGTCAGTACTACACTATGCAAATTAGGTGGATCCTACCACAACACCCCCTCCCAAGCCTTGGAATCCCTTTCAATTTCATGGGAAGTACCACCTCGCCTTGAAGTTAATTTCCTTTCCAGTTACCGTTCGAGCGAGTTTCGTTGACTTCATTATTGTAGGCCTTTTTAAAATTTTCCATGTTTTATAGTTCATTATTGTTAAATCTGAACCCGAATCGAGTTGAAATTTGATATTCTTTTTAAATATTTCAGTCGTCACATATTTCCTCAAATCTCTATCTGATTTGATATTCGAATTTGTTTGTCTAATTCGGCTATTGAATTTTTTCGTTTTACAACACGATCCTTTGTGACCATTCTTGTGGCACACGAAACATTTCTTATTTCTATATGGGCAATTTACCTCCCAGTGTCTTTCGTTACAACGTCTGCAATTATATGGTGGGACCTTTTTTCCATCCTCGTTCTTTTTATTTAATTTTTCTTATCTATTTTTAAAATACGCCGAATTTTTACTCCAATTTTTTGCTGATGGGTAATTTGACTGTTTTTTTATTTTTTAAATATAAGCAATGCCAGCTTCTTCGATTTTTTGAGACTCTTTCTTTAAACTTACGGCCCGTTGACACTCCTCTGCTAACTTTTGCAGGGTAAGGTTTTGTTCAGATTCGAGTTTAGACAAAACTCTACGTCTTATTTCGGCACTCTTACTGGATACCAGTCCTTGAGCAAAAATTAAACACTTGAATTCTTCAACCGTAATCTCTGCCAATCTGAAATTGTCACAATGTCCATTCACTATAGGTGCATATGTTAAGTAATCCTGATCGTCGGATTTAGAGACCTTCATGCATAACCATCGCTTATGCCAAAGCGACATATTTGCTCCAAACAGCTCTTTTAGCAATTTCACTGTTTCCGAGAATTCCAATTCAGTTGTTTTTCTCGGTAGAATAAAATCTACAAATTTGCTATGTTCTGCTGTGCCTAGCTTTCTTAGTAATAGACTGACTTTTCTTGAATTCGACCAGTTTTCACAGTCTGTGTAGAAAATATCTTCATATCGTTTAAAGTACGCTTCAAACGTTTTTTCTTCGTCTGGCACATAGTTGAAAGTTTCCAGCGAATTAAATATGGTGTTATTAGAATATGAAGAATTTCCTTCATTTGCCTGATAGTTGCTTAATGTCTCCAGTGTTAACTTTTGAATTTCTAAAAGTCTTTCCTCTTGCTGTTCCTGATATTTTTGCTGTCTTTCATCTTGCTTTTCTTGATATTTTTTGCTGTGCTATCTGTTGTTCCCTTATCAATAAGGCAAACTATGATATGGCTTTGGATAATTCATCCATTTTTAGCTGATAGTGTTCATGCAACAAAGAATATACTTTTAATTTGTGTATCCACGGATATCATATAAGCTGACCAGAAAATCGAAACAACGTACGACTTTTTAATTTTATGTCTTGCTTTTACATTCACGCCCGTGATAATCAACTTTGGTATTTTTTTTTTTTTTTTTTTTTTTGTGAACAGAGACCGTCGGGCTTTTTTTTTCGTTTTCGACTTCTGTTCGCGTATTTTAATGACAACTTCTGATTTTATTATCAGAGGTAATTTGTCACTATATTGTTGAACAAACAAAAAAAATAATTTTTTAAAGTTCGTTACCTTTCAAAGTCGACACGGTGTATTTGTGCGTCTTTTAATTCCATGCATGTTTTGTAGTCGGCCAGTTTTTTTTCTTTTTAGCGGGTGTCTCGTTGTAGATAATTTTTCCAATTTAAAATCACCGTTATTCGTTTACGACACCTTTCAAATTTTTCTGAGCGAACGTTCCTTTATGCTTAGTCGTCCTTTAAAGAGTTCTACATATCCAGAAGTTCAGAATCCTTCGTCGTTACGTTAAATGTTGGACTTTTAATTAATAATTTTTTTTTCAGCCTGGGTTCTTCAATGACTTGTCCCAATTGTTGAAAACTCTCAATTATTAATTCTTTTTTTTTTCGTATGGTTCTTTCTACTTCGTCGCCATTGTTGAAACTTGACTAATGCATGGAATAATAATGCAACACAAAATGTACTTAGAACAAAATGTATTGAAACAAGAAAGTGTACACAATATTTACATATAGTCTTTTGTATATTCCTGGGAAGACCGTTCCTGGACAATGTGTTGACTAAGTCGCAGTCGGGCAGAGTCTCTAGTTGAATCTCTTGATTCGCCTCCCTGTCTTCCCGATACCAACCATATTTATATCGTCGGTACTCCACTATGCAAATTAGGTGGATCCTACCACAACAGACACTATTTCCACATTCCGCAGAAGTCGTGCACAACCTCAACAAGTTCTTTCGTGCAGGATCTGCGCCACAGAATAGCCAAACTTACATATACTCCTCCACGACAACAAACCACAAGCTCATACTTACCACAGAAACTGGACATCTGCGACGCCGTAAAAAAATCTCTCACACCCAGCTACCAGGGTCCTTTAAAAGTTCTGAAGCGTTCTGAGAAATTTGTCACGATCATGCGCGGCAAAGACAAAGATAAAGTCTCCATCGACCGACTCAAACCAGCTTGGTTAGAGGAAACTCCTTCCGACGCAAACTTACCAACAACGACGGAAGATGAAACAACTACACCAGTCGTACGAACAAAATCAGACAGAAGAGTTCATTTTCCGGCCAAATTAAAGACATACATTTTTTTTTAATTGATCATGATAAATGCTCTAGGAAGGGGGCCTTATCGCACCCGGTCGGAAGTTACTACCGGCTACTCAAACGTCTGAAGGCATCACCACGGAAAACTGAACGAATGCCGTTATTTTCCGGTGACTCAGCGTTTTCAGAAATCGAAACGATGCTAACCGCGGCCGACATGAACCCAGCAGATTTCTTCCACCAAATAACTCGGCTCCGGGGTAAAGCGACGTGCTCCCCGTCTCACCTTCACCTGGCCGACCCTCGTCGCTGACCACACGAAGCAGCCAAACCTAGCAGCACCAGTAGCAACCACCAGTGAAGCCAGGCGCCCCCAGTTGCCGAACTCAGCAGCAGCAGCCCGAACCGAATCTTATTCGATAGTCCTTCTAAGGACTACCAAACCACATTCTTATGCGATAGTCCTTCTAAGGACTAACTAACCGTCTTATATGCCATCGTCCTTCTAAGGACTACCAAGATGCTTCTTATGCGACCGTCATCCTAAGGACGAGCAGGCTACCTCGGCACTGCCTACGCCGATCGTCTCTCTTCGTGAACGCCGACGCGGTCCTCTTAAGGGCGAACATCCGAGGATCGACTAGACTCCGAATACAGCTGTTCCATCTGCCTGCCTCTGGGCTGCCGCCCTGAACCAAAACGATCCTTCGACTGGCACTCCCCGACTTCACGATTGGACTACTCCAAACAGATTGATAAATAAAATTTGGCTTAGATTTTAAAATCCTCGCCTTTGTTATCCTTGCTTCGATCGTATTACCCTACGTAATTTTTCTGCTTGCGGGTTAACAGCACCATTTTGACTCCCCGCAACACGGCTGTAATTATAAAGTACAGAAGACCAACCAGAATACAATTAAGTTGCGTTATTTGAGTTAAGCATTGTTCTCCGCTGTTAAGGCCTTTATTTTTGCGAAACACGTGTGTAGAAGTTAATTGGATTTTTCAATTTCAACTGAGAAGTGTACCTATAAGTATCAGTATTATCTTATGAAATTTATATGATCTTATTTTTATATCAATAATTATTCAGTTATGACATTTTTCCATAAAGGAAATATCAAAATTAATAATAAAAGGAATGGAAATACAAATAACACAGTAAAATGTAATTTGTTCACTTAAATCTAAATAATTTCACTTCTCTCCTTCCGTAGAATAAATTATCCTCACGTAAGCTGTCAATAAGTCTTGAAATTGTCATTCGTCACCTGTCAAGTGATGCAAAATGTTATGACCTGCTTTGTTTTATTTTCAAATTACATCTTTTCGGCACAGAAACTAAGTAATGCTTGTTTCAAAACATTTTAAATAAACATTATAATTTCTGATTTTCGTAAAATAAGTTTTGAAAAATTTATAATTGATTTTTAAAAGAATTTCAAACTGAGATTTCCATTTTTTTCTTTATAAAATGGAAAAAAATGGTTGACATGATTAATTATCTGTCAATTTTGCTGACTCAAAAAAAACAAGATTTTTAACGAAAATTTTAGACGTGCTAGGAACGATTCAAAAATGTAAAAAATATCCCCAAAATACTATGATCTTTCCTCTTAATAATAACATAAACATTTAGACAATAAAGTTTTGTTTTCGTAAAGTTTGACGTCTTTTTCGTCATGCTATGCTCTTTTTTAGCGATCTCATGGAGATATGTACCTAAGTATTATGAAAGACTTGTGCTGTGATGTGGTACTGGGGTGGGATTTTCAGCGTCATCACCGGAAAGTTATTTTCGAAGATGGCGGTCATCTTCCTGGATAGGAAGTTTGTTATGCTTTAGATTCTAAAGCAGCTAAAGTTTAGAAGCTGAAGATATGGAGGAACTCACATTGTTCCTAAATATTACATTTACATTCAAACCGATAGCTACGAAATTTAGACGCTTTAGTCAAGAAGAGCAGAAATTTATCGATATGAAGATAAATAAACTTTTAGCTAATAAAATTATCGAACCAATTATTTCGCAATGACGTGCACAAATCAACAGAAACAGAAAGCATAGGTAGAGATTATGTGTGGATTATTCGCAAACAATATATACACTGCACTTGACGCATACCTGTTGCCGGGGATTGGTGCTCTAGTTACAAAGCTTGCCAACTATTTTCAACCTTTGACTTAAAAAGTGCCTATCACTATGTTAAAATAAAACAATCCAACAAAAAGTACACCGATTTCGAGGCCAATGGTTAACTTCATCAGTTTACTAGGCTTCCTTTTTGGAGCAACCAATGGAGTCTCTGCTTTTCAACGATCAATGAACAAAATCATAAAGGAAGAAAACCTTAAAGGTACTCTACTTTATCTTGATAATATTATCATTGGCGGTGAGACTGAAAGGGGGCATGATAACAAAGTAAAAGAATTTCAGAAAGTCGCAAAGAAAAAAAATTAACCTTACAACATCGAATACTTTATGGTATTGTTTGGGAAATGGCATTGTTGCGGACCACGATAGGGTTGCAGCGCTGGATTACGAAATGACCTTGTGCCAGACACTACACACACCACTACCGAATCCACAAACAAAGTAAGAATAAATAAGCAGGAGGAATGACGAAGATAAGCCTGGTCAAGAGAACAAATAATATAATTTTATTAGAGTTTAACAAGTAGTATGTCTTCAGTGAAGACCTTCAGTAAATGTACTGGAAATGTAATAATTGAGAAAGAGGCCAAGTAGATTAGTAAATTGTCTTCTGTGGAGACCTTCAGTAAATGTACTGGAAATATTATAGTTAATGAAATTTAATTGTCTTGAGTGAAGACCTTCAGTAAGATACTGGAAATATGGTAGTTGACAAGATAAAATTTCGCGCCAAAATTTAAATCCAAGATAGCTAATGGCGGGAAAAAGTTCTTCAGGAAGAAGAGTTCAGAAAGTCAGTTGTAATGCATAATAACATACGACAAGGAAAAAATACTCACTGCGAGAGTTTATAATTGTGAGTGTATGTAATTCTTTTTAAAGTAACAGGTTCTGAGAGTATGAGTTCGAAGAATATAAAAAATGCTTGTTCATCAGGTTGGAAGTTTTTGAAAGTTCCTGGGAGTTGAGCGGCTCGCTAAAAGATGTTCGCGTTGGAATGAAAATTCTGTCCTAAGGTGACGACAGTGTAATTTACCGCGACGAGCCATGAGATCAGGGCAAGGTTTTGCCGAATAAAATTCTCTGCCAGTATCTATGGGTTCACCGGCGAGAGGATAAGGTGAGCCAGCCCGTGCCGATGGTCAGACGACCACGGGGGCGACTAATTTTGAAAAGCCAAATTTGCCGTGACGTCAGCGCAAAAGCGCGCGAAAAAAATGAATTCTTCCTCATCTTCGGCTAAGACAACGGTTTACTACTATAACCGGTCGAAAGTGAGAGGAAGGGGTGGAAATGTCGCGCGTGCGTCAAAATGAAGGTGGGGGTAGTGATATATCCCACAGCATCATTAAATCTGACCCAGAACGGGTGAAGTCATTACAAGAAACGCCCCCCTCCCAAGATATGAGAACACTTAATAGGGCCAGGGTATTGTTTGTGTATTACGCAAAATGGATACCTGAATTTTCAGATAAAATACATCTAGTAAAAGCCGATCGGTTCCCACTGAATAAACAAGCTCTCCGCACATTTGAATCTCTAAAATCTGAGGTAGCGAAAAAGGGTATAATATAGTTGATAAAGAAGCTTTGACGATAATCACTGCATTGCGTAAATGGAGGTATCTTTTGTCGCGATGCCACTTCAAGTTATGTACGATAATCGAAGGCATTCAAAATTAAAAAATGCCAACATCAACGAATGGAGCTTGGTGAACTAAGGTTCGATATCTATCTGGGAAGTTTAACGTCGCCGTGGATGCTTTTAGTTGTGTCTATTGTGCGTCTGTAAATTCTCATGGTTCAAATCTTGAGGATTTACACGGGGAATTATGCAATCCAGGTGTATCAAGACTCTTGCATTTTGTAAGATCAAGAATCCTACCCTTTTCTACCAAAGATATTAACAATATGTGCGTCACGCAGTTTGTACTAAGTTAAAACTCCAGTTCTATCGATCCCTCGACGGTTTTACTGATAAAACCTACTGGACCTATGGAATGTATTAGTATTGGTTTTAAGAGGTCTCTCCCAAAGGTTACTCATAATCCATAATTGTTAGTGATTGTCGATGAATATTCTTGGTACCCATTTGCATTTCCATGCTCGAATATGCACACTTCGACAGTTATTAACTGCCTAGAAACTTTGTTTAGTATGTCTACCGCTGATGTCCTTACGACCATCACTGAATATGTATATTAAGCTCTTGATAATAACGTCGGAACTCGAGCTTTGGCTCTAGATATGTTAAAGGCGTTTGATAGGGTTTTGCATGCTGGTCTTCTACGTAAGCTTCAGGGTTACGGTATTACAGGATGATTTAATCCAATCATTATTATCAAAAGTTAACCTGAGCGCTGCTCTTGAAAAGGACCTCAAATCAGTGGTTAACTGAAACAGAAAATGGCTTGTAAATTTTAATACCTACAAATCTAAACCACTATAGAGAAACTTCCTTGCCCGCCATCAGCATAATGGAGCGTCTCACTGTACCTTCTTGGCCTTACGTTTTCGACTGACTTGAAGTGGAACATTGAATCAATAGCTGAAAGGAAAGTTGGTGCCAGAAAGTTTATCTCATCAGAGTCCACCTTGTACATTTGCAAATCTACCATTCGTCCGTGGATTGAATAGTGTTGCCTGGTCTGGTGCCTGGCATCTTGACTTCAGTCACTTTCTCACAGACATGATGTGGCTTCTTTCTGTCTTTTCTCCAAACATTTTCATGGCTACTGCGCTGTCGAGCTTTTTCTCTGGTGCATCGGCTTCATGAACTTAAACGTGCGACTAGATCCTTTTACTGTTGAAACAGCCAAATGCAACCGCCACTTCTACTCTAACAGATTCTTTCCTCGCTCTTCCCGACAGTGGAACTCCTTTCTGCTTACTTGCTTCCCTGATAACTACAATCTTCAAAAATTTAGATGCAACGTCAATCGCCATCTTCTGTTGTTTTGAACCTCGTTCATCTTCCATCCTTTCCCCCCCCCCCTATACCCAGTCTTTTCTCTCACTTTCACTTTCTGTAACCCCTACGTACTAGTGGCACTCCCGCCTTGTTTTAGGTAAAATGATTTTAAAAAATAGTTTCGAATATCGAGTGATATTCACTCAGGATTCGTTCTCTCATATCCCAAGTATTGAAGGAGTATTTACCGAGTAAAAGTATTGCAACGAGTAATTCTACACCATGTCATCCCCAAGGTAACGGTCAGGTAGATCGATACATTGGAGTTATATGGAAAACTCTTATGTCTCGGCAACTGACGGAAAACACTATTCGATCTTTCTTGTGTACAGCTAGTAACTGTACACCCCATGAGCGATTCTTCAAGTTTCAAAAGCGTAATTCACGCGGGAACTCACTCCCATTTTGGTTAAGGAGACCTGGACCAGTACTTTTAAGACAATTTGTCCATACTAGCAAGAGCAACTCCTTAGTAGATAAAGTTGAACTGACTGATCCGACCTTTACCAACATTAAGTATCCTGATGGAAGACAATCAAATGTATCTGACCAAAATTTGGCTTTCAGAAGCCTCCTCACTTCAGTAAACTTCACGAATCTCGACCAATTTCTGCACAAAATAAAGTAGTAGTCTGACACCTGCTCTGTCGTTACCTACTTTAGTTGATTCATCGACTGAAAGTGAAAGTTTTCAAACAGAAAACCAACATCCAGGACCGACGATATCTAATACAGACCAACCTTGGCGATCAAACCGTACATCAAAGCCCCCATATACGATATAGGTGGGATACAATTTAATGGAAAGTTTTCTTTCATCGGTTTAAATAAAACAATATAGAAAAGCAAAAAGAAAATCGAAAATCTTAACTTTTTGTTACTATTATTACGACATATGATTTAAGAAAGTCCTTACTTCTTAGGACTGAAGAATGTCGTAAACTAGTTTAATATCACGTGAGTTAGCGGTCTCCCCTCCGTTCTATAAATAGTCACTTGGCCAGTGATTCTAGTCGTTTATACATAACAAGTTGTTGTGTGAGGCTTGGATTGACTTCAAGTCTCTCTTCAGTTACCAAGACTTACTATAGATGTCAAAGGGGTCTTGTTGCATCTTGGTATTCAGGACTATGATGCAAATTCATGTAGAGTAATCATTGATACCTCAAAGTATAGTTTAAAATTTGTTTTGCTGCATATACATCAATACCAAGTGGATGGCGAAAGAAAAATATGAGATAATGGAAAGAATAACTTACTCTCATCATAACTGAGTGATTTGTGTTGACCTGTGTTAATCTTTTACTTGGACAGTAATCAGGCAACACATAGCTTTCTCATTTCCTTTGTTTGGGACAGTAGAGCCAGAGATCAACACTGGGATAGAGAGAATGACTGATCAGAGTAGAAGATGAGAGAAATGTGATAACAGAATCGCTAGTCCCCAGACACAAAACCATCTTCCCCCCATCTACTTATCAAATTAGGCTCATGAAGCAGTTTGTGAAAGCGCTTGACAAGGAAGGCCAATGTTTTCAGTACATTTTCAGTGCAAATGTACTGAAATATTGGCCTTCCATGTTAAATATATAAAAAGACCTTCCTAGTCTCTGCACAGAAAAACTTAAACAAGGTATTTTTCATGGACCCGACATTCAAAAACTCATCAAGGACGAGAACTTCGTCAACTCTTGAATATTACTGAATCAAATGCCTGGATTTTATTTGTTGCTGTAATAAAATACTTCTTTGTAACAAGACAGTCGAATGCAGGAAAATAATGAACTGGATGTTAGTAAACTACCGGGAACTTGGTGCTAATGTAACACCGAGGCCGTGAGGTAGTTAAAAATTAATTCTAAGAAGAAAAAGGGTTAAAAGCCCAAAATTAAATATGAACTGGAAGATAGAGAGATAGAAAAAGAGAGAATGGAAGGCATTTTCCCTGTTAATGTGGAAGTGAAGAAAGGGACACCTGTGTTGCTTCAACCCTACAAATTGGAACGATGAGTTTACTTTTTTTATCTATCGAATTTCTGGGATGCGGGTAAAGCAAATTGGGAAATGGCTTTATGTCTTTCTTGTGAAATTAGAAAAACATACATCATAGGTGAAACGAGAAGTAAACGGGAACTAAATTTTCGATAGCGAAAGCAAATTGAGAAATGAAAACAGAGAATGAACCCGCTGCGATGGTTAGGATTATGAAAATCGATCCGTCATAACAGGCAGGTGACCTGGTTTATGTTTTCGCTAAGACGGCGACCGACCCAAGGATGGAAAACAGTGTATCTCTTTTTTGATAATTTAGGTAAACAAATATATTTATCCCCGCCTATGCGGAACAGCGGTACGATATGTGAAGTGAAGCAAGTTGGAGTTAATGGAGGAGTAATCCCTGTGACTACTTCCAAAGAAGGTGGATAATTCTCCAAATCTGGAAAGTTGATTAAGAAAGCGAAATAGAAAACAAAGAAAGCCTTTATTGGAATTAATGAAAATTAGGGAATCACCAAATCGCCAGAACAATTCGGCCCCACACTAGTTTTGTGTCGAAGTACATTAATCAGATGGCTTTGGGGAGCTCGAAGACTTTGGACTGAGAACCCACATCAGGTGCCTTTAAAATCTACGTCAGCAGCCACCAAATTTCTAGATGCCAGTACTTTGAAGTTCAGACAAGGCCCAATGTCACTATAGGGATTGATTCGGGGAGGGTTAATTTTTGTTGTACCAAGAGCTACATAAACCAGTTGAAGATTAATCACATGAATCTCTCTTATTTTTCGTCGTGAAGATATTCGGTTCCTTAATATAGCACCCGCCTCGATTTTCCACGGCTTTGAGATGAAGAATGCAGAGTCGGTGTGGATCGAAGCGGACAGCGACCAAGAACCAGCATTGACCAGCGCAGAGTTAGCTCTGTGGTTAAAATGTCGTCCTAAGACCCTGAGGACCAAACCACTAAACATGGTTACACCACCAGGTGTAGACGGCAGTGAAAGGTGTTATATTATTTGGTGTCTGTGACTTGACCATGGGTTTCTGATGTCTGGTTAAAATTGCCCAACTCAGCGGAAGAAGAGAAGAAAAAGTAGAAAAAAGAATTCTTTACGGGATTAAGAACCAACGGACTTCAGTCAATTGACTATAAAGTCCTGAAACTACATGAGCGTATTTTCCTATTTTATGAATTTGAGGCCACCACAAGACAAGTCAAGTAACAAATAGAACAGTTTTTGGTTTCCCTGTATTTATTTTGCATCTCGCGATTAGAAATGTTTTTTGGTTGTAATTAGATTTTGTAGAATTGTCTCTCTTTTCTTTTGTTATCGGTTGCTTAAAGAAGTTGGGATGAGCGAGCACAGGTCTGATGTTGAACCTGACCGGTCTATGGACGGGGATAAGGTGAACAGACATCAAGTATCGAGTAACTTTAGAGACCTTCTGGGGGACCCAGATTACCAGTGTATAGAGGGGATCCAGGGGAGTTTTAAAAAACTGGTTGACGGCAATTGAGAAAAAACGGCTCGTCTACGAACTGTCAGAGGTGGAGACGACAATGTTAACGCATGATGCAGCCGAGGGCCTGGTTTCCGTTTTTTTTCTTTTTACCTAGCGAGGGACCCTGGTTTAACATGGGGTGGACTTAGAGAAACTGCTAAAAGACGAATACACAGACGAGGGGACGGTGATAGAAGCAAGGAGAAGCCTCACGAGACTTTAGAATTCAACTTCTACCTAATTATAATATTATTTTGACTCGGTGAATTCTATTGGTTATAAAATACTTCTATTCATTTTTCGTGTAATATTTCTCTTGACAACAAAGTTTGTGCAAACTAAACGCCAAGTAGATCACAGAAGCATCGGTTAAAATTCCGACTTCTGACTGGCTTATATATGTGAAAATTGTTACAACGCCTACGCAGTTGTGTTCAAAATTAATTTACCACCAAAATGTTTCTGAATAGAACTAAGCATATTCACAAGCCGGTTACATGACCTACAACTAAATAAATACAATAACGTGAGCGAACCTCACCGGTGAGATTTTTATCAGCACGGATTGTAACTTCAAGTTTTTGGAGTACCATGTGTAGTCAGACGTCTGTTCCGTTGGATTTTAAAACTAAGTCAATTTATTTTCGAAACCTTTTGTAAACCCTTCCCCCACCCTTTTCTTAAATTGTATTTTGTTTTATTTTAGCGTAGGCTTTGTTTTATATTTTCGTGCCAAGCACTTTCTTGTTTTATTTTAATTTTTCCCCTCACTTTAGTTTGTTAATTATCACGTTTAATTTCGTTAGCAAAGCTTTAATTTTTTCTTTTTACCCCCATCTCATTTAGTTTGTAAAAGCCTCCAGTTTTGTAATTTCAATTTTAAGCAGACTTTGAGCGGCGTTCGCCTGACCATTTTTCCTGATTTTATTTTTGTTATATTTTTACGTTTGACTTGTTTTGGGGCTAAAGGCAAGTTTTTGTTTTATTTCGTTTGTTTTGCTGACTCATTCTAGTTTGTTTTTCTTTAGTTTTATACTAAAATTTAGAACAAAATAAGAAAAAATAGAAAAGGAACATAACACATTGGCAGCGCTACTATCTCCGGCAGTGAAGCTGATCGGAAAACAGGCCAAAAGAGAAAGACGCAGTATACTATGCCTCGAAAAAGAAAAAGAATGAGGAGTTTGTGAAAGGTAATGAATCCCCCACAACACCAGAGGCGTTGGACGCCGTTAACAAAAGGACTATCTCCCTGCTGACCACCTACGTGAAAAGTCGGAAATACATTGGGGTCAGCAGGGAAACCATGGAGGAAGCTCTCTAAAGTTTAAAAATTGTTCCAAAAGTGCTAGCCAGGAGATCTAACGTGACATGAGACATTCTCCTGACTATTAAGAAACTAGCCGGAAGTATTGTGACGACAAAGGCGGTCCGGTTTCAGACTAAATACATGGGCACACGCCAGATTAAAATTACCATACATGGTGTGCCCGTGGACATTTCGGAAGACAGAGTGGGAGCCTTTTTTCCCATTACGGATAAGTCGAGGAGGTCAGCGTAGTGGTTAGTAAAGCTGGCATTGCTACTGGTGATTTCGTGCTCCAGGTTACATACCGCCAAAGCCTTGACGAGATACCAAACGTCATAATGTGCAGGGAGAGGAGAATGCATGTGGTGGTGAAGTGACGCAAACGCTACTGTTGGTCGTGTGGGCTCTCGGGGCACATGGCAAAGGTGTGTCCCCGTCAACGACAACGACGAAACCGGCACAAGCAAAGACAACTACAGAAATAGCAGCAGTGGTAGCAACAACCAAAAAGCCCCCCCCCCGATGGAGACTAGAAAGAGGTGCAGAAGGGACGAAAGACAGCCATCTCTTTCTCCCCTCAGTAGATTGATGCGCCTGAAGCCAAACAGTTGCAACCATCACCGCAGAAGCGGCCTAAGGAGGTACAGCGGCAGCAACAGAAACTGCCACATCAAAACCAAGAGAAGTAAAAGTCCCACCAAAAGTAGAGACAGTTCCTAGGGGGAAAGAGCCAGGTCCCAATCCGTCTCTGTGGCTCCATCCGAAATGGACATAAATATTTTCAGATCAAGGAGACTTCCCCTTCATCTATACGGGCTCCATCCCCTACTCCCTCCACATCATCCCTTGGTTCAGCTTATACACCCCTTCCTACATCCACTTCTTCCCCGCCCCATCCTGCAAGAGAGTAGAGAAAGAAGAAGAAATATTTTGCCGGACTGTTGGAGATTTGTAAGGTAAACAGAAATGAGTTGGTGAAAGACTTGTCCATCCAAGAAAGATCCCTCCTAGGTCCCTTATTTAAACTCACCTTTGTCGATGGAAAGTCGGTTGAGGGCCCCCGTAAATGGAGATGTGGACGTGGGCACATAAGTGGCCGTCTCCCCAGGTGATTAGCTACCTGGATAGAATGTTAGTTAGATGGGCCGATTTAGATTTATTAGATTGTCCCACGTTTCACTGATTAGGCTATTCGGACCACAAACTTGTTTGTGCCTGGGTGGCGTTAGATGGTAAGGGCTAGAATGGCTGGATACTGGAAGTTCAAACTGTCTTTACTGGACAGGCGGGACTTCCAGGAACAGCTGACTAGCGTAGTGCAACGGGAACTAGTGGGGGCGGTTATCGGGAATAGGCGGTGGGAGAGGCTTAAGGATAGGATTAGGTCCTTCACCACCGAGTTTAGCAAACGGCTTGCGCTAGATAAGGCTAATGAGGTGAAGGCTCTTAAGGATAGTTTGATTGAACGGACGTCCTGTCCACATTCTCGGAGTGTAGTTTGGGCCCGACCTCCAGCTAGAGAAAAATTGGTTAGAAGTACAGGCAAAGGTCGGCGCGGCGGCTCGGACTTGGCGTCGACGGAGATTTTCCGTGAAGGGCAGGACGGAGGCGTGTGCCACTTATATCTTTACGATTGTCCTTTACCGCTTGTCTTTATTTCCTCTCTGTAAGCGACATAGGAAAGCGCTCGAGCGCTTGCTATCCTCCACTTAATAGTAGTGACGCAAGCATAAAGTCAACAGAGTAATCTGTACACAACGTCCGTGTCATGGGGAGGAGGAGCAGTTCCACTCCTTTTGGTATTGGGCGCCAGCGGCGGTTTACCTCAGCAACCCTGAGTTTTCGCTTACTTGGCGACTGGTTCGGAATAGGCTATCTCTCAATGACAAGGCCTTCATATGGGCTTGGCGGATTTGCCAGACTGTGAACGAGGTGACCTTGGCATAGAAGAAATGGTTTCGCACGCCTTCTATCATAGTCCTTGTGTACTTTCCCCCTCCATGGGACCACATCGGCGAGTTGACGTTTCGTCTCGCTCCCGAAAAACTCGTGCTCATCGATGGTGCATACGCATGTGACAATGTGTCACCCCCGTCACTGGCCACGGTTCGAATGATTTGGACGACGCGACAGGAGGAAGTCTTACGAGACAACCGTCTTTCTCATCAGGATCTGATCCGAATGTTTGAGCATCAGCTCAAGGTTAAGATTAGAACTGATAGAAAACGGTTGGTTTCGACAGACTTTAGCTAAAGGTGGGTAACTGAGGCGAGCTTGGTTCAAGTGAACGGGGCTAGCCTTGATTTTCTCTTTTAGGTCTACTTAATTCACATCGGGTGTGGTTTCCTGTGGAGCCCTCCCCTGGTTAAGCTATACAAGCTTTGTGTACCTAGTTAATGTGAATAAGTGTTGTTCCTGGCCTGCTCCCGGCTGCACTTTTGGTTATGATCCAAGTTGAGATTCCCAACCTCCCTATTTTTATTTTTGGCTCTCCTTTTCATCTCGACTGGGTCAGCTTTCTTCACTCCCCTTGTCCGTATTTATTTTCTCCTTTCCCTCTCCCGTGGCGAGAGAGCCCCTTGATTTTGTCCAAGGGCAGAATACAGCGGCCTCTCTTTTTGGAGGTTTGGGCAGATCCTACTAATATCGGTTAGCCTTATTTTGTTTTTCGGATATTTAGTTTATTTTTGGGTTCATCCTCCCTCCTCTCATTGTAAATGATCCATAGATTTTTATGTATAAATTTTTTATAACCATCAAATTTTTATGTCACGGGGTGCGTTTTTTAAGTTCCCTGAGAGTATGCGGTATATGGAGGATTGATTGGCGACGGATGAGTTTTTGTGGTGAATGTGCAAATTGTAATGAGGGAATCGGATAAGATTGTTATTGAAGACCAGCCTCAACCCATTTCCCCTTTTTCGGCCTTGCGCCAAAATTGTATATTTTTATACAATAAATATCAATAAGTTGATACTAAGCTGATTCGGACTGATCTTACTTCGTTTGGCTATACAGCATTTGACCCTCCTCTATTCCTTGTAAGTTGTCTTGTTAATTGTAACATATTGTACTGTCTTTTTTGTATGATACTGGTGCTGAAGAAATATATTAAGCACCCATTCTACTCTGTGTATCATTCACCTCGACGATACAACAGATTGACGACAAGGATTCGAGAAATCGCAATTGAAACAACAGAGTTACGACAAATTATTGGATAAAACGCAATTGTAGCAAAAAGTACCTCAGTCAACGATAGCAGCAAAGGACGAACAAGCACGCAGAAAACATTCATTGAAAGTACAAATTGACAGGTACTGCTTACTTACAAAAATGGAACCAACGTCGAGAAGACTTAGAAAGACACCAAAAAGAACTCGAGCAACAAGAAAAAAGGTTTTCAAAATTACTGGAAATTTTCTCAAAAAGAGAAATTTTCAAGGCAGCTCTAATATTTTTTCTCAGGATTCCGTAATCAACTCGATTGATGAATTTGTATACAGACCAGACGAAGTCACATTCGGTGCATACTTTCGGAGACATGAATATTCCAAAAATACTGTGCAACACGGTCAGATGGAAAAAAAGGTAAGTTCGGCGCCGTGGAACACAAAAAGTACGCAAATTGTATACTCTCAAGACATCCTGGAGAAATTTAATTCCAGAAAACCATACAAATATTAACAAAAATGTTCAGGGAGCGGAGTTTGCTCTTCAATACACGATGGTAGTGTTGGAATCTTACAAAGAAAGAAAACTAGGACTACACGACTTTTGCCGATATAGTCAACAAAGAATGTGAAAAATTTAGATTGAGCGAAATTACACGAGATATGTTTAAATACCTAATTTTCGGTCAGGGATGTTTAGGTGTAGAAATAAGATCGAGATTGCTAATGAAACTAGAAGAGAACCAAAAGATAACACTTCAAAGTCTTGCGCATGAGTGTCAACGTATTTTAAAATTAATCCTTGTTTTGGTTGTGGCGAATTACATTTATTTAAAATTGTCCTTTTAAAGACAAAGAGTAGGAACAAAGGACATAAATTTTCCTATTGCAGAAAAAAGCCCAAAAGTAAAACGAAAACTAAAACATTTTGTCCGTTTTACTACAGAACAAAAAGCAGTCGAATCAATAAAAAGAAAATATATACACGTTCGACTAAATAATAGAAAGTCAAATTTCAATTAGACACAGGTTCGGACTTATCAATAATAAAAGCCGAAACCTGGAAAAGAAACAACAGACCAACGATAATTACTTCTTAAAAAATCCCCAGAGGGGTGACAGGAGGCAAATTAAAATTCTTAGGCAAAATTGTCATTTATGTTTTTTTTTTTGTTCCCAGGGAAAGAGAAAAAATTAAAAGCATATTCGGTACGGACTGGATGGAATCGTTCGACTTGTTCAACATACCAATAAACATGTTTTGTAATAATGTAAATGGATCATCAACCAACACCGAAAATCTGCAAAGGGAACTCAATTGAAATTTTCCCGAATTTTTTTCAGATGGTCTTGGATTTTGCTTAAAAATAAAAGCAAAATTTCAATTAAAAGAAGATGCGACACCAGTATTTCGACCAAGAAGGCAAATACTTTTTGCGGCATTGGAGAATATTGACAAAGAACCTGAAAGACAGTAAAAATTGGGGGTAATCGAAAAAAACAATTATAGTCCCTGGGCAAGCCCGACCGTATACGTAAAAAAGAAAAACAAGATAAGCGTTTGTGCAGATTATTCGACAGGGACTAAATGACTGCTTGAAACAAACTAATTATCCTCTCCCATCGGCAGATGTAATTTTTGCACAATTAAGTGAGGGGTCGGATATTGAAAGTTGGATTTATCGGAGGCCTATCTGCAAATACCAGTCGATGAAAAGTGTGCTGAAATACGCACAACACGCACAAAGGGATCTATAAATTTAATAGACTACCTTTTGGAATAAAGGTAGCACCAGCGATATTCCATGCTCAGTGGGTTAGACTTTGCAATATCATATCTAGATTATATATAATTAAAAAGTAAAACCCTAGAAGAACATGCAAGACATGTAAAGGAAGTTTTCAAAAAAAAATAAAAGAGTTTGGGTTTAAGCTGAGTATTGACAAATGCGATTTTTAAGTATTTGGGACAGATTATAGACGAAAAAGGTAGGAGGCCTAATCCTAGTCGTGCGAAAGCAATAAAGAACATGCCTGCTCCAACAAATGTATCATCCCTACAATCATTTTTGGGGAAAGCAAATTATTATAGCAATTACATCCTAAATACATTAAAGATACTTCTTAAAAAAAAGACGTAAAGTAGAACTGGTCGGTCGATTGTCAATAGGCTTTCGATAACTTAAAAACAGTATTGACGTCGGACCTAACTCTCACGCATTGCGACCCTAATAAAGAGATTTATGCTGCAAGCAATGCTTGTAATCCGAGTTTAGGGGCCCTACTCTTACACAAAAAAAAGATGGTCAGTTAAAGGCCGTACATCATGTTTCGAGGACTTTGCTCCCGGTAGAAATGAATTATTCACAAATCGAAAAAGAGGGGTTAGGCCTGATATTTGCTGTTAAGAAATTTCACAAATACATACATGGAAGAGAGTTCATTCTTCAAAATGACCACCGCCCTCTATATTCGGCTCGAAAAAAGGAATACCTACACATTCAGCTAATCGCCTACAAAGATTGGGAACCATCTTTTTAAATTACTCTTTCAAAATAGAGTTTTTACCATCTAAGGAAATGGCACACGTTGATGGTTTGTCTAGGTTAATTTAAAAAATAAGAGAACCATTAGAAGAGACAGTTATTGTTTCACTGACTTCCGAAATGGATATTTAAAATGTTCTATATAACAAAGTAAAAGAATTACCAGTTACTTTGGAAGAAAGCAAAATTTGATATTACAGATTAAAAGAATGAGATCATGGACTGGAAGAAAATTAAAGGAAATAATATTTTTCTATATGTAACGGTATATTGTTATATGGAGATCGGGTGGTAATATTTGCAAGAAAAATTCGTTCGGTATTCGATAAACTGAAACCTACGGAAAAGAAAATGGAGGAAAGAAAGATACCAATGACAAACACTACAACCCCGGCGAAAAAATATATTTTAAGAATTATAAACTGGTAAAAACAATGTGGGAAGAAGGGACCATAGATAAAAGAATTGGCAAAATGTTGTACTTGACGTTGATCGACGCAAGGAGGAACCTATGATGGTGATTTACGATATGTTTGACGTATCTATATATCAACCAGTACAACAGAATCGATCAAGTAAGTGAAAACGAATTCCAATGGTTACTATGGAAAGACAGAAATATGGAATCCAGGGGATATAAAGTTTCAAAAGGGAGACGTTGTAGAGTAAGCTAGCACCCCTTCTGCACTCTATCAGATGGCCTGGCTCATAGCTTTAAATAGTCAACGATTAAAGACTTCAACAGTTGATTGATCTTATTTCATTTCGCTATACAGCACTTGAACCTCCTCTATTCCCCGTAAGTTGTCTTGTTAATTGTTTGTAACTGATTGTTCTTTATTTTTTGTATGTGTTGGGATTGCTATGAAATGAGTGTGTAATCAGGTTTTTCGTTTTAAGATGATGAGTTTGAAAGCATATTCTTCATATTAATCACAACAATATAAAGCATAGACATACAAGTTGAATAAATCTCAAGGCAAAATTGAACAAGAAACAATGGTAGTCGTGAATTCAATTAGAAAATATCGAACATTTATATACAGTTAATACAACTGGAAAAAGCTTGTGTTTTGGTTATATGAAAGTTGACAAAGTGTGAATTAAGTATGTTAGTGAATTACAGTTCAGCAATGTTCAATTGTTGAAGAAATGTTCAAATAGGATAAGAAAGGAAAATTTATCAAAAAGGTAATTTAGGTAGTAAATATGCGAGATTAAAGTAGGATTTGGTTTCTAATTCTTCCAGAGTTGTTTACCTTGGACTGTCTTTTGTTTGTCTTTTGTTGAAATTACAATTTCTATTTAGTAGTGTAAATGAACACTTCTTAAGAAAGTTGTAGTGGACTTAGAGAGAGAATGATTTTGGTGGTTGAGTCAGCAGTTGACGCGCGAAAAGTTTCTTAAGTCAAAATAGTGACACGCGTGGATTCGTGTGGCATCTCTCTGAAGATGAGTTACTGACAAGATTTATTTATACAAAAAATGTACAAATTGTGGCACAAGGCCGAAAAAGGGGAGGGTAAAGGCTGGTCTTAACTAACTATCCTATACCTAGCTAATCAGATTCGCGACCCATTCATACATTACAATTGACACATTCACCACAAGAATTCGTCCATCACCATTCAATCCTCCATACACCATAATACCACATCCTCACCAGGGGGGGGGGACCTACAAAAACGCGCCCCACACCATAAAAATTTGATGATAATAAAATACATAAAAATCTAATCATAGAAAGATGCAGGGGGAGGGAGATGAACCCCATAACAAACTAAAAATTCAACAAATTTTTAAAAATAAACATAATTTATGTTAGTAGGGCCCGTCCAACCCTCAAAATAGAGAGGCCGCTGTATTCTGCCCAGAGGACAAAATCAAGAAGCACTCTCGCTAAGTGATAAAATAACTTGGACATGGGGAAGTAAAAGGCTGATCCAGTTGAGATGAAAAGGAGGCCAAAACAAACTCGGGAGGTTGGGAATCTCGACTTGGATCATAACTAAAATGATGGCCGGGAAACAGGCCGGGAACAACACTTACTCATATTAACTAGGTACACTTAAGCTTGTCTAACCTAACCGAGGGGAGGGTTCCACAGGAAACCACCCCGATGTGACTTAGGTTGACCTGGAAAAGAAAATCAAGGCTAACCCCGTTCAAACGAACCAAGCTCGCCTCTTTTACCCACCTTTTGCTGAAGACTATCGAATGCAATCGTTTTCTATCAGTTCTAATCTTCATGAGATGAGTTACTGACTGGTGAATTGGACTGAAATTTGTCCTTTTATATGTTTTGGGAAGTAAAAGTAGGCTCCAGCGAGTTTGGCGGAAAAAGTAGACTTTCGACAATCGATACACATTTTGTTGTCGTCTCAACCAATAAAAAGTCGAGTTTCGCAATGTGAGGTGTTGATTGGTTATAAATGATTCTAATGGAAGAGTGTATTTTTTATGGAGGTGAGTAGAAAATATGGACGATTCTATATATGTATCCGTTATTTAGACGACGCAACGGGAAGAAATCTTGCGTGGCGACCGTCTTTCTCATCTGGATCTGATCTGATTCTTTGAGCATCAGCTCAAGATTAAGATTAGAACTGATAGGAAACGGTTGGTTTCAACAGACTTTAGCAAAATGTGGGTGACTGGGGCGAGCTTGTTTCGAGTGAACGGGGCAAGCCTTGATTTTCTTTTTTAGGTCCACAGACATCACATCGAGGTGGTTTCCTTTGGAGCCATCCCCTGGTTAGGATAGACCTCTTCAGTGTACCTAGTTAATGTAAGTGCTGTTCCTTGGCTGCTTCATTTGTTATGATCCATGTCGAGATTCCCAACCTCCCCAGTTTGTTTTTCGGTCCCTCCTCTAGCGCCGAACACAAAGACCACTTACATCAAGTCTTTCAGAATCTATCCCGATTTAGCCTAAAAATAAACTTAGGTAAGAGTGTATTTTCAGCACCACTCAAGTTGAATTTCTTGAACACATGATAGACCAACATGGAATTTCACCCTTACCCAGAAAAGTGTAAGCAATTGAAAATTTTCCTGTATCTACTTCCATCCGACAGGTACGAAGATTCATCGGGCTGATAAATTATTATTGCCGTTTCACTCCTAATCTATCAACTATACTTCTACCTTTGACTGATCTGTTTAAAAAAAAGAACATTACTCTACAATAGGATGTACTTCATGCCTTCAATACAGCCAAATCAACACTTACAAACTTTACTCTCACATATCAGCAACTACGAAAATGCACTCAACTTCCTTGCTACGGACGCATCCAATACGGTAATAGGAGCTGTAATTGAACAGGAAATCGATTCAGTAAGAAAACCTATTTCCTTCTTCTCAGAAAAATTAACCAAAACACAAACAAATTATAGCACCTTTTCTAGAGAACTGTTGGCTGTATATTTAGCAATTAAACAGTTTAGACACATACACGAAGGTAGAAACTTTGCGATATATACAGATCACAAGCCCCTCATTCATGCCATGAACTGTAGTACAGACAAATACATACCTACAGAAAATAGATATTTAGATTTTATTTCTCAGTACACAACAGACCTTCGACATATTAAGGGACAACAAAATATTGTGGCTGATGCATTGTCACACACAGATATAACAGCGATTACCGACGATACATTAAGTCATGATTCAATTTTTGATTTAAAATCTTAAACAGTATTTACATTAGTCGGACTATTGTCCTCATCTTTGTCGCCAATATTTGTCACAAGGTTTCGGCCGTTGTACGCTCCGGCCTTCTTCAGGTGGTTGGAATTTCGAACCGAACCCTTTATTTCGATCACTGGGGTAGACTGTTCTAGTTCCACGAGCCATGTTTGATGGATGTCAGTTATCAGTTATCTCCTGCTAATTTTCCCTCTGAAAGTTCTCCACTGCCTGAACCGGGTATTGAACTCACACTCTTTGGGTCTGTCACTGGATCTAACCAACGCCTTTATCCACTCAAGGACACATGGCACAGTGGATAAAGGCGTTGGTTAGATCCAGTGACAGACCCAAAGAGTGTGAGTTCAATACCCGGTTCAGGCAGTGGAGAACTTTCAGAGGGAAAATTAGCAGGAGATAACTGATAACTGACATCCATCAAACATGGCTCGTGGAACTAGAACAGTCTACCCCAGTGATCGAAATAAAGGGTTCGGTTCAAAATTCCAACCACCTGAAGAAGGCCGGAGCGTACAACGGCCGAAACCTTGTGACAAAAATGGCGACAAAGATGAGGACAATAGTCCGACTAATGTAAATACTGTACATAATACCTCATCTCAGAAATATAGACAGACTTTAAAATCTGAAATCTGACTCTGCTCTAACAGAAATATTATCGAATACCTCATTAACATTGAAAGAATTTCCAGTTCCTTTCGGTAATAAAACGCTTTATTGTGATACTACATTAACCAACCCTAGACCGTACATCCCACCCACACCGAGGAAACAAATATTTCAACACCTTCACAACCTTTCACACCCAAGCAAGCGATCCACTGTAAAAATTATAAGTGAACGTTTTGTTTGGCCAAACATGGCATCAGGCATCAGGAACTAGATATCAGCATGACTAAAATGTCAGAAGAACAAATACAACGTCATACCAAAACACCAATAGGTACTTTCAACAACCCTTATGCAAGATTTAGACATCGTGGGTTCTCTATCGACCTGTCAAGGTTATTTCTATATCCTAACTATTGTTGACAGATTTTCACGTTGGCCTACCGCAATTGCACTGAAAGACACATCAACAACTGCAATCGCAAACGCTGTTTTAAAAGATTGGCTTTCTATTTTCGGAGTACCCAATGTTATCACCACTGATCGTGGCACACAATTCCGATCATCTCTTTTTCAGGAATTCAGCAACTTGCTGGGAGCTAAGCACATTAAAGCCACAGTATACCACCCATGTGCTAATGGATTAATGGAAAGAGTCCACAGGCAACTCAAGACATCGTTAGCCATGAAGGAAAACTCGATCAATTGGATTGATAAATTTACCCCTTATACTCATCTCTAAAAGGAATATTATTAAAGAAGACCTTGGCTGCACACCAGCTGAAATAGTCTTCGGTACGCCCTTATCATTACCAGGACAATTTTTTGAAAATGACATAAACTCTAATCCGACATCGTATTTCATACAAGAATTTAAAAATAAGACGTCGCAATTGAAATTCACACCTGCTCGAAATTCAAACAAACACACATACAGACCAACAAATCTGTATACTTGCGAATACGTTTTCGTACGAGAAAACGCAGTAAAATAAAAAAAAAAAACCTCTATCAGCAAATTATCAGAGTCCATACAAAGTCTTACACATAGCGGAAAAATACTTCACAATACAAAAAGGTAATCAGTCAGACACAGTCTCTATGGATAGACTGAAAAAAATCAACCACACGCACATTCTCCTTATGTGCAAGAAACACCCAAATCTAAAAATACATCACAATCCGACAATACACCGACAATTCAAACCAGATCAGGTAGAAAAGTCACATTTCCTACAAACTTCAAAACATACATTTATTATTAGTTGATACGGCTTTTATCTGATCAATTTTCGAGAAGCGTATCGTATCTCTTACACTAAACAGGATGTTGACTGCTTGACGACCCAAGGCAGAATGCGAAAACGCGTGTCTGCGCATCATGGCTCGACGCATGTTTTCGGCATTGAATGATAAAATAAACTTTATATATTGGCCAGGAGAAATAACTCCCGTTAAAAGACCCAGACTATGATTTGGAGCCAATACGACGGATACAAATTCCTTGATTCAACGCCGCAGAGGGCAGAGACAGAGAGAGAGAGAGAGAGACAGACAGAGAGACAGAGAGAGAGAGAGAGAGACCCGGCTGAGATGTCGACACGCAGAGGCTGGTCAAGAACGACACAGGCACACTGAACGCAATACTTCTCAATTGTTATCCTTCGACGCCGCCGCCTTCACGAAACATCAGCCGACAGCCATGACCAACATTCTTTCCCTTTTTCTTTCTTCCTTTCCCAGCCTGTTGTGTTTTACAACAGGAACGGGTGGTACATTTATTTACCCAAAATACGATGTATTCCTTTTCCTCGAATTTACGTTTGCTGAGGCGAGGAAGAAATTAACCTCTTCAGTAGTAACAGCAACAAGTTCTGCCTTCCTGGTTAGCCATTCTTCGTTTTCGCATCATAGGTTATTTAATTAGGAAATGTCTTGATTATTGTATGAATAAGATTATGGGCACTATTGTCTTGAAAAAAAAAGGACGTTTTTGATGAATATTGAGTTTTTGGCAAGAATTGTTTTCATCTTTTTTAAATTTAATTTGAATAGGGTTTTAAATCTTTTAAAATTCTGTTTTGATTTGTACTAGTTGGGTGGAAACTATATTTGCAAATCGTAAATGTAAGGGTTTGGTATAGTTCACCAAGCACCAGTATTTAAAGCAAAAATAAACAAATACAAAAATTCTTAATACATCACTTGGTCACTTGGGATTGTGTGGAACGTTATGAAAGGATAGAGACCGTGTCTTTTCTGTCCGTTGATCGTTTGGATGTATATGAACTTAATGTTACCGTGGTAAAGTCGGTTTTGGTTTAATAATTGGATTAATAAGAGTCGTGGACCACTCTTTGCTGTGTGAAGGCATCGACAAGGAATTTGGAGCCGCCAATTTTGTTGGTGCTCATAGGGTGTCGAGATGGTGTAATAATGTTTAGCCTGTAAAATCGTCACGATGTGAGGTGTTTCTTTTTGAGACACAAGAAAGGAAATGGGAGTAAATAACCACCAGGAGATCTGTCCGGTGGGACGTGATGATATTGGTTTTGATTAATGTGGAAAATTGGTGATATAACGAATTTCTGGGAGTACCAGGTAATACAAACTGGTAGTGTCTCATGCGAAAAGAATTGGTAATTAAGGAAGATTATGTGAACTTTATTACTAGCGAAGGGAATTGTCTAGGTTCTAATGACCGTGCCATGAAGGAGGGGATTTACTGTG
This sequence comes from Acanthosepion esculentum, assembly GCA_964036315.1. NCBI lineage: Eukaryota > Metazoa > Mollusca > Cephalopoda > Sepiida > Sepiidae > Acanthosepion > Acanthosepion esculentum. Next base: position 61,738,667 of record OZ038489.1, on the reverse strand, counting down.
CATATTAAGGGGAGGAAAATTGTCCAAGATCAATTTGATAGTTAACGATGCTATTGAAACAAAAGTAAAGAGGATGGATGCAGTGTCGACATGTCATCATGGGAAAGTGCACATTTGGGTGCGTGGCGGCGTCGACTTCATTAGAATTGTAACATGGCGTACGGACGAAAAGGGTTAAGAAAATGATTTTATATTTTTTGTCAGAAAAGGATTCATTTTCCCATGGCATTGGGAACAGATGTATGAATTTTGTTAAAAAAAATATACAGAATGCTATTGTCGCTGCCTGGAGAGAGACAGCGAACAGGTACAGGGCCAGGGGCCAGAGGTCAAAGTCGTCTGTTGAAAGGTGTCCGAAGTATACGTGCTGAGAAAGTTGTCAGCCAAAATTTCCCCGAGAAAAAATTATAATTATGAAAACAGAATGTGCAATTGTAAAGGCAGAAGATGACGTCAGAAAGGCTGACGTCATATAATGGCTCCACTCGAAAGAGGAGGGAATCTTCCAAAATTGGAAGTGTGAAACAGAAAACGAAAGAAGGAGACTGGTTGAATTTTAGGAGATTTGCATAAAACCCACCTATTCGCCCGGACCACACCAGTTGGAAGGGACACCCATAAATACAAGTGCCCACGGGGACTAAAGCAGTTGCCGTTGGAGTTGCGGTACGCAGTTGCAGTCGGAGTGAAGTTGCGACGGGGAGTTAAGAGATTTCTGCCATAACGCTGTTTTGCTAACCTAATAACAATAATAATTATCTGCTTGTGCCGTTCTGGAAAGTACAAATAACAGTACTTGAAGATAAATCCAGTTGTCAAGTCTGGCCACGCTTAAAGAAGTTAACCGAAATTTTCGTTCCAACGGGTTGGGAAAAGAAGAAAAAGAAAAAAAAGAACTGTAAATATTTTTATTTTTATTTTGATATAAACATAATAGAGTGACTTATTCAGGCGTCGTCCATTTTATTTTTAATTTTGTGTGCGCGTATTCAACTCCTTGGTTTAGCTTGGTTGAGATACCCCAGTGATAATTCAGCTTGGCTCTCTTAAGATCAAAAATCACAACGTGGGTAATGGAGGTCATAGGTGAAGAGGTCAACTTAAAGACCAGCTGTTGTGTCAAACGCCATCAACGACCCACGAGTGTGGGCTGACGGCTTGTTCTCCGATACCAGGATCAATCCTGATCAAAGACAGCAGTCCGTGCCCCGGCCACGCCGCCACAATCTGGTTGCCGTGACCGGGATTTGACCCTGAACGCCGCCATAACTGGTTGCCGTGACCCAGGACGTGACCCTGAATGATCACATAAATTGGTACGGTGACCAATGGAATCAACTCCGAGAGACCACTGCATTAGGAAGAAGAGAGCGAGAACCGAAGGGTCTTTGGTCATTTTGACCATTAGGTTCGAAACGCTCATAAAGGAAGAAAAACAAAAAGAAAAAAGAAATTTTCGTCGCCCAATAAACGGAATGAGACTAACCCAGAGCCAGGTGACAGGTTTTCTCCCTGAGATCTTTTCGATTTGTTGTTGCTTGCCATTTCCGCAATCGATTTCCTTCGTTTATAGACTGTTGTTTCTCTGAATTTATTAAATGTCTGACCACGGGGAAGAGGAAATTAGGATGGCGGAGGTGGGACAACGGATGTTGAGGGGTCTACTAGGGGAGGGGGTAGAGTTCCGAGTTTTGGGAGAGATGCAGGAGAACTGAGGGGCTGGCTAGCGGCGGTTAACAAAAGTTAATTAATCTATAAATTGACTGAAAGAGAGACGGTATGAGTTGCGTTCGACGCTGCGACAAGAGGGCCGTCAGAATTTATTGGCAAACTATTAGAGAGAGTTAATGTCGAGGAGGTTGGAGGTACGCTTGATAGCAGAATATGCAGATGAGGGAACGGCAATAGAGGCCAAGAGAGGCCTCATGAAACTGGTCCAGGAAAGGAATGAGGGACCAGAGGAACTGGGGAAAAGAGCGGAGAGACTAGCCTCTCTGGCTTTCCCCAAAGAAGATAGAGAGAATGCGGCGATCCAGGTCCATTTGGCGGACCTGTATGTTGGAGCGCTCCAAGATGGGCGTATCCGACATGACATGTTAAAGGAAGGTCCCGTTAGGTTGGCAGCAGCTGTGGCACTATCCAAAGAGAGCCAGGGTGTTTGGAATAAAGTTAAGAATAGCAAGGCACAGGATTTAGGTCGAGAGATAGATAGACAGAGGGACGTAAGAAAGGACCCTAGGTGGAAGAAAGATAACAAACCAGGCAGCAAAAAGAATTCCCCAGTATTGACTGGATGGGTCAAGAAAGAAGAATAGGAATGGGAGAAGGAACCCGGAAGAAAGGTGTGGTCCGTAAAGCACGGGTTTTATAAACCTACGCCAGGTAGATATGGCCTGGTGTGCTGGATGTGCCATTATGAGGGCCACTGTGCGGCAAACTTCCCCACAAGGTGGGGGCTGCCCCCAGATCATGAGGAAGAAAAATGCACGAGATGCAGAGACAAGGGGCATGTGGCCAAATGGTACGGGTTAAAGAAGGGAGCCCCACCGATACGAGAGGCGAAGATGGAGCCTGGAAGGTCGAACCAGGGAAACCCAGAAATAAGAGGGTGGGTGGCTCGTATAAATAGAAGAACGTGTTGTTGGGACTGTAGGCAGGTGGATCATTTTGCAGTAAATTGCCCAAGTAGAAGGTGCTGGTTTTGTGGGAAACCAGGGCACCTGAACAGAAACTGCTCCTACAGAATTAGACTGACAGAATCAAGAAAGATTCGGTCTGAAGAGCCCCGATATGAAGACAAAAGAAAAGAAAGACCCTGTAGTAACAATAATGAAGGACTACTACTACCAGCACCCATGGCTGGGTGGACGGAAAAACCGCAACGAAGGAGAAAAAGAGCTAAGATATTTTTGCTGACACAGGAGAGAGAGCTCTCTTGTGAGGTAGTGGTAGGGGGGTCTGCAGTGAAAGCCTTAATAGACACTGGAGCGTCAGTGGCGTTATTGAGGGAAAAAGGAAACTGACGAATCGGGGATGGATGAGAAAACCTGATATAGAGATCACCCAAGTGGATGGTGGGTCTATGAGGATAAAGGGGATGGTGAAATTTCCATTAAAAGTAGGAGGGACACGGAGCATCCAGAGGTTCTATGTAACCCCCGAACTGTGTGCAGGAATGGTTTTAGAGGATTGGCTACATAAACATAGGGCTGGAATTGAATTAAATCCTACTGTGTTGGTAGTGGATGGCGTAAAGATGCCCTTGGGAGATTCACCTGACAAAGTGGCAAAAGAAGACATAAAATTACCCCATAGAACTGCAGTATCAGGCAGAGGAAGACTGATGACGGAGAAAAAAGTGAAGAGAGGGATCATCCAATTAGTCCATGTAGAAGAGGGTAGACCTGAAGAAAATGAAGTACTTATGTGCGAAACGGAGGTGAATGCGGCAGAAATAGTGCCCATGATGTTGGTGAACGGAGCCAGCAGGACAGTTAAAGTAAAGAAAGGGAAGGAGGTAGGTAGAGCATTACCCTGGAGGACCATGCAGCGAATAAGGTTAGATAAAAAAGAAAAAGAGAATTTAAAGCGGATAGATGAAGAAATAATGGCTCCTGAGAGGTTTAGAGCCAAAGTGAGGGATCTGTTGAAGGCCAACCGTGGTGGCTAAGTCGGATAAAGAGTTGTGCCAAACTCACACCATAAAAATGAGAATTGACACAGGTGATCACCCTCCAATTAAGTTAAGGCCTTACAGAACACCTATTCATAAAAGGCCCTTAGTAGAGGAAGCAGTGAAGGATATGTGGGAGACAGGCATGATAGAGAGGTCAAGGTCTCCTTGGAGCTTCCCCACAGTGGTGGTAGATAAAAAGGATGGCGCATTTCAGCTCTTGGCATTTTGTCCCCACTTGCTGCCTGCACGTCGTCCATAACCTATCCCGTATATAATCGGTTATAATACTACGGGAGGTTTCGACATAGGACTCGACCAGCAGATACGCAACGCCAGCAACGGACACTGGATCTGACTAACAACGCCATCACTACATTTGGCGCGTCAGATTTTGTGTAGATTTCAGGAAACTAAACGCTGTTTCCAAACCATTAGCAGTTCCCTTGCCATTGATTGACGATATATTGGCTTTGTTGGGAAAAGCTAAGTGCTTTTCCACGATAGATCTGAGGTCGGGGTTTTGGCAGGTAGCCCTTGATGAGGCCGATAGAGAAAAGGCTGCATTTGCATGTCACATGGGCCTGTTCCTATTCAAGGTCATGCCATTTGACCTGGCCAATGCACCTGGGATTTTTCAGCAATTGATGTCAATAGTGCTGGAAGGAATTGAGAGTTTTGCTATGGTTTACCTGGACGATATTCTGGTATTATCAGAGACACCAGAACAACATTTTCATCACCTCAGACAAGTTTTTGGACTACTGAGAAGGTACGGATTGAAGTTGAAACTGCCCAAGTGCCAATTTTTAAGAAATGAAACCAAGTACCTAGATTTTATAGTGAGTGATAAAGGAATTAAGCCTGACATGGATAAAGGTTAAGGTTTAAATGGATAGGAGACTGTCAAAAGGCCTTCGATATCTTGAAAGAACAACTAACTGCTGTTCCCTTGCTGACATACCCAGATCTCAGCAAACCAATGATACTATACACAGACGCTAGTGATCGATGTATAGGAGCAGTCCTTACTCAGCCATGTCCTGATAAGGATGGTTCAGTGCCTGGTATACCAGAGGAAGTACCGATATACTTACTGAACACCGCCATAGAATAACCTATCCCGTGAAATAACAGAAGAAATTGGTGGATGGCATGTCATCGAGGGCAGACAGACTTACTTATTGGTGCTGTCATTGACCTGCACAAGGGCTCGTGCATGTCCGATTTAAACCCTATTCCTGACCTTTGGGCGAAAGCATCGCGCGCCTTCATGACGCCAATCAATATGCCAAAACTCACTTGGCAGCAGTCATAAGTTAAATTGAAAACATTTTTAAAACAAAAATTAAGTGGAATATACTAAATAAATTGGGAAGTGAACTGCTTAAGTTAGATATGGTCAGAGTGTGAGTAGCACAGAATTGTCGCGGCCGCTCCCAAACAGGAACGAATATGACGCTTCGACCTTGACCTTTTCATCGTGTCCCCTACACGCTGTGTAATTTAATTTAATTTAGTTTTAGAATTGATCTAATGCCTTTTTAGTTCCTTTTGTGTTACGAACCTAGTCGTAATACACTTACTGATCATATTTAAACCATTTTCCTAGTACATTTTAGTATTTTACGAGACCTGTGTTTGTTGTTAGTTTCCCTTAATATAACGCGGCGACTTCTCGCCAAATTCGGGGCCAGTCAGAGGGAACTAAATTTCTTCTCCTCCTCTCTCATTGTGGTCAGGGCGCTTGGACGGGCTGCGTTCCCATTTTTTTCGTCTGCCAACAGGACGCTCGTTGGACTTCTTATTTCTATCTTACTTTTGGCTTCTTGCGCATTTCAGCTCTTGGCATTTTGTCCCCACTTGCTGCCTGCTCGTCGTCCATAACCTATCTCGTATATAATCGATTATAATACTACGGGAGGTTTATAGGACTCGACCAGCAGATACGCAACGCCAGCAACGGACACTGGATCTGACTAACAACGCCAGCACTACATTGCAACGTCAGCTACCTCTTCAAACCGTCGACACGACCGGAACGACCGCACCTCAACATCCCGTCGTCGACAGGATCAGTCCGACCACCCTTCATTTACCAGACCATCTAACCCATGGCCACTCAGGTCTGCATCATAAATAAATTTTGCACTAATCTTACATATCCTCGTCCATTTCGTTTCACCTGTCAGATTTCACGTCTTTAATTCAAAAATGTTAGTGGGCTTCTTGTGACCTAATACGAATTCGGGGCGCTCGGGCCGTTTTCACATCGCGTCCCACTCCAGGGGGTCCACTACAGAATTATACACGATTGTAATGCCATAAATGTTGAAGATTATGGTGACAGGTAAATTGGAACGGGATGGGGCCGGTATCGTTTGTAATCTAGAATCAGATGGCAGGAAGAGTTGAATGGGATCAGGCTAACGATCTAAAATTAGCTGAGGTGGATGGTTGGGAAGGAGCTGAACTAAAGAATAAGAAGAGATGGATGAGAATAACAACGTTGGTGGAACCAGAGGAGATGGAAACATGAAGAATCTGAGGAAGAAAGAAAGAGGACGATGAATCGACCGCAAGTTGATAACAACATGAGAAAATCAGAGAGTTTCAGTGATACAGGAGAGTGTGACGAGATTAGATCTGGCGAAGAACAGGCCAAGTATAAATCGGCTAAGTAAAATGCGAGAATTAAAGCAAGAAGTAGCTAATATCTCCGAAGCCATGGTGACTGAATTACAACAGTTAAGTAGTTTTGTTCAGCAGTATTTTCAATTAATGATAATTACTAATAAAGTGCGCCAGACTGGCCAATCCCTGGCGATTTTGTTAGAGTAAGTGGGAGCTCAAATGGATATATTATTATTAGGACATTTGCTCCCGAATTTAGTGACCCCTGGTCACTTAAGGGAATTACTATTAAAAATACAAACGGAGTTAACCTATCATTTAAGGTTATCAGTAGATCCCTCTAAAGAGCTATGGAAATACTACAATGCATTAGGTTGTGTTACCTTATTAGAAGATAATAAACTGTTGGTTTTGGTGTCCATTCCATTATAAGACAGAGATAATACTTTTTAGATATATCAGGTGATAAACTTACCGATTCCCTACTCCCAGGCACAGCAAGGACCGCGGAGGCAATTGCAAAATATCAAATTGAGACATTTGAGTTCGGCAAGGACAAAGTTTATGTTACTCATGACAGGAGCAGCAAGGAAATGTAAAGCTGATGTGTTGGGGGCGTGTGCCTCATTAAGTCCCATTTAGGTGACCGGGAATCACGCTTTGTGTGTGCTTGAATTGTTTAAGGAGATAAAGATGGAATTAAACAGAATTGTCAAGTAGAAGTATTGACAAATACAGTATTATCACAAGCTATCAGTATATCTGATGGAGTCTGAGCACTTGCTACCCAGAGTCAAATTGATCTATCCAGAGTATGCGGGGGTGGGGAAGCCCACTAGAACAATAAAGATAGAAACCCCATTTGTCTTTGGTAGAGTTACCTCTGGGATGTTCAGCATTTAGAATTTCAATTCTCTGACTCTTTTCCTGTACCCACTTGTCCAGTAGGTCCAGGAAAGGAGTCAGAGAATTGAAATTAATGAGGAGAATATACCACACCAATTCTTTTATGCACTTTAAAAATTAGATTTGTCAGAAAAACTGTTATGCCAGTCCTGAGAAGTGGGAAGAGTTAGAATACCAAGAACAAAGGAGGAAAGGGCAGAATTTAGCCTTGCCTGTGCAAAGTAGTGGTACAAGATGAGAAGTGAAGCAGGTTAGAGTTAAGGGAGGAGTAATACCTGTGGTAGCCACAGGTATTACTCCTCCCATGGAAGGTGGATAATTCTCCAAATTTGGAAATTTGATTAAGAAAGCGGAAATAGGGAACAAAGAAACCTTTATTGGAATTAATGAAGATTGGGAAATCACTGAATCACCAGAACCCTTTGGCCCCACACCAGTTTGGGGCTGAACTGCATATAAGCAGATGATTTTGGGGAGCTTAGAGACTTTGGGCTGAGAACCCACATTGGGTGCCTCTGAAATTCATGTCAGCTGCCACTAGATTTCCTGATTCCAAAACCTTGAATCCAGCTCCTCCAGACGTTTAGATGTGGTCCAGTGTCACTATAGGGATTGATGTGAGGAGGGTTACTTTTTGTTGTACCAAGAGCTATATAAACCAATTGAAGATGAACCCCATGAATCTCTCATTTTATTTTTCATTGTGAAGATATTTTTTCCTCAATACAGCACCTGCCATGGCTTGAACCAGCACTGTGAGACTTTGACCTTTGATTTCCAAGAACACAGTGTGGGCAGAGTCAGTGTGGATGAAAGTGGCCAGTGACCAAGAACCAGCATGAACCAGTGTCAGCATTGACCAGCGCAGAGTTAGCCCTGTGGTTAAAACATCATCCTAAAACCCTAAGGACTGGACCACTAAATGTGGTTACACCACCGGGTGTAGGCGGTGGCAGTGAAATGTGTTATATTAACCTGAGTATCAAATTACATTTCCTGCATAGTCATTTAGACAGGTTTCTACAAAACTGCGACAATATAAGTTAAGAACAAGAACATTTTAATCAGGATATAAAAGTCATGGAGGACAGATATCAAAGGAGATAGGATAAAAGAATGATGGCACATTATTTTTGGAACCTAAAGAGAGACAAAACTGTAGATTATTTGTGAAAATAAAAAAGAAAGTTCTTACTGTGATTGTTTTTTTAATTCTGTTTTAACTTCATATTTAATCAAACATATTTGTATTTTGATGTACTTTTCTTCTTACCTGATGGTTGAAACTTTATTTGCATAGCTGTACATTTTTTGCTTTCCATACAAATAACTTAAAATAAGCAATTTTCCTGTTCTTGTCCACCAAGAATCAAGAATATTAGAGCTGAGAAAAATGACTATGATATTCAAATTTGGCACCATGAAATTGTTTAAAATTAACTATGATATCCCTTACACTATTTCAAAAAGATTTTTTGGAGGCCAGTGTTATTATGATACACTGCTCCCTCTAGATCAATGTACTTTGCTGTAATTGTTACTTCTAAGATAAAGTTTTTACTACCATAGATTGGTGGATAGAAGCATGGTTTATGTGAGTTTGGTAATAAATATTATATACTTATTTATTTATTGGAAGAAAATTCTTTGTAATGTTGCTTTAACTAATATAACATAAAACAATCTACCTTTGTAGACTGAGTCTAGAATTTCTAGAAGGTTACTGAATATGAAAGAGATATGAATGAAGAGGCTAAAATGTGTCTAACAATTAAGGTGTGGACACTACTTTGAATAGATCAGTATATAATTTATACAATTAGGCACCTCCACGTGGTGTAATGGTTAGAAAGCTTGTCTTGCTAGATTAATTAGTGAGTTTGATCCTCACTGGGTACCCCATACTTTCGGCCTTGTGCCACATCTAAGCCGGGCTTAGAAAATCTCTATAATTTATACAATGATATTTAGTCTTCTACATAAAGATTGTATCTTATATGATGGCTGCAATGAAGTTTAGATCCACTACTGGTTCCTTTCTGCTATGGCCTTAAGGATTCAACTATCTTAACCTTTTAGTGACTGGTGAATGGCTGTGACTTTTCATTATGAGGGTAATGGGTTGGTAGTTTTCTGGTTGTTTCATCCCAACTAGTAATAAGGAACCCAAACTCTGCTTTTAGAGAGGCTGTTCTGATTAACAGCTGCATAATATCAGGGTATGTGCAGTGTCATGTCGTGCATAGGTGTCCCTGCATGTATTTCCAGTGGGCAAACCTGTGGTCACACGAGGCCATAGCCACTTTCTGATCAGTTTGCATTCATGGATAGTGATAATTATTCTGGCCTTTTTCTTAAAATAAGATTTAAAAAAGAAACCACCTACCTACCTACCTCAATCTTTCTTTCTCAAATATTTATGGTATTTGTACCAATTTCTGTCATGTGGAATCTTTTTTGAAACATTCTCCAGATATGAAAAACATTTAAATTCTTCTATTGCTACCAATGAATTCTCTGTTCCAGGCTATCTTCCTGGATCTTTGTTGAAAAGATTCTAGGATACATAGGCATGGCCTTGATGTTTACATCCAGGAAAATATTCCAGTTGCAGTCTCTTGAGTCTTTAAATGATTCTTGTGGTGAGACTTTCATTATTTCCCTCTGTTAGCTATCTTTTCATTTATTGCTCTCATTCTTTTTAAGATTGTAACATATTAGACAAAATATCTGACAATATAAAAATGACTCTTTCTCTGCATTCATCAGCAAACGTTTTTTGTTTCGTGATTTTAATGCTCATCATATTAAGTAGCTTAATCTTTCTGTTACTATATTACTGGTATGCAGACTTTCAATTTTTCTCTCAGTCAAATAGTGGATCATTCTACTCGTTCCCTAATAATTCTGATCAACATGCTTCTTTACTTGATTTGTTCCTTACTTCCTCTCCTAGCTCTTGTAGAGCATCACAACTCTGTCCTCTTGGTAATTCAGCTCACACTGTAATACCTATTGATATTTCTTTTGAGTCATCTATTAGACAAGAACCTCCTATTCACAAGTCTTCTTTCTGTTACCAGCATACTGATTGAGATAGACTTTCTTTGAGATGCTGCTTGGATTGAAATTTTTGAACCTTCAGAGAATTGCACCACAGGTTAAAACTGGCATCAATGCTTTTGTACTTTTTTGTAAGTACTAGGTGAAACCACTATCTACTCCTTGGTTCACACTAGCCTGCTCAGCCACTATAGCCCACAGGAATCACTTTTTCTTGGGTGTGATAGTTCTGTTCACAATACCTTCTGTTTGTCTTCTCATAATTGTAAATGTCTTTGTTCGCTGATATTCTCTTCTCTTGTACTTTTCACTTGTGAAAATTTCTTCCAGTTTCTTGCTTTCCAGTCAACTTTGATCTTCAAAATTTTAAATACAATGTCAAATCATTATCTTGTCTTCTTAATTCCTGTTCTTTTATTTTCCTCTCTCAATAATGTTGCCTCTTAGTGTCTTTACTGCCTTGCTTTCGGTGAAATGATTAAAAAAATGTGTCTTAGATTCTCCGTTTGGTGAACAGACACATCTTTGCTGTGTAGAACTGGCCTTGAGCCTCTCAAATGCTTGGTTTCCTTTCTCAATCTTTGATATGATTTCTTTAAGAGCACTATCCCTGGAAATAGTATTCAAATATGTTAATGCTCTAGTTTTATTTTATCAATGGTGATACATAATTGTGCTGGGGTGCCATGAGACACTGGCTGCATGAGGATCTCTGTCTTCCTAAGTTATATTGTCAAGGCAAGGAACTTTTTGTCATTGCATAACCCATCAACAATTGTTTGTAAGTGGTTCTCTTGGTGCACAGATGTCTAGAATATGTATACAGTCTTTCTACGTTACAAGCAGATATTGGTCAAAATAAGTATTTGATACAGATACCCTGACCTTTGATAGCAAATAGCTGATGGGTCTTCTTAGGTCATCTCACTGTACAGGTTAAATCTTTGTCTTACTTCCTTTTTATTTATGAAACTTGTTCTGTATTTTCCGGCAAGCTGCTTAATTCCTGATAGTGGTTATTAATCTTTATTAAGAATATCTTTCCCCTGTAAATCAAATTTTTCTAATATTTCAAGTTGCTCTTCATGTACTCTATCAAATGCCTTTGCGTAATCTTTAAAACATTTGATATAGGTCATTCTGCATTTGTATTGCTCACTCTTATAAAAATAGCATTTATTGTTCCAATATCTTGTCCTATTTCTAGGCTAATGCTGATGTATAAGTGCTATTCACTAGAATCCAAACAGGTTATATGACTCCACAAGCTGATTGTTTAATGGAATTTGCATTTACTTGGCAGCAATATGTAGATCAATCAACTGAGAGTTTCCAGTATTTCATCAGTCATATATTTCATTTATTTTGCTAACACTGTAATACCTAATACTTCAAATTTACTTCTCTTAAGTGCTTTGACTTAAGGATCTATTTTAAGCTTTTATATTTGTTTTTAATATTTGCATATGTGTTTGAAATGGAGTTTGGATTTAGGCTTTTGTAATTTTATCTAAAGTTTGCATATGACTTAGGGTGGATGAGGTGATCACTACCACACTCAAGGCTTGGCATATCTTTAAGGGTGTAGCTTTCCTGATTGTTTTCCCCTGGAATTTTTGTCCACAAGCATCTTGGTTGCTCTTTAACCCACATGTTGGTTCTTACTTAGTCACTTGCTGCATACCAATGAATGAATTTTTTCTACACCTTTGTTAGACAATCTAAGTCCAAACATGACAACTATTTCACTATTCTACATTTGTGATAATTTATTACAATTTGTGCTGGCATCTGTATTTCTTCTTTACTGCTTTCAGCATGTATAAATGGCTTTGGTTTGAAATTCACTAGCATAACCAATACTGATAGTTGCCCTCTTTAACTATGGAAGAGACAGTCAGAGAACTTGAAACTAAATATCACTCATGTTCACTTTAGTTAAAATGAAATAAAAATCATTATTTTTTTGCCATAGGAGCATTTCAATTATCCATAAAAATTAAGATAAATGTAGCTATGCATTAATTCATAACTGATAGTAGCTTCATATTTCAACTTGACATTTTGGAAGTAACTATAAATTTTGTATTAACTAAAAATTAAATAAATTCTATACAAATTCATTTTCTCTTACTGACTCAATGGGTGGTATTCAAAACCTCAGCAGCTCCAAATTGGTAAGAAGGGTAGATTTTGTATGTCTTAGTAAAGAAAATAGGCAAATGATTAACAATAAAATTATTTAAATAAAACAAATTAAAGATTTGGCAATTAGGAGAAAAAGAATCAAGCATTGTCTCTCATTCAGTTTTCATTAAATTCTTACTTCAATGTGGAAGGATAAAAAAAAAAAATCAATTCAAAAACACTTTAGGTATAATTACATTTATGGCACTGAAGATGGACATGCAATTATCTTAGTCACTTTAGCCTTTGTTTAATCCAAATTGCCAAATCATACATTTATATATGAAATGAAAACAAAATGATATTGAATACCAGAAAAATATATTTATTTTCTTCCCATTTGTTTTAATGACATGCATAATTCCCCAAAAATTCAATGAGCCCAAGAGAAATGGTAGAAGGTGCATTTGTTGAACGTTTAATTGTAACTGGAAGGAAGTCACTTGGTCTGGAGTTCGTAGCATATCATTTTGCTTGAAATTAAACCCTGAACTAGAAATTGCATCTCGTAATAAAATGATAAGCAGATGGCAAATCAGGTGGTTGTTGGGCAAATAGGCAAGCTCACATCTAACCACATAGTGTATGTACCATGACTAGCACCCAAGGGCCTACCTTTAATGTTTAATAACAGTTCATGTTCAAAAGATAAAGAGTTTTTTTGTTAATACAAAATTAATTGCAATATTCAACTTTATTCTGAAAATACGTTAATATTTTTTAACTTTTTGAAAATGGTCAATATATTATCAGTCTTTCATATACTTTTTCAAATTCTGAGTAAAAAATAAAAACAAAACCTTTAGCATTTAAAATTGCATATTTTGTGTTTGAATTCCCAAGCAGAAATTTACTTGCCAATTGCTGGTGATGCTACTGAACAGATGAGAAATACAATCATAGTGAAAGCAGAGAGATAAGAAAAATGTTTCAAATGTAAGCATTATATACACATCAGCAAATTTGGAATGAGGAAAAAATATAGAGAAAAAAGACAAAGAAACTTTTTGGCATTTTGTTTTTGGATGAAATGAAAAAAAGGAATAAATAAGTAAATAGGTTCTTTATAAATTCAGAAAAAAAAAAGAAAAAAAAAAGAGTCCTCAAAATTTGCAAAGACAGCCAAATATAGCTTAATTGAAAAGATGAAAATTGTACATGCTTGTGAGGAAAAAAAAATCACTAAAACACAATTCATGACAGTTGATTCCATCCAAGGCACTCAAAAGTGTATAATTTTTGTTGAGGAAAAATTCAGAAGGTAAGAATATAGAACTGACTGATCAAAATATCTGCAGTGATCACTCATGAATTCTACATTTCAAAAACTAAAGTGACTAATTTGTTTATCAACTCTTCACACAAACTTCAGTTCCTCAATTCTAAACTGGGTACTATGAAGTCTATCCTCAACTGTACCATTTAAAAGCAAAGAGTAATTAATTCCGTTACACTAGTATTATACTCTAAACAACTTTCATTTGGATAATTCTTATTGACACTCATATGCATTGAAAGATTTAGATAATTTTGTTATGTCAATAAAATTTAATGATTTCTAATTTTGGAATGGATAAAAGTAAAACATCATGTCTTCATTGACGTATTGTACAGAATTGCAGAAACTGATATGTAAGTAAAGCTTATTTCCATTTGATTTTATATTAATAACTGAGAGTCCAGATATGTCATGAATTTCATTATAAATATCAAATTATTTGGCACCCAGATAAAGTTTCATTATAAATATTTCAAAAATATCAAAATTTAACAATGATAAACAAAAAATCCATTTCAAAGTAAAAATAAATTTTCTAGAAAATCTTTTCAAAGCATGTAACAGAACTGCTATTTGTCTTGTCAAAATCTATTTAGATATCAACAATTTTGTTATTGTGTCTAAGAATAAAAATTATCTTATCAAAAATGTAAATTTTATTTTTTATTAAAATGCTTTTATTGCACAAATACATCTGTTGGACTATTCACTATTAATAAATTTTTTGAACTGCTTTAAATATATGAAAAATTCATCACAAATATGAAAAATATGATAAAAATAGGTTTTAATTGCTTATTAAAATAGTTAATATAATATTACTCAAAAATGAATTAGAGAAATATCTCTACAAAATAGATGTTCTAATTTCTCAATAAATTTTGGGATGTACATATTCAATATTCTCCAAGTGAAATTTACAAATTGGACTTTGATGATATTTTAAATGTCTACCCAATTTACTTTAACTCCAATTCCAGATAAGAGAATGAATAAGAATAGAGATCTTGTGTGTGTGTGTGTGTGCGCGCACGTGTGTGTGTTACTTTTAGAAGGATATAATGTTTAAAAAGAAATAGAAACCAAATGCACAGTAGACATAACTGTTAAATTACCCAGCAAATATAATAGCAAGAATGATGAAAATAAAATTGAATATGCCCAATTTTTTATGGGTAAAACTCAATTTTTTCTATAACCAAATAATATTTAATTTCTGGGTATATGAACAGATTCTCAATGTGTTTATTTGGCCATAAATTACAACAAAAAAATTTTGTATATATGTACCTTATATAATGCGCATAATGAAAAAAAATGAACCCAAAATAATTGGCCGCATAATGAGGAATGGATAAAACCAGCCTCTTTTGTAATCTGTAAGCATGCTAAGAATTTTAAAAATCCTATATACCATTGATTATTGGCTTTCAATTTCAGTTGTTACATTGCCAAATTTTTCAAAAGACACAAAATCAGAGGAAGAGGACACCATGTGTGGATGCATAGTAGCTTTTAGATTGATTGCCATTGATGAAGATTCATTATAAAAGTGGCCATCTACAGCCACAGAGAATTTAGTTGTGGTAGTATTAAGCTCAAGTTTAGCGTGGCTGAGAGCAGACACAAAGGAAGACAAAGCCCATGAAATAGGCATTTTACCCATGAAACTTCCATTAATTTTAAGTAGGCTGCTGTTGAACTCTGAAGCCTCTCCATTGCTTTTCATTGGAATATCAGGACCAAATAAATTTTCATCTTCAAGTTCTTCTTTCATTGATAACAGCACACGGGATTTTACTGAAATTTAAGAAGAATTGATACAAAAGTAACAAAGATTAAAATTTTTCCTTCAGATATTTATCTATATTTGGATACTGATTTATGTATCAAAATAAAACAAGATTTAACCATGAACCTAAGATAAATTTTCAATTTTAAGAAAAGTTATTTTAGTTAATTTCTGTCCGATATTATTATGGTTATTGAAGGATATGTATAGTAGGTACCTCCACTAATTTGCTGAAAAAACAGCATAACATAAATAAAAACCAAGATTTATCATCAAAATGTTTGTTATTATTAAGAGGAAAGGATTTTTTTATTTTATTGAATTTTTTAATCCTTTCTACCATGTTTGAAATTTTGGTTAAAAATCTTTTTCTTTTTTTATTATGGGTATTTTAGTGGCTTTTTTTTGGTAAAATAACACATTGATTTGGAAATTCTTGAAAAAAAATCAAATAATTGTCAGATTTCAATGAAACTTTCAGGACTTATTTACAAATGAGTGAATTTATTTTGGAAATTATTATTTAAAAAAAATGTTGGTATTAATATTTTATTTTTACACTTAATTTCATGAAATTTCAAGAAATTAAATTAATGAAATGACCACAAAAATTTTATTAGTTAAAAGTAGGACTCTTTTGAGAATGTAAATAATACATTTTTTTTCAAACACTTACAGATTTCCTCAAAATCTGCTCCGAATAATAAAATAAAAAATGCAATAAAACTATGACATTATTTAATTTGTTAAGTTTTTAATTGATTTTAAAAATAATAAATATTAAGGACATTATAGTCTTAAGAAAAAATTTTTTTCGATGAATAATGAATTTTTACAAGAATTGTTTTCATTTTATAAAATTTTAATTATAATAATTTATAAAGTTTCAAAAATCTTTAAAAAATTTTTCAAAACTTTGATTGCATTAGGTGATAAGTGAAGATATTTACTAATCAAAAATTTAAAAGCTTAATACAAAAAGGATTTCTTCATTTGTTTAATTATACTCCACATGGAAAGACCAAAAATGTTGTTTATCAAGAGGCTCTGCAAACTTGATAAGAAACACCTAATCATCAGGTGTTTATGATTTAACTGTGCTATTTATCACTGTTGTAAATCTTTTGTTAATCAACATGTTATTCTATTTGTAAATCTATATATAAATCTATTTAAGTTCTATTCTGTAAACTTTAGGGAGACAGTAGGTAAGGGGGATGTATTTAAACATTACCAACTTTATACTTTGATGTTTATCAACAAATGAGGCAAACATAGTAAGAAATTAAGGTAAACATAGTAACAACGAAAATGGCAGTTGGCAAATCTGATTGTTATATAAAAAAAAATTTCCATTTCAAAATTGTGATTTCTGTTTCAAGTAGGTCATTCTGTTTTTCAGTTTTCACAGAAAATAAGCCTCTCTACACCAGCAATGCCCAAACAGTGGCTTGTGTGGTGGCAACAATTTTTATGCAATAGGACCACTTCTAAATTAGATAAGAATACCTTGGATATTCAAATTCATGCACTCATATACTGTATAAGATCTGAGGACAAGCATATATATATTATATATAGATCCTTCAACACCGATACAAATCCTGACTAACTGGAAGATTCTTTTTACAATGTCATTCAGAACTTCAGCAATCATTTTAATCCAAAATCCTACATTATACACAAAAAGGTCAGGTTGCATCAACACAACCAACATGGCAACATGAAATCTATATTTCAGTATTGTATGACCTTGTGGAACATGCCAAATTTTCAGAGTAAGAATCATCAATACAAGACAAACATGTGGTTGGTTATATCAGGGATTTGTTACAAAATCTCCAATTTGACCACAAAATGACAATTGCTCAGTAAAATGAACAGGTAAAAATGCAAATAGAGGAACAGCAGTCTCCATTACTCAATGTGATAAAAAAGAGAAACACAAGTGGGCAAGCAAACAGATGGAAATGGACTGAATGTTGGGGTCCATGTCAATCCTCTCCCAGCAATAGTAGTGGAAGGGTATGGAGAAACAAATACAAGAATTGCACACATAAATGGCATATGAAAATTGAGTGTCCAGTCAAAGGATAGACATGCTTTTAATGTGATAATCCAAGCCATGTGTATGCTAATGCATCACCATTAAAAATTTGTAGGAAAACTGTCAATTTAAAATTGATGCTAGCATGATTTGTGTCATGAGAAAGTCAGTTTAAAACCTTAACTCAAACCAACTAAGGTGGTACTTAGACTACCAGGTGGTTCCATGAAATGCCTTGGACAATTTACCATGTTGGTCAGCAATGGTGATAACGGGTTTATTTTGTTATTTCTTAGCCTATTTCAAATGGTTTGTGAAGACTTGTGTGAGGTTACAACTCGTACTGATGGACCAGTTAGATATTTAGAAATAGCACACCTACCAGACATTAACACAGTGTTATTGGAAGTCTGAAAAATATATTCACTAGATAGGATATTTCAATGACACAAGTAACTGACAATGGTCGACAGTTTATGTCAACTGACTTCAAAAATTTCAGCAAAGCCTGGATTTGACACATCATTAGCAGCTTATACTTTCCTCAAGCAAATGGAGAGGCAGAAAGAGCATTAAACACTGTTAAGTATATCCTGCAGCAGAGGGATCCATTTTTGGCTCTACTTGCATACAGAGCTATGAAAACCTTGCCAAATGAAGCGAGTCTAGCTGAACTTGATTTTTGGTGTCAACTGCAGATAATGGTGCCATCTACATTGCAGTTCAACCTTGACCTGTGGCTGATTGATAAGAATATAATTAACTAGAGCAAAGAATGGCTTCAAGAAATATTTTGACAGGTGTCATGGAGCAAGGTGATATTGTCCATCAGAAGTTGGATCACAAGCATCAATAGTCAAAACCAGTGACAGTATTGAGCCAGGTTGCAGACATTTTGGTGCAGACTTCAGAAGGAGTACAATTCAGGCATAACTGGAAAAATTTATGCTTGTCCTGTGGCACATCTAATCTTCAGAGTGGCCTCAGTGAGTCAACAGACTCTGCTTGCTTCCAAACTTCAAACATCCTGACTACTGATCCACTAAATATTCTCCAGAGTCCAGTCAGCCCAAGTACTCCAGAATGACCTCTAACTTCCAGTGAATTCTTAGGGTCAACAAGTCAGCCTTGTAATCCAACAATGCATACTACCAGGATAATCTGCAGTGAACAAACTATCCATACTCCTGTTCAATACCCTACAAATTAAAGGAGGGAGAAGTAACGAGTTAATCCCCTGCAATGCCTGCATCCCTATTAGTAATATTAGTGCTGGCCAAATATTATAAGAACCATTAGAAAACTTGTATTTGAAGAAGACAAAAAAAGAAAAGACTCTTTGTTTGTAATTTCTTGGCTTTCCAATAAATAGTTTAAAACTCAAGGTAGAGCAATACTGAACATGTTGCTTTGTCTCGAGTTCCATTACCGAGTCAGTTCGTTGCAATTATAAATAATTAATGTATTTTAGTATATGTCTAAAAAATATCTAGCAATAAAATGACAAATTTTCAACAAAACAAAAATAAAATAAAGTAGTTGAATTTTGGTAATTACTGGTGAATGCAAGCCTAAGTACATACTAAAACACACAACTTAGAAGTGTTTGCATACTAAGTCAGATTGTAGACTGATTAAATCCTAAGTATAACACATGGAAACATAATTTCAATTCAATATTGTACTATCACTTTAATCCTATTGACTATATTTCAATGTTTTTGAGTGTTTTTAAAATATAAAAGGATCATCAACTAAATATACAAGAATGTGTGATGTACTTTTTCTATCCACACACAAATTATGGAAACATTTTATTGATAGATAAAAACTAAGTCTCATTTCTTTTTACAATTTTTTCATCAATTTCCTTTGACTCAATTTGAATAAATTTTTTTATGTTCATATAAAGATATTTTAAGAAATTTGGTTGAAAACTATTGAGCTAAAAAGCAAACATAACATCAACAAATATTCTGTCACTTACTTTTTATAAATGGAAGTCAAAAATTGAAAGGAAGTGCAGACTTAACATAAGACATTGTCAATAAGCTGTTTAGAGAAGAAAACTAAGTGATAATTATAGAGCATCTCATGAACTAGGCTAGTGCAGAATTTTGACAGTTTATTCTATTTTTTTTTACTTGATACAATTTTAAAAATTACTCAAGTAATTATTATAGTGCCTTTTAGTTCCCTTTGACACATAAATGTAATGAAATTATTTCTTTTTACAAATTATAATAAATGACAGCAAATCTCTTAAAATAGACTATTTTTTAAACAACAAATTCTCCATTATAACATACTATGTCATAAAATTTTGAAAAATCATTAATCATATCAGTAGTATTAAAGAACAGAGTATATTTACTGCTAGGTGTATTGTAGTCATCCACTCGGACATTCTGCAACTGTGGCCCCATTGCTGGTGATGGGTGCATTGGACGTGGATTGGAATAGAAAATTGGGTCAGCATTACTTGATGGAGAAGAGTAACCAATGTTGAGTGATGTAGGTGCCCAGCTTCCCAGGAATACAGCAAAACTCAGCACAACAACCTGAATAGCAAACAACAATATCATCTTTGTTTTACAGTGATATTCACCCTGTCACTAAAGGTAGAGGGTTACTGAGTAAGAGGCACAGTTTATGTGGGGAGAGATAGAGTTGAACAGATTAAGATTGAAGATTTGGGGGAAACATCATTTCAGAAGTTGATTTCACAAAGCAGTGGTTTGTGGGAAGAAGCTGCTTGAGTTAGGGAGGGAAAATCTTTCACTTTTTCTTGTTTTTTATTTACAGAATTTTGTTTATTGAATTACAATACCCTAGCCTTGTATTGAACAGGATTGTGATCAAAAACTTACACTACAAGTGATTCAATCATTTAATTCATTTTGAGGAAAATCTTCCAACTGAGAACTAAGTTTGTTAAACTTCTTCATCAATAATCATTGTATGTGGATCCTGATAAATTGGCTTGTAAAAAAACAAAACTCAACACTAATTCAAAAGTTGGAACAGGAGAAGCAATAAATGTAACCACTACATAGGCTTTAAGAATAGACATGTTTTTATGTTTTTATATTAGCCAGAGAATACTAAAATGTTTTACTATGACTATTATTAGGACAGATAAACATGACAGATTTTAGGTTCTATTTTTTGTATGATTATTATTTTTCATACAAGAAAAACTTATGTTAGTGAAATAAAGATTAAAAGAAAAACAAGAATAAGTTGTTGTCAATGTCATATTTTTGATAGTTAATATCTTCCTAAAACTAAGCTGAGAAAAGACATTCTCAAATTTTACACTAAAAAAATGTTAAAATGAACTGAAAGAGATCAGGTCAATGATGTAAATATATATAAATTATTTTTATATCTAAAATATTAATTTATGCTGAAAAAAAAAAAAAAATAAAGTGTTCTACAAATTATACTTTCATCAGATGATTACTTTGTTGGAACCACAGCAGTTAAAATATAAAATGTCCATAAAAGTAGTATTATAAAAAAAAAAAACCCAAAAAACTAAAAAAAACTATTATATAAATAAATAAACCAACCATGAGAACAGTTCCAGTCTGTGTGGATGATGCTGAACAAGGACGGGGCATCTTTCCACAGAGAGCTTGCAGCTTCTCAAGTTGACCAAGCAATGATCTATAATTAAAAAATATATTAGATTCATTAGTATTAATATCAGAGTTATAAACATCTATTTAAGTATATCAGGGTTGAAAATTTATAGGACATATATTTCAGCCTTACGTGCCTTGAGTGATGTACATTTAGGAGATCACATCTCTTAGATTCATGATTGACTTGGAAGAATAAATCCCACAGTAGGCTGCCGTTACTTTCAGGGGTAGACAGTTAACCAACCAAAGCTATAAGATCCTGCTATTTAACCCATAGCTAGAGGGAAAATATATGAACTTGTACCTTTCCCAAAAGTATCTCTGCATGTGAATGTAACAAACTAGACTAGAATTTGAACTTGTCTCTCTATTTCTCATTCCAAGCTGTTATCCATCACACCACCTGCACATCCAAGCTTACAGTACTTGGTATTCCCAAGTGATCATTCATCTAGGCAACACCGTTGTTTAACTTTTGTGATCAGACTAGAAATATACATGAAATCATTTTGAATAAATTATCAACTAATTCTACTAGTGAGATTTCTCCCCCAAATTCTGGATATTTGAAGTATTTATTTGTATTTAACTTCATTTAACTTCCATCTTCTATCTTCATCTCATCATTTACAGAAAAAATTTTTCCACAGCTAATTTCCTGTTTCATTCTTCTTTAAAAGGTCATCTTTACAATAAAAACAAAAACAAAACAAAAATAGAACAAAAAAAAAAAACCTCTCACACACACTGGACAAATCTTTTTAAATGATCAAGTCAAACCTGTTATTTGTTTCTAAAGAATCAACTCTTTTCTTTAGATCAACATTTTCTTGGGTGAAAGCCTCTACTCTGAAAAGGAAAAAAATCAAGTGTAAATTTTATCAATGAAAGAATATTTTTTAATAATGTAAGAGAAAAAAATTTAAATAGAAAGTTAACATATAACAAGAAAATAGTCAAACCTTAAAATAAGTGCTTACTGGTTTGTCTAGTTAAGATAGTTGTGTTTAATAAGTTGATTAATTATTTGTAATAAAAGCTAAGTGATAAAATAAACTAATTATGCACACAAGAAATCTAGACCTGGTACTTGTTGACTAATATGTGATAGTGAGTAAAAGCAGGCATATCATATTCAGGTTAAGTTAAAATATATAAATAAAAATTTAAATTAAAAATAAAACAAGATGAAAACGGGTACAAGTCAAAAAGAGAACAGAAGAAAAAGGAGGTAACCGAGGTTGATAAGTCCAATTCTCCTATTCAAAAATTTCTATCAGTTAACATAGTTGGATTACTTAAGGTTTGTTAAAACAAAAAAATTTCCAATCTCTTCCACTGAATTCTGTTCCTGGCTATCTTCCTCTCTTTTGGAAAGACTCTAATGTCCAGATGCATAGCCTTGGTGTACATCTTCAGGAACATCTTGCACTGGCAAGGGAATCTCTTTTGAGTATCTGGACTGTTTGTACATGTACCTCAATCTTTCTCTCGGTTAATTTTTTTTTTTTAAGCATGTTCATCCCAAGCAGGGCAGTAAAGCCACTGAGATACAAAGGGTTACTAGGTGTAGAAGAATTGGAAAGTGGAAACATTACTAAGGAGTGGTGCAAAGGAAGAGTAATCAGCAGGACAGCAGATTGCATTTAAATTTTAGAAGATTGAAGTTGACTGGAAAGCATGGAGCCAGAAGAGAGTTCCACAAGCGAGAAGTGCAAGAAAAGAAACTGTTAGTATAGAACTTAGTTACATCTAGCCAATTCAACTGTAAATTGATGAAACCACATCATCAGACCAAGACTAATAATATTATTGAGTCTTCTTTGGATTTTATCAAGGATCTATATAGATATAAAACAAGAGCTCCAGACCATATGTGGTAGCAATATTCTAAGCAAGGACAAATAGTAAACTTATAAATATGCAAAATAGATTTAGGAGAGAAAAACTGTCTAGCATGACACAGTGAATCAACTTTCTTAGCAGCTGACCTAGCAATGGATTCAATATAGTCTCTCCACTTCATATCAGCCAAGAATGTTATCCCGAGCAGGCAAGAGTCACTCTCCTGGAGGTTAACATCAGCCATGCTGATGGAAGGCAGAAAAGAGTATTGCAGATGATTAATAGAGAACAGTTTAGTTTCGGAGGCGTTAAAATTAACAAGCCATCCTTTGCTCCAATTTAACAAAAGACTGATGGTTGTTTCTGATACCAGATGCCATTCTGACCTTGACGAACTGAGCAGACTTACTACTCAGACAAGAGTAAATAGTTGTGTCATAAGTATAGATATCAAATTGAAAGATGACATCATCAGGAAGGTTGTTAATGAACAAAAGAATCTAGACAAATGGTTGTTCAGGCTAACCTTCATTTAACAATTTGATAAAACTGGATCAGTTCAAAAATTTGGCTGGAAACACAGTAACTTTCCAACTTGTACAGAAGACCTGTATGACAGACCCTGTCAAATGCTTTTGAGATGTCTAAAGCTATAGCCCAGTAGGCTCTTTCTGCAATTATTGTCAGTACATCAGCAGTTGACCTGGAGAAATGAAAGTAAAATTGCTTGTCTGAAAAAAGTCCCTGTGATGAGAGATGGTAAACCAATTGATTAGGGCTTCTAAGAGTTTCCCAAAAAGAGGTAGAAGGCTAATAGGCTTATTGTTTGAAGGGTTGGATGGTTCACCTGAGTTCTTAAAAACCAGAACAACAGATGAGGATTTCCAACAGGTAGGCAAGCAAGAGCATTTATTATACAGTTTAAAGAGAACAGGAGCCAATTTGGGAGCACACTTTTTAAGGACTATTATAAGTATACCATCAAGTCCACATGCTTTGTGGGGGATCCAGATTAGAGAAGACAGCAGAAACCATCGTTCCTGTTCCTCTCATGACTTATGGGTTTGATAGAATTTCTAATAGCATAGATAAGGCCCTCTCTCTACACCCATATCTTTGTGTTCAGTGATTTCAATGCCCACCATGTCAGGTGGATTAATCACTGTAATGCCACTGACCTTGCTGGCATCCAGACCTTGAACTTCTCTATTATTAATCTCTCACACAAACAGTAGACTTTCCCACACATTTCCCCAGTAATTCTGATGGACATGCTTCTTTCCTTAATCACTTCCTTACCTCCACCCTGTACTCCTGTCGTGTGCTGCAACCCTGTCCTCTTGGAAACTCTGATCATGCAATTGTGTCTGTAGATATCTATTTCTGCTCTCCCACTCATCATGAACCTCCCATTAACAGAATTTCTTTTTGTTATCAACACACTGACTGGAACTCGTTTTGTGACTTCCTTCATATTTTTAATCATCCTGTTCAGAAATGTGACACAGAGATCTCTTCCTGGGTGAAAGCTAGCATAGAAGATTTCATTGCAGCTTGGAAATACCAAGTGAAACCATGATCATCTCCCTGATTCTCACCTGCTTGATTAGCCTCTATAGCCCACAGGAATCACTTCTTCTGGCTATTGTAACAGATGTCTCTTTGTTACTGCTCATAATGTATCCTCAAAGAAGCAAAATTACTATTTGATAATAGAATGTGACATTGTATAGCCTCTCACAAGTTTGGTTCTAAGGATTACTAGCAGCTCTGCAAGAGTGTGTTGAACAATAGCAAATCCTTAGTTCCTCCTCTCTTCAATAAATTTGAAGTATTGAAATCTACTACCAATAAGGTAGAGTGCTTTATCCAGAAGTTCTTTTCCAGCTCCACTCTTGACTCATCTAGAGTACCTCTGTCAGATTTTTCTTCTAGAATGAAGGCTATACTCAGCGACATACACATAACACAATCATTGGTCTCTAACATCATCTCTAAATTAGACCCCCACAAGGCAAGTGGATGTGATGAGACACTGTTGCTATCCTAAAGAAATGTACTTCTGAGCTGGTTCTTGTTCCATCCAAAATTTACAACAAATGTATTCCTGCTTGTTGATTGTCCTCCTCCTCCGTAGTTCCTGTTTTTAAGAACTCTGGGAAACCCTCTAATCCCTCAAAGTATCACCCTATTAGTCTCTTACCTCCTTTATGGCAAAGTATTCAAGGTCCTAATCATTGCTGAACTGGTTAAGCATCTTATTTTGCACAACTTCCTTTCAGACAAACAATATGGTCCCATTTTGTCAGGTCTACCATCGACATGTTAATGGCCATCTCTGAAGTTATCTATCATTCTTTAAATAAGAATGGCAAAGATATCTCAAAGGTGTTTGGCCTCATGTTTTCCACTGACATGAATTTGAGAGACTATATTGAGTCAATTGCTACATCTACTGCAAATCTGAGAGACCCCTTTCTGCCTTCCATCAGCATGGCTAATGCTATCCTTCAGGAAAGTACTTGTTGTGCCTTCTTGGGCTAACATTCTCAGCTGACATGAAGTGGAAAGACTATATTGAATCCATTGCTAAGCCAGCTGCTAAGAAAGTCAGTTCACTGTGCCAGGCAGGATAATTTTTCTCTCCAGAATCTATCTTGCATATCTATAAGTCTACCATTTGCCTAGGCTTAGAATATTGCTGCCATATATGGTCCGGTACCCCTGCTATTTACCTGGAGCAAATTAATAAGATCCAAAGAAGAATCAGCAATTATTATTGGTCCTGATCTAACAGCTTGGCTTCAGTCACTTGTCCACTGCCATAAGGTTGTCTTTGTGCCCTTTTTATAAATAATTTCATGGTAATTGTTTGGATGAGCTCTTTACTATGGTACCTCTGTGAGGAGAGTTCCTTTTTTTGCTGACGTTGTATGACCGGTGTTTGATGCATATACTGCAATTATCTGTGAACTGTTTTTGATTTCCAACACTTCGTTCTTATTACTGACTTTTTTGCCAAAAGTTTGATTTTTTTCTTTCTTTACCCTCCCCTCAATTTTATGTAGAGGACCCCAGCAACTTTTCCTAACGCAAAAGGGATACTAAGTGTAATAAGGACTGGGGCCCCTGGGAAGCACGTATGGGCAATGGTAACAGAGGCAAACCAGGTCATTAGCATGGTGCCTCCAATTGCAATTTTTGATAATGAGAATGTTAAGAAATTAAATCAATTTTGTTCAGGGAGGCTCCCGCTTTTTGTTCAGCCCTACCTGTATAGAGCATTTAATTAACTTTTCCCCTGGATATTGGTGGCTTGTCTCCTGATGGCTCCATCAAGACTGAGATGGGCACTGGTTCTATGGGAGAAGCCGTCAGTGTCTTAACCCTGGCCATGTTCAATGCAGAAGAGCAACCCTAATCGGTTTAATCATGTCTCATCTCTTATCTGCTCAGTTTGACGCCTATTTAGTTGACTTTCCCTGTCTTGAGGCAGCTGAAGTGGCTAGGTGTGAGGATCCCATTACAGAGTCGGAAATCTGGGAAGTGCTGAAACAGGTTGGCCTGAGCAAATCTCCAGGATTAGATGGTCTTCCGTACAAAGTGTGCTTGAGGCAATCGCTTGTTTTTGTTCACTTGCTGGCACTGATTTTCAGCAACTGGATGAAGCAGGGGTCTATACCCCAACGCTTCACCAGGGGCGTGATCAAGTTGTTATGCAAGGACAAAAACGGTGGGGATGGGTTAGGTAACTTTCGCCCTTTAACTATGTTAAACACAGAGTTAAAGATTTTGGCTAAGGTCTTAGCAAACTGTTTGCAAGCTGTCCTCTCTAGTCTGATTGGCTCCGAACAGACTTGTGCTGTGAAGGGCAAGACTATTCAGGACAACCTTCATATGGTACGCCTGATCATCGAGCAAGTCGACAGTGAAGCCGTGCTGATCAATTTAGATCAGTCCAAGGCCTTCAATAGGGTTGACCATCGATTTCTGGAGGCTGTACTTTCGCACCTGGATCCGACTTCTGTATGCAACGCCTGGTGCGCTGGTGGAGGTGAATAGGGTACGATCGGAGCCTTTCATATCGTCTCGCTCCATTCGTCAAGGTTGTCCGCTTTGCCTTTGCTTTATGTTCTTGCATTGGAACCTTTCCTTCACAAGTTAAAGGCGAATGCAGTCCTATGTGGAATTTCCCTGCACGGTGATACCACATCGGCCAGGTATTCTGCCTATGCTGATGATGTTTCGGTTCTTGTGTTGAGCAGAGCTGAGATTGACGAAGTCAGCAAAGAAATCAGTGGTTATGAGATGGTGACAGGGGCCAAGATCAACCCCGATAAGTCTGTTGGCTTGCGGTTGGGTGCATGGAAGGGAGTTTCTCTTCCTGGACCTTTCCTCTGGACGGATGAGCCGGTCAAGATACTCGGCATCTGGTTCGGTTGGAAATGAATTGGTCGGAGGTACAAGGGAAGGCCGAGATCGCGGTTAATCTGTAGTCTCAGAGGAATCTTTTCTTGAAGGGGAGGGTGGAAGTATGTGTTTCTCACATCTACCCAATTCTCCTTTACTGACTCTCTGTACTTCCACTTCCATATGCCATACTAATGTCATTAGTAAGGCTCTTGTTCTCTTTCTTGTGGAGCGACAAGGCCGCTATGGTATCTCGGGAGATCTGTTGCCTTCATCCATCTGAAGGTGGTCTGGGCATGCCAAGCATTGTGATTCATCAATATATGCATTGCATCGGCTTCCGAGATTAAATGTGCCGCAAACTGGATGAGGAACTTCCCATCCCCGAGAAGTGTGCACTCGTGCAAGGAGGAGGCCCACCGTTTACCCCGAGCCGAATGCTCCTTCTATTGTGAATGTCATATTGCTCTGAAACGCCTCTGATGAGTGTTGGATGGCCTCTCCAACGTCCAGGCATTGTCGTGTAGGGCATTATATCAGGTGTTAGTCACGATGAGCTGATTGACGAGTTTGGACTTACAAAGCAGGAGGCTTGCTCAATATGGCCTTGGGTGCCCGGGTTGAAATGTCTCAATAACGATGAGGCATCACTCAACTGACTGGTGATTTGTAAGGCCCTCTTGGTTGCCAAAAACTTTGCTCAGCGGGCTTGGAGAAATCTCCAAACTGCCGATGCTGTGATGGGGAGGTCAAGATCCTGGGTCACGCCTTCTTTCATTGCAGATTGGTAGTGCCGTTGTACAAGTTTGTTGAAAGCCTCATGGCTCACATGCTGCAGGGAAAGTTCTTTGTCCTTGAGGCCTCTTACGTTTGTAGCAATGTGGCACCACCACTGACAAAGGCTGAACAATATGTGTTCCACTGCTTGCTAGGTGTTATGAGAGTCGTGATTTGGACGACACGTCAGAAGGGATTCTATGGAGGCGAGAAGTTCATTTCTTCCCAACTGATCTTCTACTTTAAGCATCAGCTTAAAGTGAAGATTAGGATGGAAAGGCGGCAGCTCACTTCATCAGAATTCAGGAAAAGGTGGGTGAATCTTGCACGTTTGTGTCGTGTGAAAGGGGATGACCTTGAGTGGCACTTTGATGCCAGTTAGGCATTGGGATATTGCTCTTCCTGGGTTGAACTCGAGCAACCCATCCCGAAACTAGGCTAGGTTAGGTACAGTTTTGATGCTTTAGTTTCTTTTTCTTTTAAGTTAACTTAGCTAGGGTATGTATGCTCATTGGCCCCCTTTTAATTTTGTCCCTATTTTTCTTTGAGTTTAATTCCCCATCCCCTCCCTCATTAGGTGGTCAGTGTTGTCAGTTCGCTGGTGGATGCAGGGTGCCTTTCATTTCGTGTGAGTGTTTTCGTATTTGTTGTTGTGTTTGAATGAGTGTGTGCCAGTGTGTGTGTGAGTGCATGTTTATATTATTATAGTCCTGCATTGATTTCGGCCGGTGAACTGATATTTCTGCCACATTTAGTGATTGTGGGGGGTTTTATTACTAATATTATTTTCTTTAGTATCTTGTAAATAGTTTTGTATTCATATTGCAAATACTCATTGGGGATAGTTTTTAGAATTGTTGTTTTATTCCCCTTCCCCCACAGACAATGAATTGTAAATATGGGGTCTAGTTAGTACTTTCATAGAGACAGTGAGGTATTATGGTGGATGTAGTAAGAAAGCTATGTAAGAATGTGTTGTTTTGGTGTAAGGAATATTGTTTGTATAATTGGGTCAATGTTTGTGGCTAGGTAAGTTATCGTTAAGACAGAAGAAGACCGTCCTTTCCCCATTCCCCACTTTGGCCAAGTGCCACATTTCTGTACATAACTGAATAAATATTGCTCTTTGCTATGGTACTTAGACTGTATGAATTTAAGCACAATACTAGTCTGGCGGCAAGATCTCATCAATTTTCAGTTGAGCTAGCTAGCTTTAACCATAACTTCTGTGCTGACAGTTTCCTTTCTCACATATTTCATCTGTGGAACTCCCTTATGGCCCCATGCTTTCCAACCAACTTTAATCTGCAAGAGTTTAAATGCAATTTCAATTGCTATTTACTGTCCTCCTGATTGCTCTTTTTCTCTCCTACTCATTACTAATGTTTCTCTTCCTAATTCCTCTACACCCTGTAACCCCTTGCTTATTAGCGGCTGTACTGCCTTGTTTGGTGTGATACTGATTTAAAGAAAAAAATGTAAGGTTGGTTTGCTCGTCAGAATCCATCTTATATATTTATAAATTTACCATTTGTCCGTGTATTGAATACTGTTGCCATATTTGGTCTAGTGCTCCTACTGTGCATCTCCAGATTCTTGACAAAATCCAATACAGGCATCTCATCTCCAATTATGTTCTCACTGATGTGATGTGGCTTCCCTCTGTTCTACAAATATTTTCATGGCAACTGCTCAGACAAGCTTTTTTTCCTGGTGCCCCAACTACATGAATTTAAGCGTGTTACTATATTGGCAACTATATCTCGCCATTTTACTGTTGAACTAGCTAGATTCAAGTGTTATTTCTACTCTAGCAGTAGTTTTTTTTCTCATACTTTCCACCTGTGGAACTCCCTCTCAATTTCTTGCTTCGCTGATAACTACAATCTTCAAAAATTTAAATGCAACATCAATGGCCATTTTCCGTCTTCTTGAACCCTGTTTCTTTTTTTTGGCCTTTTCTTCAATCCATCCCATTTTCAATTTTCTCATTCTCATTCACTCTAGTGTTCTAGTGACATTGCCTCCTTGCTTGGGATGAAATGATTACAAAAATATGCAGAGAGTATAAATTAGAAATGTCAAAGGTGAACAACTAAACAGTTTTTTGTCCATAATGCTAAACCTAAGTGACTCAGTCCAAAGAAATTGGATATAAATGAAAGAGCATTTACATTGAAGCTCTTGACTTTATTTAATAGAAACTATTGGACACACAGTAAGCCATCACGTGACATACAAAAGTTAAAGAATTTTTGGTACTAGATTTGAAATAATACAAAAATATGATGCTCAATATATCTTGTATTCAAACAATATTGTAATAAAGATTAAAAAAAATTAATATGTAAATAATTGTGAAAAATGAATCTAACGAGAGTAAATAATGCAGAAAGAAAATTATAAAAAATATTTATGATGAGTTCCAAATTTAAGAGAATATAAAAACATGCCAAAAACTTTATGAGACTATTTGCAAAAGATGAAAGTAATTCCCAAAATATGTTAGGAGTTAATCCATAATTAATTTTATAAATATTTAATTTTTATTTATATTATCCTACAAACATTTGGTTGACCAATAAAATTAAATAGGTTTCATTTTGGCATTGTTCTGAAATCATTTACCCAAATGACAAATTATATAATTATCATATATTGATGCAAAAATGAAAGTTTCAGTTTGTCAATTTATGAAGATGTTTTTGTCATGTTCAATTTTGTTTTTAAAAAATAAAAAAATGAAATTACATTAAATATGCCAGGTTGGTGCCATTGGTTATTACATATACACCTCATAGCAAAACTGATTTCAAACATAATAGTTTTGTATTTTTAAATATCATCATCATAGCTTCGCTTCACAAAACGAAGATCAAGAGGAAGTCTGTACACGTTGCTTGCAGGCACGTTTATGACAGATAAGTCCAATATGGGACAGGCATACATGGTTGCAGCATTTGCAACTGAAAATCTGGCCTGGGTTCTGTGGCATAGCATTACAGTACTTCCTCCTCTGCCTCTTGTCCCTGAGAGCAGCCCTGCAGGTATTTTTAAAGATGGAGACAGCATGGTGGTGAGATGCCAGGCATCATGGTTCTCAGCTAGCGTTGACCATTGGCAATGGTTGATGTGAGAGGCATCAAAGGATTTTTTTCAGGCCATCTTTGAATTGCTTCTTTGGTTCCCCTCTGCTGTGATAGCCAGTCATACAATAAAATTTTAGCAAGCAATGATTCTCTTTCCTGGAAACGTGTCCAGCCTAGTGTAGCTGGGACTACAACAGCATGGCCTCATTGCTGAGGATCTTCGCCTTTTCAAGGACTTCAATTTTGGTGAGAAAGTTGCTCCAGTGGATGTTAAGGATTGTATGGAGGCAGCGCTGGTGGAACGGTTTGAGGAGTTGAAGGTGGTGTTGGTAAGTGACCCATGACTGAGCCATATAGGAGAGTGGTGAGGACAATAGCTCTATACACTCTGATCTTAGCACCCTTCTTCAGGTGTCTGTTGAACCACACACATTTGTACAGTCTACCAAATGCAATGCTCACCCTTGCCAGTTTGTTGTTGACCTTCTTGTCGATCCCAGCATCTGACGTGATGGAACATCCAAGGTAGATGGACTGCCTTCATCTCAGTCACACCAATGATGATGTGGGGAGGGCAATGTTCATCCTGAGGTCAATTTTTTTTTTTTTTTTAAATATAATTGCTATACTAAACCCAAGTTGGAAAAATAATTACCTTTTTTCTAATGCTTCTAAATATTCCTTTTTCTTTCGGCGACTTTCTTGTGCTGAGATCTGAGTGTTAAAAAAAAAAGCATAAAAAAATCAATAAGATGAAAAGTTCCAAAATATCTACACTTAAATTACATTGATCAGTGAACTGAAAAACAAAACAAAAATACACACACACATATATATCTCACCTTGTTTTTTATTTTTCTACGAATTTTTTTCAGATTTTTCTCTTCCTGCTTGGTAAGTGGTAGCTTTCCAGGAATAGGATAACCTTCTGCAATGAGAGTTCGCTTTTCTTCTTCACTCAACACCAAATATCCAGACTGAGGAATCTGAGGACAGAATAATGAAAACACATGAACAAAATAGTTTATACTTTTTTTTTTAAGTAATTGGAAAAAACAAAATCAATTGGATTATAACTTACACAAAATTATCATAAAAAAAAGGAAAGTTTGTGCAATTTGTAAGAAATGAAGAAAAATTAGTAAGAAAAATTAGAGATCACAACTTTTGTCATCTAAATCAAGTGTTTTATTGAATTCAAGCAATTATAGCAGCACTTGAAATGTACTTGGGGAAAAATATTTTGAATGAATTAAAGATTCTGATAACTTACCGGGTTTGTGAATAAAGGTTGTGTGATATGCTTATTATTGTTTGACTGTACAGGCTTTGTAACAGATACTGGTCGAATTGGACTAGAAGGAGCTGACCTCTGTGGACTAAGACTGCCTTCACTGTCACTGGTATTACTACTTGGAGGAGTTGGTGGGAGGGTGATAGATTCAAAACCTAACAAAGAAACAAATAAAAACAAATATATTAAGCTAAAACAATAATTTATCTGTGATGCAAGTGTACACACACACACACACATCAATAGATGTGTATTTTCTTTTAGAAATAAACTAAACATTACCAATGAAAGAAAAATATAGTCAATTTCTAAGTAAATCTCAGTCTTGTTTATTTGAAATAAAAAGAACATATTCAACACATTTGCAAGTAAATTCATTAATACACAGCCAACACTTCCAGTTCAGTAGCCCCAGAATAATTCCATTTCTTGTTCATCATAACCAAGGTCCAATTAAATTACAACATTCCTCCCTTTTCGCTTAACACTCAAGTCACTTAAGTACTTTGGCCTTTTTATAGCCTGGTCAGTATCCACAATTTTTAAACCAGATGACATCAAATTTGCACTAGGAGGTAATGTTGAAGGTGAATTGGTTTTACCCACCATTGGTAAAAGTGAATCAGGTCTCTCCACACTTTCTTTTGAATATTAAGTCTCTTCATAAAGGTTCAATATGAGTTTCAGCTGGAGACTGAACATCTGAAAAATCAGCCATTCTAGGTGATGAGACCTGAGTGGATATGTCTGCTGGCTTATTAAGAATGGGTTACATTAGCATAATCATGCAAATATGATACACATGTTTTTTCCATACTTGATCATCCTCAAGCTGAACTAGAAAAGTCAATGAGCCTAATTGTTCTTCCAGAACCCCAGACATCCATTTGGATTTTCCTTGAAAATTTACAACATAAAGCATTCTTTCAGTGTTTTGTATTCACAATAATTTTAGCATTACCCACTTTAGTGGTGGCTCAGTTTGATAAATTAGAGTACAGTAGATCTATTTGGGATCTAAGCTGTCAACCCATTAACAATATTGCCAAGGACTGCTCTGTTACTGATTGTGGAGTCAGAAGATATTAAACCAAAAAATAAAATAATTAAAAAATAAGTATATGAAGACATGAAAGTTTTTGTCCGGAATTAATGGTCTGGATTACGTGTGCACCAAGTGATGATGGTTGATTCAGCTAATATCAAATATTTAAGGCATAGAATATGAAGAATTCATTTAAGGCATAGAATATGGAGAATTCATCTTAAGTGAAACTTGCTGACATTATCAGACACAATCACATGTGAAACACTATAAGTAGTGAATGTGCGATGTAACATTTGTCTCGTCATTGACAAAGATGTAGATAACACCATGTGAGCTTTTATGTATTTACTGTAGGTATTCACAATTACCAGGATCCATTTGACATCTATTGAACCTGCTTATTCCAAGTAACCAAAATCATAGCCATCCTGGCTATACCCATGAGTGTAACATACAAGACTGAGGCATTATAAAAACAACCTGGCATGTGACAACTTCTCACATATAATTCCATATATGAATTAAGACCAGGCCATCAGTACAATCACCACTTCCAAATCATAATTTCTCCAGGTGATTTAATTTGACTTTTGTCACTCCTAGGGTTCTGTAAGCCTTTTACTTCTGAGGGTTGAAATAACAAGCAACAAAAATAATGAGAAAAATACCAATCAAAAATTAATAAAGCTCATAAAATTTGGAACAAACCAAGTCTTACTTAAATTTACACACTCCACTATCAGTTTTTATACTAAAAAAAAAAATTATATAATTGTTTAATTATTTTGTACTTATTAACAATTAAGCAACAAGTATTTAACAATTTTTTTGTACAAGATTTTAAATATGCTTGCATAGGAAACTCAATACCTTTTTCTAAACTTATAACATTTTTTTTATTTTTATACTATCAATAAAACTGTAGACATAAACTAAAAAATACTGTCATCAAAAATGTAAATAACCAAAAGAAAAAAAAAAATTACTCTTTACAAAACTGAAGTTGTTTTTTTTTCATTTACAAAAAAAAAAAAAACGATTAAAGAAAAAATGTTAAAAATGTTTCTAGTTTAACTCTGCAAACTTGACCTTTGGAGGCCGTGACCTGTCAAAAAACCTCAAACTATGAAATTCACTATCTTCTTAAAATAACAGTATCTGGAGCCTGCTAGAGAAGCTTACTCTATCAGATGTAAAAATTCCAACAGTATCATCAACAGGATAAATACTATTCAAGTATTATTCCATGTTAGATATAGAGGCAAATGAAACAATTATGTCAAACATTGACATGTGATGAGGTGCAAAGTATTTTTATCCCATTAAAATAACAAAAATTTATGTTAGTTGAACATATCAGATTTTCCTTAATTGATTTCTTTTGCAAATCCTTTGTCAGGATCTGTTCCAAAATCATGTGAAAGTTCAAGACTCTTTCATAAAAGATGACAACACATCAGCTGGATGTTGGAAAGTCAAATCACCGCACAATCATTTCTTTATCTGGTAACAGTCACTGATCTACTTCCACTCTTCAATTTGCACTTTAATTGAGACTTAAATATAGCATAATTATTATCAATAATATTCCCTTTCATATTTATTTGCTTGACAGTGTTAGCCATTTTTGTTAAAGATTGCAATTTTTAAATTTTTCAATTTTAAGTACAACATAAAGAAAAAATTACCAGAATGATCAGGACTCGTATCCATGAATTCATTGGGCTCTGATTTTATTGATATGGCTGAAAGTATCTGGGGTTCTGTTTTAATTTGGCACTTTGTGGCTGTGGAGAAAATAATGGTGGGTTGATTATTGGATGCAGTGTGCGTCATGGTGCAGCTGCTGATATTAGGACCTGTGTTAACACTATGGCCATTAATACTAGGATCAACATTATTATTGGAGTTGCTGCTAACACCATTGTCAGTTTCATTTTCCACTGGTTCTTGCTTGACAGTAATTTGAGCTGAGTTGTAGGCTTTCTGGGACAAATCAAGTGCCCCATGGTTGCTGTCAAATATATCAACATCAATATCTGTAAAATAAATTAATATCTTTAATATAGAATTCACTAAATATTATAAGCACTGAAAAAGCCTAATGCTATGTAAATTTAATTTGATAATTTAGTCTAATAATGAGAGGACAAAACACTAAATTATAAAATTAAGAATGCATTTTACTTCACTTAGTCATTATCTCTTAAAATGTCTAATGTGTGAGTTTGGTAGAACTTCTGCATTGCAGAGGTATTCTCTAGTATGTGAATAATTCATCAGCTTTGTCCTCTTTGTTCAAAGAATTTCTCAAGTTTGAGGCTTAACATTTTGAGACATATTACCTGCCTTAATTATTTGTGGCATGTTATCAATTATTCACCAGCTATTTCAGTCTTTATAAATTAGCTTGCATATGTCTAAATAATAATCATTTGTTAGTTTATTTAAATAGTCTACTTGGGAACTGATTTTTATTTTGTTAAATTCTATTTATAAAAATAAAAGCTGAGCAAAATATTGTCTGAATATTTAAATGCATGCAAAACTAGGCATTAAAATATTTACTTTTGAGCCTTATAATAATAATAATGATGATGACTGCTTATCAAAGCAATATATTAGTTGCATCAAAAAATAAAGTTGCAGAGATTTTATGTTCCTAACATAATGTGTCCATTTTTAATCTTAAAATGACCTCTTAAATAAAAGTTTGTTGTAAATGGATTCTGCTATCTAGAAGAATCAGTAAAAAGAATTCCATTTTACTTTATTTGTAACCAAATTTCAGATGTAACAATAAGTTTTCTTAAACAGTTTACACTTTTAAACTAGGAACTATTAATTTGTTATACATAGTAACAATGCAATTAAGCTCTCTTGTGAAATATTGCAAGTGCGATCCTTCATTGAAGCATTATACTTAAATTCTGTATTGCTTCTCTGAAGTATAATAATGTGAATAAATGATGTGTTTTTAATTTCTAAATAATAAATCTATATTAATGGATATTTAAAGTCTTTTTTAAAACTTCAACATAGAGTAAAATATTTAATGAATTTTCTTAACTGTATATTTTGTTTTTTTTAAATACAGACTTTCATAATTTAATGATATAAATGAAGTAATAACATTTTTTGCTTAAAAGTTTGGCTATTAGTATGTAAGATGGAGTATTTTGTTATGAACAAATTAAGTATTAAAAACATTACAAAGTGAAATCTTAATCTTCTTACATAGAGTATATAAAAATGTATGTGAACTGATGTAATTCTTTTACTTAATTATACAATTAAAGGTATTCAGGTTAGAATTTTCAATTTTTTCAAAATACATCACCTTAAACACAAATTATTTAAACAAAATTATTCTCTAAGTCTCAACAAATGTGAACCAGAATTGAAAAAAATCTATATCCAGCAATGAATTAAAAATGATTGATTACCTTTTCCAAAATCATCTATTTTGCAAAGAGCACCAATTGAAGAATTAAGACTTTGGTCATTATTAAGGGAATAACTGTGTTCAGATGTAATCCGTGGAGATGGGACTGCATCAGTTATCATCTTATCATTCAATACAGGATCTTCTAATAAACTATTAAACCAGTCATGGTCTGTATACTGATCTGTACTAAGCTGAAATAAAAAAAAAAAAAAAACATAAAGAGATGTAGTTCTGTAGTGTATGAAAAATAAATAATAACAATGAAAGTAAAATGTCACCATCACTAAAAATAAATATATAATCAAAATTGCCAGGCCATAAAAGCTCATATCAGAAAGCTTTCATAAACAAGATATAAGAAATAAAAATAAACAAATAACAAAGAAACCAAATGTGTATTATCTCTAAAAACAGATATACATTAAAAATTGCCAGGTCACAAAGCCATAGTTCAACTAACCAATCAGAATATAAGGCTGTGAGCCGAAGAGAATCAAAGCAGCACTTTCGAAGCTAACCTATAGATGTGTATATATCCAGATAGAAAATCAACCAAAAGCAGAATCAATAAATGAATGTTGTCCATTCCCCAATGCTCCAGTCACTGTAACATACTGAGAGATGAAATATGATATTTGCACAACTAGCTCGTGACTTAAGATGACTAATCCATTATGCTACATTTAAAAACATACACCCTTTCTTTTTCCACCTTTTTAAGCAGCTCGCTGATACATTTGAAAACAGATATAACTTCTTTCACCCACATTGTCAAGCAGGCAACTACTACATACATATATATATATTTCCTCCCAGACTATCTCTCAAATGAGCCAGGACTTTTACACTTGAACTCTTGAAACTTCAACTTATCCTTCTGTATTATTACTGTGCATTCTTTTTATTAGGTACCTCCAATAATTGGGTAATAAAATGAAAAATCTTTCTTGAAGTTTTCATTTTAGCTTTAATTGAAAGCTAAAGGATTAGATTTTCTAATTCCAGAAAGCTAAATACTGTGGTGCATTTCAAATAAAAATTAGAATAATTTTTAGCTGATTCATTTTTTCCCCCAGAAAAAAACAACTGAAACTGCCATTTTGAAATATCTGTAAACAAAAGTTAATTCTCAGTTTCAAAAATTTTTCAAAAATAAAATGTATATTTCTGAAACATTATTTGTGGGAAATTAGCAAACTTAAAGTTAAATTAATCTGTTCTGAAACAAATATTACTTACTTAGAGCATAAAATGTGTACAAGCATTTCTTAAGCACGGGCTCTTGTTATTCTCACATCTCCATCATTATATTGACAGCCAGAGATGTTCACAGGTTAAGTACCATGGACCAGAATTGGCATAAATTTATAAATTCTAAGTAAAAATGTTTTTTAATCACCAGGTAATTTTTTAAAATTAACAAAATATTTTAAGCAATTATCTAATATTTTATTGAATTTTTTCAGGTACTTATGTTTGAAGATGCTTTCTGAAAATATAAAATAAAATTTAAAATACTATAAAAAATTCTTAAACTAATAACATTTCATAAATTATTTAGTTACCTCTATAATGGTATTTTATTAATTATCTCAGTTGTTAAATTTTTAATTTAATAACTGGGATAATATAATAATTATAGTAATTATATCATCTCAATTACTAACTTTTTAATTCAATAACTGAGATAATATAATACTAAAATGCAATAATTTGAAATTTTATGGTGTTTATTATTAATTTATATTTTTTAAGATCTTATTTTTTTCATTTTATTCTTTATTATTATATCCTAATTATTATGAAATGTTAAAGTTATTTCATTTATTAAATTTTTAAAGTACTTAAATTTTATTATTAGTTAGGTAATTGCACTCTGATTTTATTTAAGCATAATCCAATACCTCAAACAACTATACGAAAAAAAAAAAAATTGCTATTATGCATAACAGTTATAAAACTTTTCAGAATATTTTGTGGCCCTGAAGTGGCCTCAGAAGTGAAATAAAACAATTGCCCACAATTGCAAAAATTTTTATCTGTAAGGGGGACAACCCTTGAAACACGTGACCTTTTAACAATAATGTCATGAATGAAACACTATACTTTAAAAGGAAAAAAAACATTTAGACACACAAAAATTTTTTTTAATTATTTTAAAAATTTTGGGTGTGATTATTTGTATTAAGTATTTCAATTTTCATTTAGTAAATATAGTCTTCACTTAATAACCTAACTTTGATGAGGTCTGGAAGAATTTTTAAAACATTTTTGAAACTTTATAAATAAAAAAGAAAAATGCAAACAATTCTTGCAAAAATTCAGTATTCATTGAAAAAATTTTTTTCATCAGAATATAATATCCTTAATATATATTATTTATAAAAGCAATTAAAACTTAATCTAATTAAATAATTAGATTGTTTTATTGCATTTTTTATTTTACAATTTAGTGCAGATTGTAGGGAACTTAGTAAGAGGTTGGAAAAAAAAAATTGATGATTTACTTTCTCCAAGGAGTCCTGCTTTTAACTAATAACAAACATTTCATTGATTTTAAATTCTAGAAAATTCCATGAAATTGAATAAGGCGTTTTTTATTAACAGATATAATATATTTTTACAAAGATTTTCTAAAAATAATAATTTAAAAAATAAATTAATTCATTTGTGAATAATTGCTGAAAGTTTCCTTAAAATCTGAAAGTTATTTGATTTTTTGAAAGATTTTCAAAATTAATGTGTTATTTAACTGGAAAACAGGTGCAAAAATGTCCATGACACATAAAAAAAAGAAAAAAAAAAAGATTTTTAACCCAAATTTTGAACGTATAAGAAAGGAGTAAAAAATTTAAAAAAATAATTAAAACATGCTATACTGTTTTTTAGCAAAAAGTGTGTGGTGGGGGGGTACCTACTTTTAATCATTATGCAAAGCCAATATACGCCCAAAGCAAATATAGCGATATATAGAGGTAACATTCACAATTCATACATAACTAGTTATAACAAACCTGAGTTCTATAAATAAATACTGGTGGACACTATTAAATAGTAGATGCTGTTATATCAATACATTTTGGCATAGTTTACACATGCTTGTTACAAAGTGTCCCATTCAAATTTCTCAAAAAGATTTAAAATATTACAAAAAAAATTTAATAACAGTAAGAGTTAGATATAAAGATAGTTGTAATAACTCAAGTTGAAAAAAAAAAATTAACTGATTTTCTAACAGAGAAATAAAATTTATATTTATTTAAAAAATAATGTGTATTTATTATTTAACATTATAGTTAATATTAAACTATGCAGAAATAATAAGTTTTAAATAATATCTCCTATTAGAGTATCTCTTACAATACAGCTTGTTTGTTTTAGGTAGACTAAGAATAATAGTTTAATAGTGAGATGTAAATTCCATTTGGATATTATCTGGCTTCACTGATGCAGCTAGATACAAACTTGTTCAGCCCATATTTTAATACCTTAGTTAATAAGCAGATATCCCTTTTATATAAATAATATCTGTGTTTTTTTTCTCTTTAAACAAAATTTTTTGAATCTGTCATCAATTTCCTTTTCATATGTCCTTATATTGTCCTTCAGCAATTCAAATGCCTTAATGGACCTTTTAATGAGTTTTTCTGCTCTAAACGATATTGTGCTTCTTACTTGGAGGGCATAACTGAGCAACGACATTTCTTGTAGAATATCACTCATTAAAGCCAGGTCCTTTAAGAAATTTTTGTTGCACAGACAGGCTGTCAACCCTGAATGTTTTGTGTTAGTGGAGAAATATGTGTATAATACTGGATAAGCATGCCACACAGCAAGTGCAGGCTGCAAGAAGCCCATCTTAGTCCCCAAATCCTACTTATCTTCAAAATTTGTTGCAAATGATTTAAACAATACCAGATTATTGTCAGGGAAATCGTTTATGTCTAGTGCCTACCCCAGAATTGTGACCAAGCATTATACTTGCACCATCAAAACAAATCAAATTATTTCTCAAGTATTCATAATCAAATCCAGCAGAGTGCAAACTTTCCAAGAAGAAAACTTTTTGTGATAAAATTAAGTTAACAACAAAATAGCGAGTAAAAATAAAAAAATAGTTACCAGTTTAATCTTATAAATTTTATGAAGTCAGTTTTTTTGTAAGGGATTTTAGTAAGCCAGTAGTATGTCAATGACAAAATAAAGTTGTTGCAAACAAGAAAAATAAATGAAGATTTTTTTTATAAATAAATTTGTTTTTTATCTAGGGTATGCACCTAAATTAGATATTAAGAATAATTAAAATAGTTCTTAATTTCACTTTTTAAATGTGTATATTTCCAGATATGCGAGTCTCTAATGTAAAAAAAATGTTTGTTTTCTACAAATTATGTTTCTATTTAGCAAATGTAATACACTTAAAATTAGATATTAAAAAAATAAAGTAAGTTTTTATCTCAGTTTTAAAATGTGTATATTTTCAAAACTGCAAGTCATTTTTTCTTTTTTAGCCACTAATCAGTGTCAGGCAGTAGTTTCAATAATTTGAAAGTTCTTTTAGCCCACATTTATTACTATCAGTTGCTCTCTCTTTTTTTTTCTTTTTTTTTTTGCTTATTTTATAAATTTTTGAAGGAATTCGTTTCCTCAGGTCAGAGAAGAAATGATCATGTTCCTGGTTGTAGTATTGCAGTTTAAAGTGTCTTTTAATTGAGTGTACAATTTTAAGAGTATTGATTAAGATTGTTTCGCCAAATCAAAGTGACCAAAATAATGCGTAAATTTAATTTAAAAAAAAAAAAAAAAAAAAAAAAATCATATTCCACATTTTCAGCTGGTCAAATACCGTTTTCTGTAAAAAAAATAATCCAATGAAAAAGCACATACAAATTACATATTTAGAAAGATTTTGTTTTCTTTCCAGCCATATCAATAGTTTAGATTGGACCTCAAATACACAAGAAATTGCAAGTTGAACGGACTAAGTTTCAAATTTATCAACCTCAAACGAAATCAGATATCGACTGGAAATGCTATCATTGCACAAAAAAATGAATAGCTTCCTTAGAAAGCAAAAATACTAAATTAAAAAATTAAAAACTCAATTGAAAACCGCAGTATCAAGGGAAAAAAAAAAATCAGAAACCGATACTGAAACATAAATTGTCAAACCAACCAACTCTAATATATATATATATTATATATATATATATATATATATATATATATACACACACACACACACACAAACAAACAAACAGAGGGTGCAATGGGTAAATTGTTACCATTTTATATTGTTAATTTTGTGTATGTGTGTTATTTGTTTTTGATTTTGTTGATTGCACAGTATAGTAGGGTCAGTTGGACACTGTCTGTGAGAAAAAGAGCACAATGATACAATTCACTCAGACAGAAATTTGAAAATGGCATGCTGTACTGCTTGGCATTCACATCAGAAACTGCAATATAAACATTTCAGAGTGTTTCCAAATCCTTTGCACTAAGGACAGTGCAAAAGATTTGGAAAGAGTTGGATGAGTCTAATGGGGATTACGAAGGGAAGCAAGTAAGAGGGAGGGAGTTCCACTGATAAGAAGCTGTAGAAGAGTAGAAGAAACTGCTACATTTAACCATTTTGAGAGCAAAAGGGTGGGACTGAAATGCCAACCTAGTGAAAGTAGCTTGTCAGACCAGTTGCCATGAAAATACTTGTAGAAAAGATAGAGGGAAATCAGAGCACATCTGTGACTGTAGATGAGATGCCAGATCAGGACCTATCACATTGCATACCTGTCTCTGGATTTTCTTGAGGACCTCAAGATGAATGGTGGGGGCACCAGACCACATATGGCAGTAGTATTCAATGCAAGGGATAAATGGTTGATTTATAGATTTGAAGGATGGACACAGGTGAGAAAAACCATCTGGCGTGACACAGAGAACCAACTTTCCTTGCGGTAGATGAAGCTTCTTTTTTTTTTTAAGCTTATCACCCCAAGCAAGGCTGGAAGCCACTAGCACGCAAGGGGTTACAGAAGGTTTGGAGGAAGAGAAGATAGGAGTGGTAAAGGAGAGGATGTGGAGAAAGATAGTGGATCGATCAAGGCAAGGGGGTTACAGAAGATTTGGAGCAAGAGCAGATAGGAATGAAAGGTGAAAGGATGTGGAGAAGGGAAGTGGATAGATCAAGGCAACTGGAGATGCCGATTGACGTTACACTTAAATAGTTGGAGATTGTATTTGTCAGGGAAACAGCTATTGATTCAATGTAGTTGCTCCACCTCAAGTCAGTAGAAAGCAAGAGACCAAGCAGGTGCAGAGAGGCGCTCTTGTGAAGTTGAATATCAGCCATTCTGATAGGAGGTAGGGAAGGTTTTCTATGGTGAGTAAATGAGAGCAGTTTCGTTTTGGAGGCATTAAAGTTTACAAGACATTTCCTGTCCCAGTCAATCACAGATTGGAGGTCCTTTTCAAGTCCAATGGCCAGGTTAGTTTTGACAGTGATGTTGGATTTAATATTGAGACAGGAGTAAATGGTAGTGTCGTCTGTGTAGATGCCTACCTGGGAACTGATGACATCAGGAAGATCATTGATGAAGATCAGAAACAGTGTAGGACTCAGGATAGAGCCTTGGGGAACACCAGCGTTCATATGAAAGGAACTGGAGGAGAACATGTTTCGGATGACCTTTATTTCACGGTTTGACAGGAATGATTGCATTAAGTCAAGTAATTGTCCTGTAATACCATATCTCTGAAGCCTACAAAGAAAGTTGGCATGCCAAACACTATCAAACACTATCAAACACTTTAGAGATATCTAGAGTCACAGCTCAATCTTCTCCATTATTGGCATACAAATTCAGTAATGGCTGTGAGCACGTCAGTGGTAGATCAGGCAAAGTGGAAACCATATTGCTTGTCAGATCATGAGATGTAAGGTGCTTAACCACTTCGGTATTGATTAAAGACTCAAAGACTTTGCTGAAGAGTGGTAGCAGACTGATAGGATAGTAGTTAGATGGGTCAGAAGGATTTCCAGAGTTCTTGAAAACAGGGACAACAGATGAAGACTTCCAACAGGCTGGAAAGCAAGAGTCAATAGTTATATTGTTTGGAGAGGAGTGGAGCCAGTTCAGGAGCATAAATCTTCAGGACTATGGCTGTTATCCTGTCCCTGCCTTATTGGAGTCTAATTTAGAGATGATGTCCAATACTATCGATGGAGTTATGTTCATCTCACCCAATAGAGCATCAGTCTTAGGGGGAAAATCAGGAATGGGTATTCCAAATGAGTTGAGCATTGAATTGGATGAGAATTTCCAAGCAAAGCATTCAGCCTTATCAGCTGAGGAAGTGAGGACCTCAAATTGATTAAATAGAGGAGGTATTGAGGATTTGCTGTTCAGCACACTCTTGCAGATCTGCCAATAATCTTTAGAACCAAACTTGCTAGATGCAATATGTTGTTTCATTCTTACAGCAAATAGTAACTTTGCTTTATTGAGAACACACTTGCACTCATTATGGGCAGAGACAAAGAGATGTCTGTTGCAATCAGACATGTCACTTTGGTACAGATGGAAGAAGTGTATTTTTATGGGGAATAGCAGCTGAGAACCATGGAGATGATTACAATTTAACTTCATATTTTCATGCAGGGATGAAAACCTCAATGCCAGCTTTTACTCAGGAGGATATGTTTTCTTTTCTGGACACTGAATGTGTAGAAACTGCCAAAATGTTTTGTAATTCCAAGCACTTTCAACTATACTTTTAGCCATTATCAAGGATGAATTTATTTATTTATATTAATTGGATGTATATGTTGTGTGTATGTATCTAGAGTTA
Source organism: Acanthosepion esculentum (assembly GCA_964036315.1). Classification (NCBI taxonomy): domain Eukaryota; kingdom Metazoa; phylum Mollusca; class Cephalopoda; order Sepiida; family Sepiidae; genus Acanthosepion; species Acanthosepion esculentum. The sequence continues at coordinate 61,693,674 of OZ038489.1, read as the reverse complement.
TAAGGATGTATAATAACACCTAAGTTAAGTATGATGTAAATTTATTTTACTTGTAAAAAAAAAAAAAAAAAAAAAAATAATGTGCAAGATTCTACTTAGTTCTCGAACTTTCCATAAAGTTCACTAATTTGAAGTTCAAAATTAAATCGTTGTTTTTTATTTCTTTTTAAACATTGTTAATTCACCCATTTAATATTATAAATTATTAATTTAATAATTATAATCAAAATTATGTAATATAAACACAAAATGAATTCTCATTGTTTTGTCAGCACTCATTTAAGACAATTTTTATTATTATTTTTTATTTATAAAAAAAGAAAAATTGAATGCATTTGATTTCTTCACATG